>BROE01000010.1:7493672-7680671 GCA_036571765.1 Plecoglossus altivelis | reverse complement strand
TTGACAATGTGAAGGCCAAACCACCGGAAATTTACGACGAATCAAGGGAATTTACAACACTCTGCCAACCACCCACATCTCGAGAAGGAAAATGCCCCATCTCATCTTTGATATTAAATGACTCTCCTGAATGGTGAGCTATGTCTTTGCTGATCTCCTTAAATTGATAGACATCTCACAGTAAAAAAAGGGGGGGGGGGACATGAATCATGGATGAACTAAAGCGCATTTTTAAAGCAAAACATTGATCAACACAATCAATCAATTGTAATGACTGAGTCTATACTGCTTCCAAGCATCCAGGAGTCTGTGGATGATAGCACACTGGTCCTTTGATCGCTGACATGTAGCCCCATCTGGTGGCTCATTTTTAGAATGCCAGGCCTTGTCATCTTCATCTGCTATTTCAAAATGTATCTATGTAAGTATTGTGAGATATATATATATATATATATATATATATATATATATATATACATATATACTGCATATATATATAAACTGTATATCGACACACTGTATATATATACACAGTACTTACATACAGTACTTACATACATACATACATACATACATACATACATACATACATACATACATACATACATACATACATACATACATACATACATACATAGCCCAATGTACATTTTGAATCTGGTAAGTGAGATCATTCAGTGTGCAAGAAGGTGATAAGGCCAAGATTGTTGGTAACAACATTGAATCTTGTCAGATAAAAGAAACGCTGAAAGAAATATTAAACTGTAGTAGACAAGAGTCTGGGAAAGATGGAATACGTGGCTTCAAACTGGAGTTGTAAGAATGTTCTATATGTGGAGGGAGTGTGTCATGGTGACCCTGCATGGTGGACTTAGTGAGATCATCAGCCTTGAGCTACAGCTTAAACACACTTCAAAAGGGCAGAGAGGGATAGAGATAGTGAGAGAGTGAGAGAGAGAGCCAGAACTGGGTTGTGGTTTTACAGTGATCCGGATTCACACGCATGTCAGCTGTTTTAACATCAAACACCCCAGTTTGCAGTTCTGGATGAAACATCCCATGGCACATCTGTGTGGTGCGTCTGTGATGGTCTCTACCACCACCCTATTGACATTTAATGGATGGACAGCTTTCAGGGAGCTCATACTGATAAGGGCATGCTGGTTATCAACCTGTCCAAATACATACACCTATACACAAGGTCAGTAGAGACAATTGATCTTGTGTTCTTGTTTCGACACATGCATATTTAAAGGCCAACATCCGGCCACAGATTGACAGGTCTGATTAAGTCTGTACAACTAGGACATACTGATGAGTCAAGGACAAACCCAAGCACTATCATCTCTATATTCTGAAACAAACCAGGTGCTGTTATAACGCGCGTATAAATAAATGTAGCGCATTCAGCTTCTGTAGGTGTGTAGCATTCTCAACGCAGCCCAGGACATTAGGGCAAAGTGAATAATGCACCATGTGTTAGTGAAGACTGTGGTGCACTTGTGGTGCACATCCCACTCAAATGACTGCAGTGCTGAAGATGAAAATAAGGAATATATCTGAATGAATATATGGTAAAATATCCCCTTTATTTTCTAGTAAACCATAACATACGGAGGACACCATTAATTAGTTGACAATTATCTGGCAATATTATTTGTATAAAAATGAAACACTCTTAAGGTACCTTTGCAGCAGTAAATCATTTTAAGTGAACACAAAAGGAATGTCAAGGGACCAGTCTGGCAAGTCTAAAGCATATATGAGTAACTCAAAACGGCAGGTTTAGATTTCTGTAGTTCAATAGTTATGCCAGCATTTAAACTAAGACGAAAGTGTAAACCTTTACAGAACAAAAGTGCAACTAGCAAGAATACATTACAGCTTATTTATATTAATATTTACATAGTACTTGGTTTATGTGCAAATAAGGTCAAATAAGGTCTTAGACCCATTTAAAAAGCTATGTTTAACTAGAGGAACCTTGGCTGTACTATCAAGTACTAACAAGCTAAAGTATTGCAACACATTGGTCCACATCCAGTCAGTGGTTGGGATATTATTACTGACAGAAACAAGACACATAATGCTAACATGTGTGTGGTCTAGTCAAGACAGAACACAAAACAAGATCTGGCACCCAACTGCATAGACATGAAGGCATGAAAAACAGAAATTGGTCAACGTTTTACCAGTGGCCTAAACTTGTTTTGAGGTGTGATCGAGAACAGAATATGCCTAACCTGACAAGTGCAAATGTGAAACACTTTAGGCATTTCATGAGGGTTTCTACCTGCTTTGCGCAATCAAACTAAAAAGAAAATGATCATACTATATTCTAAGCCTATTTACCAGAAATTCTTGACTCAATCTGACCATTTTGTGTCGCGTGACACAGAAATCTTAGCGATTTAGCTTAGACTCGCGTCAAGAAGCCTTTATAATCTTCTACAGTCTACCACTGCAATTGAGAGAGGAAATACTAGAATACGTTTGCAGGTAGAAGTTTGAGTTTCCAGTTTAGGGCAGTCACAGATCATGAATGCTAAAGTAAGGCAAAGTATCAATGGGCAAAGAGCATGACTTGATATATTCACTTCAGGTTAAAGGCTACTAATGAAGATACCCCAGCATCAAGTGAAGCTTCATGCTGTCTATGTTGAGGGTGAAGGCATGGCACAGAAGCCTGTGGAAGATAAGAGGCTTACTGTAGGATAAGGCCAGAAATGTTTGGCCTAATTAATGGTAATCTGTCCAGTTACTTAACAGATCACATTGAGTGCGATGCATGCTATTACCGTTCTTGCCATACTCAACTGTGAAATAAAAATGACATTTTAACGCAATAGATGATTTCAAAATAAACAGCTCAAACTGTAATCCTCTGTAGTTTGGCATGAGATGGGCAGCATACTTGACTGACTCTGGACACATGCTCATCCAAACAGAGTGGTCTTGGGTCTGGATTTTATAGAGCTTCTCAGTGAGCTCTCAAACTCCTTGCCCTCGTGTAACGATGTGCTATGAACAATCTGTGATCGGAAACGGATTTTCTGAAGCGTTGGTCTAATGCCACTGAGAGAGGACTTCCTGCGGAGCAGTTTAGGCTTTGCTTGGCTGGGCCCTTCTCCAGAATCATTTTCACTGTGATTCAGTAGTTTCAAGGGCATGAGGCTGGACTGGAGGACCTTGGACAGCCTCCAGCGAACTCCATCCATGTGATCTTTGTTTTCTGACTCAGAGTCACCACATGCCCCAATTATTTCTCGAATGTCCAATGCCACACTGTCGGTAAGATACTGACAAGCCTTTTTCCCATTATAGTCTCTGGCCTCCACGTCAGCATCATAGGCCCCGATGAGCAGTTTCACTACCTCAACATGGTTGTGCATGGCAGCCAAGTGTAGGGGCGTATACCCAGCACTCGACTTTGCGTTAATGTTGATGGGCACTGTGTGTTTTTTGGCAAAATTTACAATTAATGCCAGCAGCTCTGGTTTGCCCTGCTTCGCCGCCCAGTGAAGGCAGGTGAAGCCCGTCACAAAATCCTTTTTCAAAATCAGATTGGGTTCACAGGCAAGCAGCTCATGCAGACTGTCCCACTGCCCGTCTGACGAACACATCATCCATTCATGCTCTAGGGGGTCCAGTGTGACTGGGGTAGCATCATCCTCCGTAGTGGACGACACCACTGAGGCGGAGTCACTGTCACTTCTAGAACAGTCGTTGTGCCTGGTAGACAGGTAAACAGAGTTCCGCAACCCCATGCTCCGTCGTACATGGGGAGAACTGTTCATCATTAGCTCAATAAAGTTTTTACGGCTCCCCTTTGGAGTATTGCTCTCACTACCTGACAAACTTAAAGAATCCATCTGAGCCTCTTCTTTTCCATCCACTGATGAGTGATTGGACATCAGGTTACGTTGGTATTCCCTTGAAGTTCTGCGTTTAGTCAAAATCTCAGTCCTGCTGGCATCTTTGCCTCCTTGAGCTATTCGCAATGATTCATCATGCCCTGGGTGAGTTCCAGGGTGTCTTGTTGAGCGTAGGCCCCACTTCTCACCCTGTCCCAGGGTAGTTTCTCTAGACTGTCCCGGCATTGTAAACATGGAGCCATCACCTGGTGCTGGTAGTGGGGACGCTTCAATCACTGAAATTTGAGGAATCTCTGGAGGTAACATCCGAACAACAACTGTATTTGCGCAAGCTTTATCTTCTTTTAGAATTTTATTTCCCATGTCGAATGCACTACGTTCGACTTTTTGGCCAACAGATCGTGTCCGAACAACTCCTTCCCTGGATTGTTTTTGAACAAATATTTCTGGAACGTATGGGTGTTTCTCACCTGAATAGTCAGTTCCGTAACCTGAGCCAGGTAATATTTCTTGTTGCGCAGCGTCCTTTACAGCGGTTTCAACACTGCGCACCTTTCCCCATAAAGGGGCACTCATCGGAGAGTTTCCTGAACTCTCAGATGTGTCCACATTCAACCGAAGGCTGTCATTTCTCAAAGTAGTTTTCTTCTGTTCCGAAACTGACGTTGCGCCAGCATGTGTCCCTTTGCGCGAGTCATTTTCCACAAACTTCACTAAGCCTCTATACTTTTTCTTTAAACAAACAAATTTCTCTCCATTCTCAACTTTTACAAATGCAATGTTATCCACGTGTTCTTTAAAAGATTCCTTTACAGCAGTTCTCTTTTCAGGGTTGCTTGGAAAAATAGATTTGAAGTTGTCAATAAATTCCAGGTTTTTCACTCTACCCCCTCGCTCCGTTAGAAACTGAAGGACCGCTTCTTCGGTACATTCAGTCGCCATTGATGCGATTTAACGACGCAGATTTCTGAAATTAAAACATAGACAGTGAGCTTGAATATACTTTGACTAACACCCTATCTCTAAATGGTCCTATATAGATATTAACGAACCGCGAGTCACATGGAAAACAAGGACCTGTCCCGCATCACTCTAAATAAACTGCTTGGTCTGTAGCACCCCGACGAGGGCACTGTGAACAAGAGAAACAAATAATAGAACAGTTGATGGAGTGAATGATTGCAAATTATGGCACAAGCTGTTCTATGTATTACATTTCTATAATCGAAGCGACCATAGCCACATAGCAACCAAAGCTGCAACACACTGGAGTGCTTGGGAAGCCATTGTGGATCCATCTGGTTGAGTTCGTGTATGGTAGTGGCATTCTTTGGCTGATCCAAAATGGCACGAGTTTCAAAGCGGTGTACCCATCCTAATTCGAGAAAATTGGTTCATACTATTTCGTTCATGGGGGGTGACCGTCCAAAATGAGATACACTTGCAGCACAGGATTATATCTTGATGAACAAAAATGATGTAAATGTGCTATAATATAGATAACAGTAGTAAATAAATCTCATTAATTTAGTTTTTCGAATCCATAATTAACTAACAACGGAATATGTTGTGTAGTTTCCCCCACGTACCAGCAAATGTTTTCACCCTTTAAAAAGTTTGCTACGTTTCACTCGTAGAAAAATAGTTGTATTTAAATTTTGTATGGAGCCTCAATTATCTTGTTAAGTTTCTTTATTTATCTTGTACAGCTACGCTTTCTTTAGCTCATCTTTCACATATAGAGATGGCTTCATCGGATGTCGCTCGTCAGGGGGTAATGTTTTGTTTGTTTATTCGTTATTTTCTTTGTCATTGCTTTGAATAAACCGTATTTAGATGAGCTCTAGCTATAGTAGCTAGTTAGGAAGCCCACTGTACTAATGTGTAGCCTTGCTTAAAAACTGTAGCTAGCTCTTTAACTTGTTATATAGTTAGTATAACAAGTTTTACTTGCGAAGCGTCAACCAACCTTAACTTCTCATTGCGTTTTAAGCATTGATTAATCCCTATTCTTTTGAACGTACATGTTTGATTGGAATGGAGAGGGTGGCAGACCAGGAGTTGGTAAAATCGCTGAATTGACGGATTTATTTGGAATAATACGAAATACTTGAACAGAAGACGGGCATATTTGTGTTACAGGAAAAAAATGCTCGGCCTCTATCATTGTCTGGTCATGTTGGCTTTGACAGCTTGCCTCATCAGTTGGTCAACAAATCAACATGTCAGGGGTTCTGCTTCAATATCCTTTGCATTGGTGAGTATCATAACTGTATCCAAATATATTACATTCTAACCGTAGAGTAATTGCTTGAAGAATATATGTGTTCTGAAGAAATTGGAAGGTATGTTTTAGTGTCTTAAGATTTGTCGGGTTTGTGTCATTACTTTTAGGTGAAACGGGCATCGGCAAATCCACCCTAATGGACACATTGTTTAACACTAACTTTGAGAACTTTGAGTCTTCTCACTTTGAGCCGAAGGTGAAGCTCAGAGCTCAGACCTACGATCTGCAGGAAAGCAACGTGCGTCTGAAGTTGACCATTGTCAACACAGTGGGCTTTGGTGACCAGATGAACAAACAGGAGAGGCAAGTACCACAAAGATGGCGCAATTGTCATTCGCTTAATAGCAAAGTAAAGTCAATTATGTGACTGGATGTTGCTGTCTATTAATCAAACACAATTAATACATTTAGAAATAATTGTGTATAATATTGATTTGTAGCAGTGACTGCTTTAATTATGTTTACAACTGTATTGACAATCATTTTTTTTAATGATCTGTCTCCTGGCCCTCTCCTGTCCCAGCTATCAGCATGTGGTGGACTACATCGACACCCAGTTTGAGTCATATCTACAAGAAGAGCTGAAGATTAAGCGCTCCCTGCATAACTACCACGACTCACGCATCCATGCTTGTCTGTACTTCATCGCCCCATCAGGACACTCGCTCAAATCACTGGACCTCGTCACCATGAAGAAGCTGGACAGTAAAGTATGTGGCCTGGTTGAAGTTCACACACACCCCTGCAGTCTGTCTCTTGTGTCCCCAGGTGTGTCACATCCTGGGTCACGGTACACCCTGGTGTATTCACCTCATCCACGCCTATCGAGGAACGTTGCCTAACGCCTTTATGCGCTGGCGTGGCCATCAGCTGAGGTTGTCTGGAGTGTAATTATAGGTTCATAACACTGAGTCATGGCAACGAGAACAGAGGCTTCCGTGCCCGGATGCACATGAGGAAAAGGCTGACCAAATTGTCTAAACAGCGTATTTCTGGCCCTAGCACTTTTCCATATTTGCTCCTCCATTCCTATTTTTGGATATGGTAGTTTAATGCTGTACTATGAGAAGTTTCATGGCTGTCATTGTACTGAAACAGGACCGAACAAGTCTGGCATAGCAAACAGGTTGACTCAACTCAGGTGTTGAGAAACTGGGGGAACCTGTCTTCCGTGTTGCTGTGGAGGTAGCTTTTTTGGGGGGGAGGAAAAACGAGTTGGCCAAGCAAAACTAAATGGTAATAGCAGCAGTCTAATAATGGGAGAAAGGGGGAAATTATGTGAAAAGGGCAGTCCCCCAACATACAACATCTCTAAATGCAATTTAAAACACCTTTCCGTCTTTGCTCGGTGCCCACAACCTTGTATTTGGACCCAGGTCTGGTTCTGCTTTCTAGGTCAACATCATTCCCGTGATCGCCAAAGCAGACACCATCTCTAAGAGCGAGCTCCACAAGTTCAAGATCAAGATCATGAGTGAGCTGGTCAGCAATGGTGTCCAGATCTATCAGTTCCCTGTGGACGACGAGACTGTCTCCAAGATCAACACCGCGATGAACGTAAGCCTTAAACGCCACCCAGCAAAACATGTTCATATGTTCCTTCTCTGTCCCTCACTCATGATCTGGTTTTTGTTCTCAGGGTATCCTGCCCTTTGCTGTGGTGGGGAGCACGGAGGAGGTGAAGATTGGAAATAAAATGGTGAAAGCTCGCCAGTACCCCTGGGGCGTGGTGCAAGGTGACCTGGGGGTTCCCTTTTCTGCCACGGATTCTCAAAATACTTTTGAGAGATGAGTCACCAGAGCTAAAGTGTGTGTGTGTGTGTGTGTGTTTGCTTCTTAGTGGAAAACGAGAACCACTGTGACTTTGTAAAGCTTCGGGAAATGCTGATCTGCGTGAACATGGAGGACCTGAGGGAGCAGACTCACACGCGTCACTACGAGCTGTACCGCCGCTGCAAGCTGGAGGAGATGGGCTTTAAAGACACTGACCCAGAGAGCAAGCCAGTCAGGTACCTTGTACACCTGGCTCCTATTCCACAACACGTTTCAGCTGGGGCGTTTCGTTTACAGAAATGGGTGAGATGCCGATGCAAATGTCTCTTCAGCCTGCAGGAGACCTATGAGGCCAAGCGCCAGGAGTTCCTAGGGGACCTGCAGCGGAGAGAGGAGGAGATGAGGCAGATGTTTGTCCAGCGAGTGAAAGAGAAGGAGACTGAGCTGAAGGAGGCAGAGAGAGAGGTATGCCCTAACCCCCCCCCCCGCCCGCCTGTTTTGACTCACAATTGTAATTGCATCTTCCTACCATATCACAGCAATCTACTACATCACATAACAAGCACCTTCTGCGCACCACAGTCTGCGGTAGATACTCCTGTACTCTTCAGCTCAGTTCTTCATTTACAGTATGATCTACCATCATTAGGATTCACCGGACACGACAATGTCTTGTTTATTGGTGGATCTTTTACCTGTTGATGAACTGCTGATGAGACTGGTGTCTTTTCTGGGTGTGCAGTTGCAGGGCAAGTTTGAGCAGCTGAAGAGGCTGCACCAGGAGGAGAAGGCCAAGCTGGATGAGAAGAGAAGGTCCCTGGAGGACGAGATGAACACCTTCAGCAAGAAGAAAGCAGCCGCCGAACTTCTCCAAGGCCAGTCCTTCAACAGCAACACCAACCTGAAGAAGGACAAGGACCGCAAAAAGTAAGCCCCTCCCCCCCTGTCTGTCACGACGCGCCTCCATCTCCTCTTCAGAGCTTCTTAAAACGTCATGACCATAGTCCACTCTACCATATCAATGACTAGCATGTAAACGTAGAGTCAAGTATTTTCCTGAGGGAAGCATATTATGGATCCCTGGATCATAGAGGAGAATATGAAGGAGTCACATTCCTTGCTTGTCGTCCTTTAACTTCTGATCAACACAAGTGCAGAGTCGATGGCTACGCTAGTTAACGTGTTTTGTGACATCGCTGAGACTCGTGCTTCAGAAATGTATTATTTTAGTTCTCAGCGTGAGGCTGAGATTGCTTTGTAGTGTGTTGCTATATTCAACCCATGGTTTTGCTCTGTCATAACTAAATCATATGTTCTTCTGTTATTCTTTTTTAGTTCTGGGTTTATGTGAAGAAAAGGAATGGCCAAAGAACTTGGACCACACTAAGAGGAATATCATAACCGTTTTCTCCTGGTCTGTTTTACTATCTAAACTATACATCTTGGTATGTCTAACACATGTCAATGTATTGATAGATTTATTTATCTTAATCGAAATGTCTCTATCCTAATATGCATGGAATATTTGTAAACATGTATTCGTATTACTCTTTGCTACAACAGCTAGATGGCGCCAAATTATCAATCTTCTTAGTACTTACTGTTTTTTTCACACCGTGCTGAAATATCATTGATGTTGAATGCCAGCCCACATGAGGAGGCTTCGAAGTATAAAGGTGCTTATGGTATTAACTGCCTTTTGTGTTGGGTTTAAATTGGCTGCACTCCACCTTTTGGTTTGTTGGGTAAGGTTTTCAAGTAACAAACATGCTAACTCCATTTCTTAGCTGGTTGAAGATTGTTTTGTCATGGCTTGCTAATATCATTTTCACTTCTGCCTTGTACCACATTGCCTCATAGAAGGTTCATGTGAATTGAGTGTTGTGCCAGGTTACAGTTATGTTATACTTGTTATATATATATATATATATATTCACTCACATTATTCTGTGCCTTATTTTATTCTGTGCCTTATGTTGATTTACAAACACAAAAATGTGTTTTTTAACCGAATGATCTCCAAATTAAACACTAAACATGGTAGATTTTGACTTAAAGGTCATGATGTCATGTGGTTGCAGTATTATGGTGTTGGTAAAACCAGAAATGGGAGGATGGCTTCTCATGAAAAGAATTGATCAAGTTTTACAATTTAGGATGATTTTTTACTAAATATATTTTTGTACACAGTTTTTACTAGCTTCAATAAAATAGATTGTTGTTCCTCTGCATGTTTTAATCTGTGTTCATACTTGATATTATCACGGTAGCCCTTAAAAAGTTGACTTTAGTGCATTATTTCCAAGTACTAATATAATCCACTACTTGATCAACAAGAGAAGAGCATGTCTGAATCATTAGTGCATGACAGAGTCAAATAGTTAGTATGCCACATTGCCAGGGATTCCCTATGCTGGCTATGTGCTTTGGAATGGCTGCTTTATCCAGGCAGATGCAGAACCTTAAAGGTGAAATGCCACAGTCAGCACCTCAGCCCACTAGATGCCACTGTGGTTTCACTCTCATTAGAAAGACCCTGCCAAGGGGTTATATCTACACACACTCCAGGAAATATCATCAAAAGTCAAACATGTTCACTTCCCATTCAGGTGGTCTTTGCTTCGCCATGTCTGTAAGGTTGTCGTGTTTGTAAAGGTTCAGTCTTAATAACATCCACCAAAAGCCAAAGCAGCAATAGTTACTGTACCACTTCCTCTTACCACTTACAAACTAGTGGCGTTTTATGTCTTTTTTCCTATGAATGGACAAGCACACCACAGGAAGGGCAAACCTAATTACAAGGTGAAATGCCCCTTTTGCCTGCTAATGTCACTTCCACTATTGTGCATTATGATGTCACATGTATTGAAAAGTGTTTTTGTTGCTGTCACTGTCTTGCCTAAACAATAAACATCTGGACTTATACAATTCCCTCCTATGTAAAACAAGTGTAGTACATACACTCCATTACTATTTGCATTTGATACAATTGCACTATTATGTTGCAGTTCTGTCCATTGTGTGGTGTTTCTCACATTTGAGAGGATTGTTATAAGGTATAGCACAAAATCCCCAAATCAAACTCTCCGCTTTCCCCTTTCAGCGGGACAAGGTGATGAAGGTCTAGCACTCGTGAGCAGTGATGGAAGGTTGTCTAGTGCTCCGTAATAGCATTGGAAGCTGTCGGTTGCAAGAACCTGGCTACTCTGCGTTGCCACATACATCAACTCCACTGAGCAGAAAATTAAAATGGAAATGCAGGCCTTGAAGGACCGCTGATCTTGCTGACCCAAGTGTTATGATTCATGTGTGGTTCCTCTCTGGACACCCACCATGACTGAGTTATTCCTGTTCAAGAACGTATTTGGTTGTCTTTTAGAAGTGTTAGCTTCCATTATTACAAATAATAATTCATGTATCAGAATATTTTATGGGCTGAGTTGAAGCTGCATTAGTGTCCCAACAATTTTGTCATAATAAATTGTTTATGTGGGCCTCAATGAGATAAAGGTGCATATGTTCTTGGGTTCTAATATTTTATTAAAAGATGTTAATTAACCTTGTGTAATCTCAAGTTTGTAAATGCCACATAAGGTTGAAAGCAAGTGGCCTTCTGATGGAAATGTCATGTTTCAATGTGAAAATAAAGCTAGCCTGATAATTGGAATAAAAGATGACATTTACATTGACCAACATACAGGTTTATTAATATAATATTTTCCCAGGGTTAGTCAGGTACATTTGTGTCCTCCTGTTAAAATTCAACCGGCACAAAACTTTCCACTGCTAAAATCCGGTACACATCTTTGTACGACAATAGTGATGCCCCTGCTGTTAAATCGGATGCCTCAGGAGTCAAGTTAACAAGAAAACACAAAAGGCCATACAAACATTGAGCAAACAATGTCTGTCTTTGATGGTTTAATATGCAATTTTGCTCTGCACACACAGGAGAGAACCAAGCAGTCTACATGTTAGCATTATCTAAAGCCCCGATGTAGCTTGTCTCAATTCATTGTCCCATGAACCAAACTAGCTACATCTTTAAGAGTGCAAACCACAGTTCTGTACGACACTCCCTGGAATTCTTTCATGTTTGTGAAAATGGACAAACACTTATTTTATATTCCCCTTGTATATTAAACACAAATTTAGCCTTTGGCTAAATTAACATGTGCATTGACATATGGCTTCCTCACCAATGTGACTGTGATCCAGCGAGATGCATGGAGTGTTTTTGCAGCCTCCGTGGCTGGGGCAAGATTGGTCCCTGTGGAGCCTCAAGTCTCCAGAGCCTTTCATGAATAAACAGCTAAGCAGCTTGTAATGGTGCCATTTAAGGTCTGGGCACTTCTGTTTCACTCACTTTTGCTGACCACAGAACAACACAGAGAAGTCAGCAATTCACATATTGCAACCAGAAAAAAGGGCATTTGTTGCCCGCTACTGAGGAAAACCAGTTCTATGGTGTAAATGTATCAAGTTATTTGATCAAAAATCAATCTATCATGATTTATATTGATATGATTCCATTTCTAATCACTGGTAAGATTCCTAATTTCAACAATTGATTTAACCCAGGTGCTGTCTTTGGGTCAGTGTGACCCACTGTTCTGGTACAAAAGGTGAATCACAATGACCCGAAAGCAGCACAAGGTTAAAGTGATTTTGACAGTAAACCTAGAGACAGTGTCTGTGTCTCTGTGGTCACCTCAGTTTGCAAACAACTGGCATTTAGATGGTTTTTCTGCTGTTCATGGGAATTTGAGAGTGTCTAAATCACTGGCTGCCCACCCACCGCTTGAGACATTCTATGTCCATTTTGTGTTGTTGTCAATTTGTGCAAAGCAACTTTGCTGATACTGAGTCTCAGTTAGCTTCCGTACCATCTGTTCAGGAGGGGTGAGGTACTGTACAGTATGTACACTGGGTCCACAGGTCCATTAGATGGCTAATGAGGTCTGATCGCAGGGGAAACGGACTGTGACAAATGAAGAGATGTTCTAATGGATGGACTACTAGATGGCAGACGTGTGTATGTGTGTGTGTGAGGGGCCCCTTCCTCATGTGCACTGTGCATTACAACTCCATACAAACATCCATTTTAGTTCAGCAATGTGAAGGCTTATGAACTCAGTTTAAATAGTTGGAGATGAAACCGTTTAATGAATTCATACTTCAATTAGTTACCTGTAGGAGGCAATTCGTTCATTCAAGAGTGGACACAACGAGATGTAGAGGGCACAGGGACCACTTTACTATTTCACCTTTAAGAGTCTTAACTTCATTAGATGCACATGAGCGAGAAGACAAAGTATAAAAGCATTGGGATGGTTTTACTCACTAATTCTCCCTCACCTTCAGACCGGTTCGATTTCAAGTGTTGCTCTTGACTTTTTGTCCAACTGGTGAAAAAGACCTCAGGCTTCAGCACAACTATACCTGGACTGCCTTTTGTTTACCTTCGTGGAATTGAGAAAGCTGTCAGCAATCCTTGTGTTAAAAAAAACATGATTATTAAAAAAAAGGGTTATTTGTTTGTCTGGCAGCTCCCATAAGAATCTGAAAGGAAAGGTAATCCATGCTGAGATTATCTGTGCTTCTCATGTTGTACAGGTGCCAGGAGCTGATAGGACACAAAGTAATAGTCCAGTAAAAGCTCCTGTGGAGCTGGAGGACAGGGTGGCTCAGATAGCACAGCACCAGTCTGCTGACGAGTCAACATCAGGCCACTCCACTGTTCTCTATTTCCAATTGTCATATGCAGATGTTTGTCACTAGTAGTCTTAATAACAAAAGATGTAACAAAATCTATCTAATATTCTTTTAAATCCATGGCGTAGAAGCAATGACATTTAATACATAGTATTATAGGAATTGGAAAATAATCTTAACGTTGAGAGCTTCTCATGAATTGAATCTCTCATGAATTGAAAGTAGTTATATCAGATAAAGAAAGACAACTGTATACAAAATGACTATGTTATCATTTATTTATACCCCCATTTCTAGATCGGTCCTCATTGTAATACAGTATAGTGCTTTTTCATCTGGTTCGAAATATCTTTTTCCATGCTGTAGAGAGAAGAGAAAGAAAGAGAGCTCATGCATTAGCCCCACATTCTCGATGGAACAGGGCCAACATGCAAAGAGCATGGACCCATACAGACCTGCAGAGGAGCAGTCAGCCCTCCCAACTGTGGTCAGAGAATGCATAAAGAGAACTGCCCACATTCTAATATAGTGCTTTCCAACGGTTTGGTCCCCTTTTGAGAATCACTTGTCTCATATGACAGTATTCAAACATGTAACCAACAACCCGAGAGCTACTGCAGTGCATGTCAAGTCAACATGCGTTTTCACATCTCATCTTCAGAATAAGAGCATAAGCAGACATTCAAACATTTTTTTTTAAAGGATTTCTCAGACTGAGTGGAAAAGAAATGTTCATCAAGATGTTATAGAAATCAGATTGAGGTCAAGTAGATTCTCACAGAGTAAGAAGAAACATTACTACACAAGGAGAAATAGGAGAAGTTGTCAAAACAAAGTGTCAGGTGAGAACGCACATTAAACACAGAGATTGCTTGGCATAATAGAATCAGATTCAGACAGCAAGGAAATGAAATAGCACAATTATTTTCAAGAGTAAGAAACAAATAATTTGCATGTTTTGGGCATACTTTGTTTTGGTAAAATGATCAAAACAACACACTTGTTCCTTTTATTTACACTATATCTACATACACAAATACCTGTAACACTTTAAAAAGGCAAGAGGCAAGGGGATGAAAGTAAACTTGGGTAAGTAAAATAAATAAGAAACATAGATGACATTTATAAATAAACATTACGTTACAAAAACGAAATATAACTTTATGCTGACATCATCTTTGGTGAGCTCTCAGTTTAAGTTAAGAATCACAAAGACATTACAGTGTGCACCTCTTCCCTTATGTACAGATGGAACCATGGTGGATTCTGGGAACTCTTTTTGGTGGAGAGATGCACGTCTACTGAGGAGTAAATCAACCTTATTAGGCTTGATTACATTTGCAATGATGTTAATAAATCTAAGAGTCCATATCTCTATTCAGTGGAAGTTCAGAAAG
This sequence comes from Plecoglossus altivelis, assembly GCA_036571765.1. Classification (NCBI taxonomy): domain Eukaryota; kingdom Metazoa; phylum Chordata; class Actinopteri; order Osmeriformes; family Plecoglossidae; genus Plecoglossus; species Plecoglossus altivelis. The sequence continues at coordinate 7,665,624 of BROE01000010.1, read as the reverse complement.
ATAGGGAAAATGGCCAAGTGATATAGTGACAAACATGAACAGGGCATACTAACACCCTCTCTTTTATCATTCCATGCCATGGAATACAAGCTGTGAAATATCCCGATTCAGAAACAAAGTCTTGAATAGAGTTTCTGTGGTGAGGAAAATTTAAATGGTCTCACATTTTGACAAGTGCTAATCAGTGCAATGCTTTAAAATTCACAGTAAAAAATCCCAATGGCAAATTGAATACAATGCCTTAAAAGTGCAAGGCAAGACATTTCAAAATGAATGTGTTAGGAATATTTTGGGAGAGGTATGTTTGAAGGTATACTTACTAAATATGCCATGCCTCGGCAAGTTTCAATCAATAAACTCACCGCATCAGAGACAGAGAGCGACAGAAATAGAGAGAAAGAGAGGGAGGAAGAGGGAAGAAAGAGAGACAGAAAGAGAGGGAGGGAGAGAGAGAAAGAGAGGGAGGGAGAGAGTGAGAGTGAGAGAGAGAGAGAGAGAGAGAGAGAGAGAGAGAGAGAGAGAGAGAGAGAGAGAGAAAGAGACACCCTACAAGGATGGACTACAGAGAATGTAGTCAAACAGCTGTTTGTCTTCTCCCCATTTCCCACAACTCAAGCTACTCAGGGGAGAACTGGTCCTGTTCGATGGGCTTTTTCACCCAGGCACCCAGTCCTGCTTTGTGGAAGGCCTTGATGAGCGCTTGCTTGGCAGCGTGGTACTCCAGGGCAGCTTGTTTAGCTTCGTGGTAGGACCCTGGTTTGGCTATTTTAATTCTCAGGGTATTTGAGAGCTGGAGGCAGAAAAAAGAGAGGTTTCAGTTGAACAGAATCTATGAAATGAGCAATTTACCAATAAACATATTCAATTAGGTTCCATTTTATACACCCAGATCGTGCAATAATGCACAGCTATACTATGTGCAAATGGCGATTAGAGAGCTGAAATCTCTCGGCCCTTTGATCAAGGTACCTTGCAGTGAAGGCGGACCCAGCGGTTGAACAGGGCGTACTTGCACAGCCTAGATGGCCGTCCCAGATCATCCTTCCCAGTGGTGGCGTTGATCACCTCCAGGGCCTGGTCTCCCACAGTCCAGTTCACGCTGAAATTCGGTGCCTTCCCTGGCTGTCGAGCTTCAGCGTTGCTTATGCCTGCAGAAGAAAATAATTCGCTTGTTTCAAAAGTTAAGGCTTTCTAAACTTATTATGATAATGATATAAGATGGGGCTCGTAAGGACAGGCATGGTGGGTATTAGTAAACACTGATAATGTTGATGTATGGGTATGTGCCGCAAAGACATATTACCGCTCTTTGATTTCTACAAGCTCAATTACCTTCACTTGGTCTTGTACCAGCTGCGGCTAACGAGCTAATTTGGCAACCAGGCGGCGAGAAGACCCAAGGCCAAGAAGTCACTTAAATGCCAAAAGTGAAGCTGTGTACCTACATACAGTCTGTTACTAATCCCATTACTTTATCTGAGTGGGAAAAATTGTACAATGAAGTAAGTATTCTGTTAGAGGCTAGCTCCTCTGCCTGATCCTAACACATAGTATGCAGGTTTTTTGACAGGATGTCTGTAGGCTTGGTGACAGGATGTACAGTATGTTGGCTTGGTGAGAGAAGGCTGACAGGAAGTAGCCACGCTTGGTGGCAGGAAGTGACCGTGCTCACCGCTGAGGAGTGGACGGTTCAGGCTGAAAGGCAGTGGCAGATCCTCAATGTCGGCAATCCTCTGGTACATGGCGCGGGACAGGTGGTCGGCGTGGTACAGACTGCCCAGGATGATGCTGGAGAAGTAGATGGGCTCTGTGAAGAAGCTCATCAGAGAGCCCTGGATGCCAACCACATTCCACCTGGGGGGGGAGGGAACAACAGGAAGTAGGATCTTCATCTGTTCAGAGAACACAAGTGCTGGTCGCAAGACAACTCAGCGAGGGGGTGAGAAGTAACTAAGGAACTAAGTCAAAACTCCACTTGAACTTTCTCTACTTGCAGAGCTGAAAAGCAGGCAACAAACGGCTCGGGGGTAAAGAGTTTCTGAAAAAACATTGAAAGAAAAAAAGAAAATCTGGAGCGAAAATCTAAAAATCAACAATATTGTTTTCTGAGAACCCTTTTGGTAGAGTGGAGCTGTAGCAAGCCCCGGGGGGTGCCCAGCAGGGCTCGCAGTCTTTGCTGAGATTAATCAAAGGGTCTAATCAAAGGCTGTGGCCTAATCACACCTGGAGGACTGCTCATGGAGAAAAACACGAGTGATTGGGACATAAGAGAGCGAGACAGTAGCCTGCTAAAAAAAATAAAGAAATAAAAGAAGAAACCGCATACAATCACAATCATTTAAATAGCGTCTCATTCACAGGGCAAAAACGCTTCTCATCACTGAAGAGTGGAGTGTGGTGTTGAACAAAAGCAAGCCTCTGACAGCGAGGCCTATTATACCTTATTCCCTGCCATGAATTTGAAGAGGGATAAACAGCCCAAACCCTGTATATTGATTGCATAATCAGACTGTTTATACGTTCAGTGCATTCCCTCAAACAGGAACTATTTTCTCCCTGGGATCCTTCAAGCGCTTCCTACTGAACGATGCTATTGTCTGAGGCACTGTACATGTCCACCGCTTTGATGGGAACGATTAGAGGAAGTAGCTATTAAGGGGTCCAGCACACATACAGACCTGGATATCTTGTCGCTACAGGACATGGTGAGCAGCCGCTCCCCCTGCAGAACCCCGTCCCAGGTCTGTATGGTGTTACTGGATCGCACTGGGATGGTCCCCTCCCCAGACTCTATCTTGGTCCGCAGTTGACCGCGAGCTTTCCTGTTGGGGTGACGGTCTCCTTGGTCTGTAGGGGTAAAAAAAGACTTGAGCGGGACTGTATTCAGTTGAAACGCCGATGTCACATAGTTGCAGTAGAATGTTTCTCGACTTGTTAGACTATGATGATCAGGTCTGGTGTGTGAAACATGGTGGTTGATGCAAGAGTCTGGGGGAATGATAGCGACTTGAGGAGGTTAGTATGGGGGATGATTTCTCTCACCCTCCACTCCTGCCTCATGAGGGGAAAATATCCGGGCATCTCCACACGGTGACGTGCTGATGTAGAGGTGGAACTGGACATTCTCCTTCAGCCGAAAGCCATGTTTGTCACATTTGGCAAAGATAGATTTCTGCTGCTCCTCTCTGCTGTTACTGCATCATGAAGGAAAAGTGAAAATACTGTCAGAACAAATATACAAAAAATGTTTGAGCTTTGGCTAAAATGATGACCGTATCAATATACATATTTCAGGTTAACCAGAACCTTCTTCTGCACACATTTCTATCAGGAAATCTTGACATTTAACACAATGTTCTTCATGACAGAAATCCTACCAGTGGTTCACATCCCATAAACCCCACTAACCCCTCGCAGCGATCGGTTAAATATACAATATCCATTAGAAATGAACTGTCTGGGCACTCACTCTCTTCTGTAACTGTAGGGCTGGGAAAGGACTTACCTAAGGAAGTGCTCCAGCTGTGTGTAGAGGTATCTAATGAGCGAGCGGCGAGCGATAATCTCAGCATGGCAATCGTTGAGCGCCAGGCCGCGGTCGCTCATGTACTCCCCATTTATACACTTGGTTCCCGTAGAGACGCAGATCACCTGTGCTTCTTTGACGTCAGAGCCTATGTCGGAGGGTCACGGAAGGGAAGGTGTTTAAACATAACAGGATTACAGGCCTGCCTGCTATCCTCAACCAGACCCATTTGGATTTGTGAAGAAACTGTGAACTGCAGGAAGTTTGGGGAAGTTAAACGCATCATGAATAATACATAAACGTTGTGTCATATAAAGTCCTGATTGGATGTAATGGGGCTCTCAGTCAGAGTGGGAGCCCAATCCAGATTTCATTATGGGTCTGAGAGCAGGAAGAGGGGAGGGTATTTGACAGAGAAAGAGCGTCTACTGTAACAATACCTGTTGTCATAACGACACCAGCCAGGACTTTCCGCCGAGCGTGCGGAGACGTGAAGTTCTCCGTCAGCTCGCTGAACTTGTCAACCACCAGACGGGAGACAGCGTCTGCCAAGACCTAAGACAAACAGCCAGCCAAACATCACACACATCATCTCACCACCTGGAGACAGGCCAGGGTGTGCTGCTGGGACTGTCTTTGCTGCTGAAGAGAACTTTCTATGAATCCTACTTCAAGCATTTAATATATTCCAGACTCCTTCTTTTTCGTTTGTTTCAAATAGACTGAGGCAATCTTCATGCAAAATGGAAAACCAAAATCGACTGAATGATGCATGTATTGAGTAGTTGCGCTGATCTTCGGCATCTGAACTGACATGCCTTAAAGATGAGAGAATGAAAAACAAATCAGGAAGAGATGAGAGAGCTGCCTGCAGCCAAACAAACTATATCACGAAGAAATGTTGTTCCTCCTAATGCTGCTTCTAAGCACCCTTAAAATCCACATGAACCCTCCAGACACTAATATCTTTCAATAAGAAAAAGAATAAATCAAACTTGTACAGTATAATACATGCAGTCCACAAGTGATAGACTCAGCCAAAGAGGGTCAAATTAGAGGGATCGTCTTCCTTATTACTACTAAATCAGCAAAACTGTTTCAAATTTAGCAGGGTTTGCATGGGGCTGAACGACATGTCTCTGAAAGCTTAGGGGAGCTCAGCAAATCACCTGCTTCATTGACCGATTTGTTCAGAACCAGCCAAACAGGATTGGTTTTGTTTGATCAATAGCAATGTTTGAATAGCATTCAGGTGGTGATGTTAATTAAGATTACAGTTTACGTTCCCCTCTTTGTTATCAGAGGACGGGGGATTACGGCAGGGATTAAGTGATGTGTAAATAGATTTTCTGTACACAAAGCGTGAACTCCCAGGCTTATAAATGCCACTTTCTTTCAAAGCTTTCTCAATTTTCAATTAAAGGCTGTCGGATAGGATAATGAGGGTTGACAGTTGATAGACCCTAACGTCAGTTAAAGAGACAGGATTTAAACATGGAGTGCACTGGACTGCATTACAGGATCAAACTAACTGACAACTCTTGCCAGTTTGTCACATACACAAGTTAGTGGCCGTTTCTAACTGTCAAGCTTCTTTAGTAGAGCCCTGATTACAACGGTGGAGTCGTCAGACTGCCAGGCGCTCTGTGCTGACGGCAGGCGTCTTACCTGTGGCAGGTGCAGCTGGAGACCCTCTCGGGGAATGGGTTGGCGAGACGGCGTCTGGTCCAGCTGCATGTTAAAGAGAGCAGAGAGAGCGGCCTGCGCTGCGCGTGCCTTGGCAAGCTTCTTATTGCGGCCCGAACCTTGGAAGTTCTGCGTGTCTACCGTCACGGACATGACAAAGTTCTTGGCGTGACTTTCCCCGCTCTCAGACACAAAGTCGTACTTGAGGCCTGGGCGTAGCTCGTTGAGGATCATGACTGGGTTCTTGCCACTAGAGGGGCAGATGAAGGCAGAGGGGACGGGGAGCGGGGACTGGGCCAGGCCGTTGGAGCTGGGGCCGCCTAGCAGGGCAGGGTACTCCAGGCCCAAGGGGTTCAGGGACCCGTTGCCGTTGGAGCCCAGGTAGAACGAGTCCTCCGGCGGGGCCGACGTCTCAAAGCCATTGAACAGCATGTCTGGGAAGTCGGCCTGGTCGGAGGTGAAGTCTGTGTTGACCGTCAGAGTGCGCCCCATGGCCATGTGCGCCTCCGAGGCATTGGGGAACTGGACGAAGGAGCGCAGGGCCTTCTCAGCAGCATTCAGCTTGGCCTTCTTCTTGGTGGGTCCTGAGCCCTCGAACTGCTGCCCGTTGACCTCCACATTCATGACAAAGACGGGCGCATGAACGGGCCCAGTCTGGGACAGAAGCTTGTACTGCAAGCCCGGCTTGATCTCATTCAGCTGCATCAGAGCATTCTTGGGGAGAATGGGCCCTGGCGTTTTCTTACGCTTCTTGGGCCTGTACTTGGAGTGAGCGTGCCCATTATTCCCCTCCTCTAGGGGCCGTTTCCTGCCTCCCCCAGCACTCCCATTGGGGATCTGTGCTGCCTCACCTGCCCCCTCTTTGGAGGACACGTTGTCCAGGTTGCGATTTTCCTTAACATCAGTGCTGCATGAACCTGCGGTGCCCAGAAAGAGTAACTTACAACGCCTTCGTTGCAGGATCTTGTAAATGTAAAATTTAGAGATTCCTTTATCTCTCTTTGTAACCGAACAAGTGATGTGTGTTCCTTAATACATCAGGTTTGAGCATAGCTAGGCAAAGCTAAAAGAATACGGTCAATACTGATACATAAACCATACTTATTGGCCTTGCTAATCAGTTAACTTTACAACATTAATGAATGCTGTTCAAAGTCAATTTCACAGTAAAAATGAACAGTACATGAATAACTTGCAGTCCGGTCATTTTCAATTTTTTATGCAAATGTTAGAGGGAACAAGAGAAAAGAAAGGTGGAAGCTATATATTTCTATCCACTGCAAACCACTATCCATCCAAACACTAAAATATTTACCATAGAGCAAGGCTCATTCCTGACTCAGTACCTTCAGTCTACAGTCTTACATCGTACTCCTACTTTTTCTCTCCCATTTGTTAAGACAAGCTCAGGACAGGAACCGTCACTGTAAATGTACCAGTGTCGGTTTTGAAACGTCATTTATGCTAGGACACTGCGTTGGAGCTGTCAAAGGAACACATATCACCAGGTCCTGTTAACAAAGCTGATGGAACTTTGAGTAAATTTTCATTTATAACATCCTCCAGCAAAAGCTCGATAGGTTACTCCTTTCGGCGCTCAGGAATAGAAGAATGATCCTTTTATAAATGCAGGTGTCAACATTAGGGGGGGTTTGAAGAGAAGAGTGGCAATTGGAAACATCGCACCTCATAATTTGGCGTGCATGAGAAATTCAGAGAAACAACAACATTAGCATAAGGTGTCTGTGTGACTTTAAAAAAGCACCCGTTCTAATTATTCCTACCATTTCAGGGTTGATCTCACCAGAGCGGGAGCTAATTCTAGTAAGAATAAACACATTGGACATACAGTGAGTATTCACAAGTGCTGGGAAAAAAGTGCCGAGTGTGTCACACCAAAAGTGTAAAAAAAAAGAAGATGCAAGTGACAGACTGATAGTTGTTCATGTGCCAATGCAAACAGCTTGTTTAGTTGGAGGCCAGTATGTGCAGAACAGTACGTCATTCAGAGAGCAGGAGCACAGAGCACACACACAGAAAGCGAAAGAAATTGTCTGGGTTTCCAATTACAGTATATTAAGCACATAACAATGCATGCACAGGGGAAACCAAATGCTACCAACGCCCAGCACCTCAATTAAGAGGGGCATCAAGTCTGCTGAGGATAGGGGAGTGCTGTCTGCTGTGGATGGGGGAGTGCTGTCTGCTGAAGGTAGGGGAGTGCTGTCTGCTGAGGATGGGGGAGTGCTATCTGCTGAGGATGGGGGAGTGCTCTCTGCTGAGGATGAGGGAGTGCTGTCTGCTGAAAATGGGGGAGTGCTGTCTGTTGACAATGGGGGAGTGCTGTCTGCTGAGGATGGGGGAGTGCTGTCTGTTGGGAGAGGAGGGGGTTGGGGGGGTGGGCAGGGCAGGGCATTGCGACACCACCGGAGCAGCAGTAGTTAAACCATGCCCGGCTCAAAACGCATCCCTCAGAAAGCCCTTGAATAACCTTCACAACGACCAGCTCTCCCCACGCCACCGCCACTCCCCTGTGCTGTCCAGCCTAATCCACACCCTCTCACCCTGCCCCCACGCCTGGGCCCGGGTTGGTTGACGGGGAGCCGGGGAGGATTACGGCTGTCCTAACACACACAATAAAGTGTAAAGTGTGTAATGGGATCCATTTGATAGTCCTAGAGTATGGCAGTGGCAGCCAAAAGCAGAGTGCTGAATTTGCCATCTGCTTCACTTCCGTGAGCACACAGCCTGCCCTTCCTCTGTCCATCACTGAGGAATGATACAGCCATATGGGCTTGAAAATGACTCTGCCGCGCCGGCCTTTCAGAGGGTGTTTCATCAGATTTATCGGGTATGTTTCAAAACCGATAGCTGGGCTTCTTGAAGCTTTTTTTGTACACTGCATGCTTGTGGCTTTAATATGTTGAGATAACAACTCCAATATGAATGCTTTGAGGTGCCAAAGAAGCATTTTCATGTTGTTGCTGACTTCAGCCTGGCAGGATAACGTACATTTATTCCACATCTATTCTTCTCACAAACTCCATTCAGCCCTACGTGGTTAAGATGGCTTGGAGTTGAAATTGAGTGGCTCTCTCTCAGAATCTAGAGAGATGGGGATAGGTGTGTGTGTGTGTGTGGGGGGGGGGGCTTTGGGGTCTTCTGGGTGACGAGCAGGGGGTCAAGCTTAGAATCTATCTTTTAAAAGGTTCTGAAAATAATGCAGGATCCCCTTCTGACCTGCGGATTAAACTGATCCTGCCTCCTGAGCCGCCACAAAGACCTGGACGCCTCTTTCTTAAGGAAAATCCTCGACACATCGATGAGGAACCAAAACCCCCATTTGTGCATCCCGAGTCCCTTTCTATCCAAAAATACATTGTATTTCTACCAGAGGTATGACAATGAGGTCCAGATTGCTGCAACATTCCTGCTGTTTGTAAAGTGCCCCTTAGTTTGTTCAAACTGTTCGGTGTCTCTAATGAACAATTCCATTTTGTTCAGAGAGTGCTTCGCTAATAAACAAGGTTTGGGAGAGAGGGACTCACTCATGCTCTCTTCCTCGTTCCCCTCCATGGCGTGGAACCTGGGCTGGTTACGGGGCTGCCGCAAGCCCGCTCGACCTGGAGGACAGACACAAACACAGTCAGGCTGTACCTAGGCTACCGAGGGAGAGTCGAAAATTACTGTTATCAACAGATCCAGACAAGCATCACGCAAAGACATGGCGTAGTTCTCGCGGCTCAATACGTGTGAGATTGATGGTTTGTACCATTGTGTTGTGCACCTACTGAATACGCCTAAGATGAACCTTGCACAGTACCTATAGTTTTAAGGAAGCTTTATCCAGCCACACACCCAAACTAAATCTTCTGACGAAGGGAGGAAGAGGGTAAAGAGCTTTAAGTGGAAGATTGAGCTGGAAGCTGCTGTATAAATATTCAGCCGTGGGACTAATCTTGTCCATGCTGACAGGACATAATAACCAGTGCAGTCTTTTGTGACTTTCATATCCATTCCATTACCCCTCATTTTCCGACAGCTACTCTTAAATGCGCTAGGGTTCACACGCTGTATGTAGATCGCTTGAGCATTCACACCCATATAGCACTGAAATACTTTGACGTGTAACCCATGAAAGGCAGGTTTTTCATATTGCAGAAGTGACCAATCCTTATACACCTATACCGAGCCTGTAGTTTACTGTAGCACAGAATGTTAAGGGAGTATCAGGTGCCTTAAACGACCAAACCTGAGTCTGGAATGTGCATGACAGTGATAGCCACGGGCTCAGCCACCTGAGGGTGAGTGCTACCCAGAGATACTATATCACCACACAAGCAGACAGAGAGAATGCCAATGCAAGGCTAAGGGAAGAGAGAAGGGGAGGGAACCTGCGATTTAATTGTATATTATTAATAAAAATTGACCTTAAAAGACGCGTGATTCAATTTCCCCCAGAACTGTTCAAGACACGCAGTCAGAGCATGCAGGAACATTTGTCAATCATGTTCTGAACAGAAAACCCGAAAAAGGCTCATTGTAATATATCTATCGTTATATCATTATTTTAACGGACACCAAAGTTCATATCAGAAAAGAGCTCCTGGCCAAGTCAGACAGCTGTCTGTTTCATAAGAGGGCAAATGGCCTCAATTTCCAACTGCAAATAAGATGGAAAATAGACTTAGACACATCAACTATACAACGGTTTCTCTGAACACAGTGTACACTGATCAAATGTACCATGGCCTCATCGTTTTTTGTAACATTCTGATGGAAGAAAAACAGCAGGGTTTTTGAAATGGATACAATGTTGACAGATATATACATGCGGATTTGGAAAGTGTAATTGGCACTCTCTTACAAAAGCCAGAGATGAAAGTCTTCCTTGAGTTGTGTCAGAGTGGAACTGATCTGTGGCGATGACGTTTGCCTGGTGACAATGCTTTGAAGTGTATGCATCCGATAAGCCGCACCCGAGAAAAAACAGGCAGCTTCAGCAGAATCAGTCAGGCAGCTAGCTGGCGCATACAAGCTTGTTATTAGGGAAATACAGTGACCCAAACACATCAACAGAGTTTTGTCAAAGGGAGCTCCAAAAAGCTACGGACCCACAAGAACTTTCTGCAAACTATTCCCTTCTATAAACTTTGATTCTCAAGCCATCAGAAACTACAGTGAAGAAGTACGAAAGAACATTTTTAGGAATAGAAAAAAACGTAAACTCAAACTAAGGCAATGTTTGACAGTCAGTTATAGTCTGAAGCTGCCAGTTCTTTTGTTTACCCCATTAAACCCATTTTCTGTTCTGTTAAAACAACCATCTTTTAAACACTCATTCGAACATTCATAAAGTCACTTGTTTTCTAATGTTTATGTCAATAGAACAAGGAAGAGCTTGTAGAATGGTAACTAGTGCTGTCACTACTAGAAAAGCATTGTCACTAACAGCAGTCTCATAGCTCATCATACAAATCATCCTTCCAGTGTGCACCTCATCACCCCAACCATATCTGCTTCTTGTCACAGAGATATCACCCCCCCCCCACCCCTCTCTTGCCACACCAGGCTGCCGCTGCTTCACCCCCACACACCCCTCCCCTCCCCACTCCACCTCTCTCTTCATCCCCACACACCCCTCCCCACCACACCCCCACAGTCCTGAAAATCACCCGACACCATGGTTTCCCCTGCTGAGCAGCTGCCCTTCTCACCGATAAGGGGACATAGTGCTGCTGTTATTCACGTTGGGTTAATCAGGGAACTGCCACTCTACATGTCATCCACAGACATAAATAAATAAATGCCCCGGGGAAGAAATTGGCTGATAATTATCACCGCTTCTTTTCCTTGACAGACAGGGAGAGTGCAGGAAGGGGGAGCAGTGCGCTTCTAAGCCCAAGATCTTGCAACCAAGGGTCATATTCCCAGAATGCCCTTGTGCTTTATCTGTGAGGCTTCCTGACAGAGAGCAGAGGGACATCCGCATCACATTTGCATGACTGAAGATAATGTGGTGGTCTGCTTGGTCCTTTCCTTTTCTCCAAATGTCAGCTTTGTTACCTTGCCTTGTTTCATAAGCAAAAACTGGGGGGAAAAAACCCTTTTGTCCCTGGCTTTCAACGCGTAATGACTTTATTCACAAAGTCCGATTTCCAGTCTTAAAGTCCATGGGTAGCAAGGTCATCTTGGTGAGTGAAACACCTGCAGTGTGAACGTGCTGGCAAGCTTGAAGCCTAAAGTACTGAAATCAGTGAATATAACAATAAGAATGATGTAACAGCGATTATAAGGCGCAGTAATGGGCCTCAATCCTCTCTGTCAGAAAAGAAAGAACACAAATAAATGTAATAACTGTAAACGACATGTCGAAGGTACAGTGCTGCACCAGAAATGGAACTGAGGAATGGCCAGTCCTTAGTTGAGGGTCTTTACTTCCAGCCTCAAGCCTGAAGGCCAGGGTCACCTCACAGGCTAGAGGGGCTCGTTAAAATCACAGCTGCTGGATTTATGAGCAATGGTCTGTCGTTGGAGTGTCATAATGCCTTTTCTATATGTGGCCGGATGATGTGGGCTGTGTGTAAGCTGAGGTTGGCGCTCAGGACCCAGATGGATGGGGACTTCCAGGTAACAAATGGCATTCTCAATCAGCCCATGATCTAAGGTGAAGCCATCCCGCAGCCATCCCTCCAGTCCTTCTCCACCATCAGCTACAGTTAGGCCATACATTACGCTGCAGGTAATGAACAGTATAGAAATATATGCATAGGAAGTGTATATCACCTCAGGGATGACTGGCCAAGTGGTCACATACTGCAGTGTGGCATATCTCACCAGCCACTGCGTGATCCATCTTTGACATTTCAATAAAGGACATTGCATGAGGACATCAAGCAAAGATATGAACATATAAAGATGTACGAATTTATGGCCAAATCGAATCCTACTGTGAATTTTGGACATATTTGTCTGATCATGGCATTTAGAGTAACATCCACTGTGCATTTTGACCCCACTTGTATTTGGGTGCTTAGGGTTAAGTCTGACTTGCAACCTCACCCGGAACGTTCTGCAACATCTCTATTCAAGAACAAGTCACACAAACTCAATTAGAACTGAGGACCTGCTAAGCTGCTTTCCTTGGTGAAAAGGCACAGAGCGGACTTTTCTCGCTAACTGACGAGATTGGCAGAGCAGGCCTCACTCTTGGCCTGTCTAATCTCTTCCCTGTGAGCAGAAAATGGCCTTGTACCACTCTGCCACTCAGCTGTGTCCCTCCAAACATTAGAAGTGACAATGTTATCAGCCAGCCAGGCCGTCGCTTCACTGCCTCCTTTGTGTGAGCAGCATGGAGGCAGACCAAGGCTTAGGTTGTCATTCTCCAGATAATGGAGGCAGAAATTAACTGAGAGGAGAGAAAAATGTCAACAAATGTAGTTATCAGACTGTTTGTGTGTACGATGTTGACAAACGGGGTAACAGTGAGACTTTGAGGATTCTGAAGTAGCTTTCTGTTCCAAGTTCAAAGCTCAAAAGATATCAGTGGCACATCCAGTACATGAGTCTGAACTGAAGCTTAAAGCTATTCGTGCTAAACGGTTGTGTATTCAAAACATAATTATCTTGAGAGCATTTAGGCATATGATTACAAGCATTGAGGAACAATATATTTAGCATAATTTTATTTTTAGTCTTTTTGATCAACAAGCTTCCACCAATTACAAGCATACACTAGCTAAAGCACCAAACCACTTCTGTTCATTCTGAAGTTTATTTCATCTAGTTGGTCATCAGATCTTGCTTAACGTACGTGGTCTCAAGAGCTCCAGTCCAGACATCTAGCTTCCAACATCGGAGTATTATGGCTTTTCATAAATAACATCTTCCCGTGTGATGGAATGCTGTCGTCTGAAATCTGACATCCTATCTTTTTGTCTAGTATGCTAAACATGGGAGATAATATCCCAAGGAGAAGTGGCGGTTCTGTCTTCCTTGGCAGCGGTGAGCACACTACCAGGCTCCTGAGGAGGACCCTGGAGGCTTGGAGACGGAGATGAAAAGGGATACCTACAGTAGCCTGTCAGCCACATCCCCTGCACAAGCAGCCAACACGAACAAACCGAAAAGTATTTATACTGTCTGGGTGCATCATCAAATCTCCAAATGGAATGTACTGCTGCACACATTTACACAATCCCAGACGGACATCTGTCCCCATCATTTTGAATGATCAAAGCTATGGAGAAATTATCTCACTAGCTGGGTTGGAACGCTACATACCTTCTGTCATCGCTTTGACGACGGCACCTACAGAGAGAGGAGACAATAAGAATATCATTATTATTGAAATCAAATAATAACAATATTCAGCAATGCCTGGACTAATGCTAGATGAACCTGTGGATTTAAGTATCAACAGGTAGCTGGAGGGTGAAGCTGGGACGAGGCCGAACAGAGTATGCAGCGGTGGGCTCTGCCACCTAGCCCATGCATGGAGGTGGAAGGTGGGGCGGGGGACAGAGTTGGAGCCTGCCAGACAAGGCCATCCAGCCAAGGAGAAGACAATGATGGATGGATACAGGAGAAGGCTGTGCTGAAGGGAGCAAGGTAGAGCCACAGCCGAGAGGGATTGCTTGTCAGAGGAGCCCTCCCCAGCAACACCAACACCAACACAAACACCAACCAAGTGTCAGAGGAGCCCTCCCCAGTAACACCAACACAAACACCAACCCAACCAAGTGTCAGAGGAGCCCTCCCCAGTAACACCAACCCAACCAAGTGTCAGAGGAGCCCTCCCCAGTAACACCAACACAACCAAGTGTCAGAGGAGCCCTCTCCAGCAACACCAACACAACCAAGTGTCAGAGGAGCCCTCCCCAGTTACACCAACACAAACACCAACACAACCAAGTGTCAGAGGAGCCCTCCCCAGCAAAACCAACACAAACACTAACACAACCAAGTGTCAGAGGAGCCCTCCCCAGCAACACCAACACAAACACCAACACAACCAAGTGTCAGAGGTGTCCTCTCCAGCAACACCAACCACCAACCCAAACAAGTCATTAGGGAGAAGGGGGGGCAGGCAGGGGGCAGGCAGGGGGGGGGGCAACGGGAAGCTTCCTTGAACATGCCTGGTGGGTGAATCGCTACATTTATCACGCCTGTACCCCCCCCCCTCCCCGATGAACTGGCTTTTTTTTCTCCTCTGCCAGACGCCCTCCAGTCCAAACATGACTGATCAATATGCTGTATTGAGGAAATGGTATATCAAATATGTTTTTTTTTACAGCAGACAAAAAGATTTGACAGAAAATCTCAGAACACAATCTGGCAGCACGGACACGCGTACAGTCTTTGTCATCTCACACAACTTGTTATTCACCCCTTAAGTTAACTGTTATGATTTTAACTCACTGTCACTTGGGTACATGTTGCCTTGAAAAACGGAGTGAACTGAGGAGATTTCACCATAGAAATTCATCAATAGCTTGTTGCTTGACCTTTTCAGCTTGTCAGTTACAAATGGTGTGGCTATTAACCTAAGAGCATACCTTTTCAGAGTCTCCTTTTGCTTGCGATGCAATGAGAAGTAAATGGAAATGTGACATTTACGCCAAAAATCTTTAATAAATAAATAATACCGGTAGCATAAATTGAAGCCAAGAAACCATAAAATCGAGTCAAACCCAAACAAAATAAATACTGCCAGCTACTTTAAATCATCCCATTTCATTGAGGATGAGGAGGGGGTTATTTCAAATGTATTTTCAATTACTTGACATATAAGGGGTGAAGTGTATTTTTTGGGAGTCTTGAATTGCATCCTCTCCTCTACTGTGGCTCTACCACCACAGTTGTTCTGCTCATTAAAAAGCACCTTGATCTTCAAGGACGTTTAGCGACTGCCAGCCCTTTACCATTTTTCAAGGGAATCTGTGAAATCTATATGACGGCTCTCATTTAGGGAGTCGCCCTGTGAGAGACCTGGGGCCAGCAGGAACGCAGTATCAATTCCACACGCTAATCAGCCCTACTTAACCACCGCAGGGAGGGGGGTCTTCCCGAGGGGTATGTCTGTCTGGGGGGGCGGGGGGGGAGGAGCAGGGGGGGGGGAAGAGGAGCCCCCTGGATCTGGCCTGATGCGACAGACAGGTCATCTGTCCCCTGTTCCCCTCTCACACGCTCCCTCCAGACATCCCTCCAGTCATATGGGGCAGGGTTCAGAGGAGCCTGTCAACCTGTAGGGAAACAAAAGTGAAGAAAATCTCCTCCGACCTCCAAGCATGGTTGGTGCTAAATGGAAAAATCCCCGGAACACCATAGGCTAATACAACGGGAATTCCATTGATACCAGGTGCCGAATAGGAGAGTAAGATGGCCGGTCATGGTCAGACCAGACATCTCGCAGTGCCTTTGTGTGGAGAACGCCTGCAGCCATGTATATACAGGAGGACTGTGCTAACGCGCACGAATGGCAGGTGCGACAACGTCAAATATCAGAACACAGGGAGAGATTGCAACAGCTGAGAGAGCTTGCAGGTTTTGAAGTAAGAGAAGCCCTGGACCGTCGTCTCACTCCGCAGACGTCACCTCGACTCCTTCCTGCAGCGCTGGCAGCAACCTGTCTCCCTTCGCGCTGCTCAGCTGCCACACAACCAGCCACATCCAGTTCATTTAACGCCGTCTCAGGTTGCCCCGGCCTTAGGGGCTGAAAATGGCCTGCTGGCAGAACAGCTCGGGGAGGAGGGTGCTGGTCCGTCGACGTCGCCCGTTCCCTCAAGTCTGCGCGCTGCCGAGCGGAGAGGGGTGAACACCATGGCGCTCGCTCT
Source organism: Plecoglossus altivelis (assembly GCA_036571765.1). Classification (NCBI taxonomy): domain Eukaryota; kingdom Metazoa; phylum Chordata; class Actinopteri; order Osmeriformes; family Plecoglossidae; genus Plecoglossus; species Plecoglossus altivelis. The sequence continues at coordinate 7,649,577 of BROE01000010.1, read as the reverse complement.
CATTAGACATCATTATCCCAAAGAGGGAGGGACACACTCATCCCAGACACCTGATAGGAGCCACCTTATCTTGCTACTCAAGACAAGAGTGAACAAGAAGGATTTGATTTTCATTGTTACCACCCCCCCCCTATACACGCACACACACACACACGCACATATAACCAACATTTTCTTTCTTTTTACTTCAGTGATCAAACAGGTTACTCCCACACAGAGAGAGAGAGAGGGACAGATGCTGGTTTGGAATAAAAGTCATGTCATTAAAGGAGAAAGGACAGACAGGCACCAACCCACACAGAGAGACAAACGGACCGGGGCCAGACAGGCAGGACCAGCGCACAGGTGTGCAGCTAGACCCCGTCATGCTACTGTAGTTGTGGCATTTGGACTGTTTGGGGGCCCTTATTCTTGGTTCCCTCTCGGTTTTCTGCTCTTCTTCTTTTCCGTGGGCTCAGCAGGAGCGTCAGATGAGAGATTCGGAGGTGCCCGTTCTGCAGCTCTGCCTGGCCCATTCTCCCTGCTTCACTGCCCCTGCAGCTCCCAACAGATGACTATCACTGTTCTCCTCAGTCAAGGCCGGGCCAGGTGCACCCTCCTCTATCTCAGGCAGGGAGACGGAAGGGCGGGGAGGGGGGGGAAGGGGGGGCGATGTTGAATTTCACACCCCACGGCCCCAGGATTAGCAGGGCCAGGGCTGGGTGTTGAATGACAGGCGGCCTGGGGTAGGATAGGTGACTGTGTGGAAGCAGGAGAGGCTAGCTGTCTGAGGGGGTCAGTGTTGGAGGAAGGGGAGCCCGGCGTGGGGGGGGGGGGTTCAAAGCGCAGCATGACGGCTCATGAAGTTCACAGGGCTTGGTTATCAGCAGCACCTCAGGCCCGACCCGGGGGAGATGCCGCTATCAGGCCCACCAATCAGACAGGAGGCTGTTTGCCAGACGGAGATGCACAGCAGCTCTGGCAGACACATCCCTTAGCAGAGGGCACGCCTCACAGAACACATCCGCTTACCTTGTCTGGAATTCACTTTGCTCCCAGTAGATTAAACTCACACTTCACTTCATCTCACAACACACCAGTTCACAGAGGTACAGTGGGAAATGAAGGCTTCTACCCTCCCCAAAGTGCCAAGTATGAACAATGGAATTGGCTTGGTAATACTGTTTACCCCATTTTCGACAGATTACACTTACATCGAGTAATTCCTCGTAGGGCGGATTGGAAAAAAAGAATAATTGGCCCATTGACTTTTTGAGTGTTTCTCAAAGATAGGCATTTTGCATTAATGTGGGCAAAGTATGCTTCAGAGTTATTTAGCTACTGAAATATTAGCGGCCACGGACAATCATGTCGGCGCCCAATGAAGCAAGGATATTACAGAAATGACTACAGCGGAAAGACATTACCGAGAGTTCCCTGAGAATCAACAATGTCTGACATCCAAAACACACTTAGTAGATGTTCCATTACAATACATTTAATATCATCTGCAGCCAGTGGTTTAGTTGAATACTAAACAGGATATTTAATTGTCAAATTCCCACTGAATCAATTACACTTGTAATCCCACTGTAACATCCATCTATCATTTACTTACGACAGCGTATCGTTCGGAAATAACTTCTGTGTCAAATGTCTCTACATACCAAACTTAAAAACATCTACCAAGAATCAAATAATATAAATAACTGGCTTCCCGGCCATCCAATCAGAGACGGTACGGTACTGACAACCAGGACATCTACTGTTTACCCACTGTGATTAGAGACAAGGACTGGAATCTATACCAAGAGGATACTTTACGCATGGAGACCTGCCTGGTCTGAAACTCCGATCTGTTTATCTGGACAGGGATGCAAACAGCCCCTCTGACCACTCCTGTCTAGGAGTTCATTCAAGTAGTGTTGTCTAGCATTGTCTTGTTTGCATCACACTATGCCAAGTGTTCACACTACAGTTCAGAGTGTTTCAACCTCATGTTTGTTTCTAAAGATAAAATATAGTCGCCTTACGTCATGAACACCGCCAGCCATCAGCAACACTAAATCATGTTAAGCGTCGACTTTGTTCAACGTCAGTGGTTGCGTAGTCCTTAATCAACAGTTATTTTGTTTGTTCCATCATCAGTACATGCATTCAAACTTCGAAGAAAAACATACCTGGCTTCAGATGGCACAAAGCCCCACAAACAGGAACAAATTCACACACAAACACACAACTAGCGTCACAAATAAATGTAATCCGGGGCTACCTTTGCGTTCGGAGCGTTTTTTGCGCCTCCTTTTGAACCTGGTGCGGATGAGACAGTAATAGGCCCCCATACTCTGGGAGCTGTCCAGAAAAAGTGCCATGTCTTGGGGCAGGGTCGCGCTGTAGCGTGGGCTGCTCAGTCTGGAGGGGCTTCTCTCAGTACTGCCCCTTCCTCCGCTTCCTCAGTCCTCTGCCAAGCACAGACCCTCCTCCCTTCTTCCCTCCACTACTTTCAGAGGGAGGAGGAGGGTGGAGGAGAGGCGCGCACGTGGAGGAGGGGCAGACGCTCCACCATACAAAGAGAGTCTGTCTAGCACATGGGCTTAGTCTGGTTAACGGCTGTAAAATATCTCTCTAGGTCTGTCTGTCTCTCTTCTACACACACATACACACACACACTCTCACTCACTAACTCTGACTGATTTTTTTTCATTTTCAATCTATCTCTGCCCGGCTCGCTCTCGGTCTCAGCTGTCATCAGCTTCACCAGTCAACTCTTTCATACCGACGCCCAATGCATCACCATGGCGCCAGCCAATCCAGGTGAGGGACCTCCTGACCTGCGGGAGTCCATCCAATCGGCCTGTCAAGGCCAGGGGAGCAGCGCACCGCCTCAGGGTCACACCCCCCCTTAGCAGTCGATCTTCTCTGGATTCGCATCACCCACAAACTCACTGAAGCGCAGGCAACAGCATAGTGTCTTCTGATCGTCACAGTATGACCACGGAGCGAAGCACCCAGAGGTGTCAGGGGATTCGGTCCGTCGACAGACAGACAGACAAACAGACTGATAGACGCTGTACTTTTGGGACTAGCCGATGTATATTGTTTTCCAGACATAGGCTGGCACCAGGGAAACTCAATGAAATCCACAGTTTAAACGTTCAAATATAGCGAGAGTCCTAAGGACCGTCACTGACTGGTTTCCTGAGTCAGCACCCTATTGTTGCAGTCCAAGCAGCCTCACGGCCCCCTGCCCACCCAGCCTCCCCCATCTCCTTCCCAAGGCCTCTCTAATCCAGTGGGCAATTACTGTCCCGACACGCACCAGCAGCAGGGAGATTTAGCACCATGTAGCTGCCTGTCTCCACTTAGTGTCCATGTCTCCTATTAGGAGTCAACTAAATCTGGCCACTGGAATTATGAAACCCCTCAACCCCTTAAGAGAGCAAAGGATGGCATGAATAATACATGCATTTTCCCAGAAGTTCTGCTTTGAAAGAGAGACGGGAGTACAAAACAATGTCTTTTCGGCAGCTTTTGTCGTCTGTGAGGGATTGTCCATCGATGATGACTATGGAAGCACATGAACTGAGCACTGTACCATATACCATGCTATATGTGCTGGTTGAAATTAAATACAAATGACAACCAAAGTCAGATCCTTATTTTGTGTTGCCTTGTAATATACGTATTTGAGTTAATTGGAGAATCAATAATACAGCAATTCTCCCAAATAACTGCTGAAAAGGTCCTTTGCCTCCCCCTAGTGAACACAATTTATCACTACAACTCAACTGAACACAGTCCTCAATATATTGAAGATTGTAGGAGTTCTAGTTACATAAAAACCCAGCATACTAAATATATTGCTATCAAACCATTTTTTAAGCTTAAGTAGTGTCATGAGCTTGTCTTATAATGATACTATGTTGTTTACGTCACTTCACTAAGACAATAGCCATGTTGTGTTTCATAGGTCACAGTGCCCCCTAGTGGGGGAGAGTTGGAAGAGGCCATCCATTCCATTTGAAAATGAGCACCAAAAGAATGAAAAAGTACCGTGCTAACTGTCGCTGTTGGCTGTGAGGAACCCTGGTGGCCAAACGGGATCTGGGAGGGAAAATAGAAATCAAAGCAGAATGTTAGTTTGCTAATCTTTTGCTATACATGATTGAAACATACAGTCGTAAACAGACTTAGCATTCAATTGCGACTAGAAGCTAAGCCTACACTGACCCTCTCTAACCAGCAAGACGACCTAAACCTGTTTGTTTTTTTGCCTCACACAGAACGCTTTCCACAATGGTGCTGTATATATAACGATTTTACAAATGGAGACCAGTGAAGAGGTGTGTAGTATCACCTCATTACCTGTAGATGGAGCTCTTGACTTGCTCAAGATCAGGTGGTTCTGAACTCCCATTCCAGCTACTGTTGTCATTTCTTTCAAGGGTTCAAGCCGAATTATGTAAAATGATAAGCACGCGATTACAATGACCTTACTGGGTAAGGCTTGTTCAACAGGAACTCATGACCTAAAATACTGTTAATGATAGAAAATACTAATTTACTGGGATACGGTCGAGTGACATATCTATAATACGCGCACAAGGTCATCCTGAACACTTAAAATCTCCAACGACGTAGATGGCCTGAGATATGCGCCCATGAGAAACATGACATGAGAAAGACCATGTGAACCACTGACAGAAAGAGAAACAGCTAAAACAATCAGCGGACAGCAAAAGATGATGTCCTTACTTAGATTTGGAGAACACAAGGTCAAAACTGATGCAAACCTGAAACAACAAGCTGTCATGGTGTTATGATCCATGTTATCCAGCACCACATCAGGCCCTCAACCCCGGACGCTGGAAACTATACAGGAAAAACACCTCAAGTACAAATTCACCTGCAGCATTTAACCGATTATCTGATAATGCGCATCTATCTATGTGTACAATATAGCAGTGACTGAGAGCGATCGAGAGTGATTGATGTTATGTTTTATCTCATTGAGCGCTTCCACAGTCGGAAAATACAGAGTAAAATACAAGGCTGGTATAATTTATCGTCCATTGTTTCGCTTCAAGTGATCCCTTAAAACAAGCCGCCTATTCATTATACTGCCAGAAAGTCTTTCATCCATCGCAGCCATTCTGTCTTTTTCCCTTTGTAGACGATAAAGAGGACCGACAGTGGGAAGACTTTGCCTGCCTGCCTCTCTCTATCTTTCCATCTCTATCGCTTTCTCACTCGCACACATCTGCATGCAAGTCCCATCAATACTTAGACAGCGTAATCAGTTAGTGGTGCCAGATAGATCATTTGATCTGGCTGTGCATCACCATGCAGCGAGAGAGTAATGAGAGCCCCCCTCCTGTTCAGAGGGTAGGCTGCTCACCCACAGCTATAGCAGATGTGAGGGGGGCTCATTTGGCCTGCTTAGTGGCAGAGGTGGGAATCGCAACGCCCGTTGAGTATCGCTTCCTTTCAATTCGACCCAAACAGGGGTTTGAACCTGGGTCTGTCGACCTCCGAACGTGACCCCCCCTCCCCCCTCCCCAACTCTATAAGCGCCTCTTTAATTGGCTGCACCACCAAAAAGCTAGCTCTTGGACAGTGGGCGGTGGACCGTATTGATAATGAGGGGTTGAGTTTAATCAATTCAGCTTGGTTACGCCAGCAATATCATTTTCATGTTTCATGGAGAATGTTTAAATGAAGCTTCCACAAACGGAACACCTGGAGAAATGCCCAATAAAACTGGCCTTCAGACAAAGGATTGAGGAGAGAAAGAAATAGAAATCTTGATGTTCAGTAAGAGAGGTCATATGCAAAGTGTGTGGTCATGGTGGTATTTGTAGGGACTGATACTGCTGTAGGTCTTGAAATCAAACTGCATGCGCCAAAAAGGAGTGTCAGACGAAGACTGTGCGTGCTGCTAATATTGCAACAAGGTCCCTTTGTTCACTACAACAACACAGCTTGAAACAGCCACTATATATGATCAAGAGTGTAACACTACGCATCCATTACAACATGTGTTTTTCTTTCCCGCTCTCTCTCTGTCAGGAGGGAAGGGGCTGCGATGGGGCCAGGGGCCCTCCTGGAAGACACTCGCTCCTCTGAACCTGACAGAACACAGCCTGTTTTTCACGCCCGGAACGAGAGCAGAGCGAGCCGTCACCACGTTACTTATGTATGGAAATCCAAAGTGTACTCTGAGATCCAGCTAGGACAAACCACCCAGGGAGGGTAAACCTGAGGCTGCCTGCCTGCCTACCCTGCTACATTCCTGCAGGGAAACCATGAAACCAAGCATGGATAACACAAACAGCCCTGTCTCCAACTTCATCTCGCTCGTCTGATGAGATCAGACGAGCGTGCTCTGGTAAACATGGCATGTTAATACACATTAACGCCAACAGACTTCATTCGGGAGACACTTTGACTAACACTGTCCAGAGGTCAACATCTAAATGCTTCAACTAAATAGGAAAATACAGTCTCAAACAAGCAGACCTGCTCAGGCTATAGTTAACCCACTGAACCATAGAGCGCGCACACTAACTGGCACATTATCCTACAGCATGGGATTCCAGAATGTTGGGGGGGGGTTGGGGATAGAAAGAGCAGATGGCCTCTCTGTGATTGAAAAATCAGGACCAGAACAACAGATTACAAGAAGGTTGCATGTCACCTGATCAGGGGACTGGCAGGAAAGGACAATGATCCAGACAGAATGATCTTGTCCAGAAGAGGAAAACACCATGTGTGTCACAGTGGGTGTGTGGACATGAGCAGGTGTGGCAGGTCTGAGCATCACAGCATCATGGCTCATACTTTACATGATCGCATCGTACAGAGAGAACGATTGCGGTTCTTTTCTGTCTGGCGCTTGAAGGTGGTCTAACAAAGATGTCTGACACACAGCTCTTCGTGCTGCTGTCAGAAAGGCTCATCCTGGGCTGAAAATCTCTAGGCTGACATCAGCCGTGTCCACTGTCAGGAGTTTAAACGTCCACTCCTTCATCCAAGCATCGTACTGAGAAAACAGCCTGTCCCTTCAGACTGTCCCCCCCCCCCTCTCTCTTTCCCCGACTGCTTACTTACCTCAGTCAATAATACAAGCCAACCCGTCGGTCGCACATTCAGCATATTACTCTCTGCTGGCACAGCCACTTGCATAGAGACGGACGTTTTCTAACAGGGTAAGAGACACACTGCATCGAGCGGTCTCAGTATCTATGTAATTCAACCGGGCCCAGGGGAACTATTCAGTGTAGTGGTCATAAAGATAAAAGCCCTGGGAAAAAATGAAAGGCTGTGTGTGGAAGCCTGATAATACAGACAAGGAGACGGACTTCCCAATGAACAAGGCTGTTGTCTTTGTATTGGACAGTCCATCATGGAAGAGGTGAGAGAGATAATGATGGCCAGCCCAGAAGATGCTTGTTTTCACTTGGACAGTATAACACTTTGCAAATTGTTTTACCCAAACACATATCCACCGTAGCACACTTACTGAAGAACTAGGTATGTACACTCCCATAGAGTGATAGAATGACCCACCAGGGAAACACTTGGGCTGTCTTTAGTGACCCACAGCTGTGCAAACTGTCCAGAGAAAACACACAAATGTGCAGAAAGACGACCGTGTCTGAAATTCTAGCTGACTTAGCATGGGTGGTGTGTGAATCGAGCCCGGAGGCCAAAGTTAAGCACCAGAAAAGCCCCTGCTGGACAGCTGTCGATGACCGACCTTCCCTGCTCTGACCCGGGCCCGGCCCGACTCCAACACCTACAAGCTCTAACTGGAGGAGCAAGCTTTCATCTGGAACTGCAATGCTGCTGCTCCTGGATCCGAGCGGCTCGTCTCTCCCTCCATCTGCCCCGGCGCCTCCGGCTTCAAAGGACGCATCTGCACTCAAGTCACACCCCCGCCCCATTCCCTCTCTCTCCCCCACCATCGCCCTCAGGGGGCTCCAGCCAATGGATAGGGTCAGCGACGTGATGCGGGTTTCTCTTAAGCCCCTAATGCCAGGGAAGCCTGCTGCCAGCTGAGGACCGGCCACCAGCAGGTAGAGGGGTTCGGCTGGACCCTTGCTCCCTGTGCAGGCCGTGGTCCATACCGCCGCCTGGGGAGAGAGTAGCAGCGAAACACCAGGACAGGGCAAGAGACAATGGAGCCCCAGGTGTTCTGGGAAGGAAACCGCCGGAGTGGCTTGCGAGTCCAAGAGGGACACGGGCGTGAGAGTGTACGGGTTTTTTTTAATCTGCTCTGTCAAAGCACACCCCAGCTGTTACACCTTCAGACATGATGAAACGTGACAGAGAGCAGCAGAGGAAACTGTGAGTCTTGACAGCAACACGGCTTTGACTCGGCCTGCTTTTGCCTCTCCCCCCCTGCTTCCCATGTGTCACACGCTGCGTCAGCTTGCATAACAAGTCGCATTTCAAGTCTAGCTTCCGCTTCGCTCTGACCTGTCTGTGGTGCCTGTTGTGACGCCCAAGTGCGACGTTGCTGCTGCACTGCTACGCCAAAAACCACATCCCCAGCATGGGACACAGACGAGAGGACAAATGCCGGGAAATTAATCATCACAGAGAGGAGAGAGGTCAAATGTACAGACAAGAGCACAGATCAAGCACTCAGTCAATTTGAGCAAATCTGTTCAGTTTCTTTTACAATAACACTGCATTGTGTCCTTGAGTGACTGGGACAAGATGACACCTCGTACTTTGACGCCGAGGTGAACTATGCTGTCAAAACAGATGATCCTTCTGTAAACAAAGGAGGAACAGTGATCTACAATATTTCTTTCCCAAAGTGGCCAGTCGAGAATAATCAGCACTACAGTTGGAAGGGGAACCCGACAGTGTGTGCCTCGTCAACATCTATTACCACACTACTACAAGCAGGGTTATGGTATTGAGCAACAGCAGAATAAAATGACTTATACAGAGGTTGAATTTACGAGAACCACAGCAACTGGAGGCACATATTAGCCTGTGTGGTAGCTATGGAGGACCTGAGATCAATCCATCATCCCTCAGCCAGACCAAGCATGAAGCCTCTTAATCACGGTGATATCAGCTGGGAGACTCACCCAGAGGCTTGGAGACGAGTCAGGTTTTCTCATCTTCATTGTGTGTGCGCGCGCGTGTGTGTGTTTGTATGTATGTGTGTGCCTGTGGATTTAACACCACCAAAGGCACCAATGACTAATGCCCCGCACAGCACCCCCCACACACACACACTCCCCCACGCAGACATGCACACATGCCCGCAGGCGCACACACTCAGCAGTAGCAGGGGTAGAAGGGGTTATGCAGTGAGTCAGCTTTACCCAAATGCCCTTGGGTGGGCAGAGTGCCCTTTGACACTGCAGCAGATGATCACCTTGACAGACGCGGTCCAAGCTGGGAGGGGAGTGGAGGGGGCTGCTATACCCAACCTGACTATGGAAGGTAGGCTGGCACAGACTATCCTCACCGCATGACACCTTCACATGTGTAGTAAGTGAGTAAATGAGCTACTGTAGGGAGGTCCTAATGTTGTGCTGCAGCCACGCTGTAGTCCACCATGTGTTCAAAACCAGCCAGTGGCTGCAGGGTGACAGACGGCCTGAAGAAAATCCTATTATTGACCTGGCTGAGGCTTATTAAGATGTCTTTATTAGCATACCTTCAGCTACCCAAAACATAATCAAAGAGGTTATAATAGCCATTGATCCCACTTCGACAAGGTCTTAATCAAAGCAGCCCTGAATTACAGCACAGCATAGAGCACTCAGCACATGAAAGACACACATTTTCGTCCTCTCCGTAAGTGAAAGGGGATTTCTCCCTTTCATGGTTCCTTATGGGCTAGTCGTTTGATAAACATAGACTTAGCCACTCCAGAGAAAATTGAAATCAGTCTTGATCCTTTACATTTTCCCACATGAAAGAGCTTGAGGAACAATGATTCAGCAAGCTCCCCTTTATTCTAGGGGAAATACTCAGGGCTGAAAAAGCCCAAATAGGTGCTTATTTCTTTTTTAAACCCTCGAGAATAACGTGTCATCTCTCATCACTGTGATGCTGCAGCTTAGTTTTTCTGGGTAACATTTAAAACAAGAGCTCGCAGCTGATGTATAGTCATTGCGGAACACTCCGGAACAATGCTATTAGAAACACATAGCACAGCAGTACGCATACCAGTTTGCATGTTGACGTGGGCCAATAATTTATTTAGAGACTAAATGTGCTGAACAATACCTTTTGCAATGAAGCTTCAAACACAATCTTCTCTGCCCCCCCCCCCCAAAAAAAAATGTCTGGTGTTAGTATTTCCATTGGCTGACAAAGAAAACAGCTAGGCTACTGAAAAAAAACCCTCTGAAATCACAGTACAAAATGAATCCAGTATTTATAACGGTCTATGATCTGCTCCTAGCTACCAACCGCTCCATCTTCCTAACGTCTCAGTCTCTCTCGTACAGATCTAAGCAGTGAGGGGAGAAACCTTCAACATAAATCTACAGATTAGACCTCACTACATACAGCGTTGGAGAAGAACTGGAGCAGGATGATGGATCAGGGTCAGGGCTCATTAGGCTTCCCACTGCTGTGTTACCAGCTCACCCCTGCAGAAAACAACACACACACACACACACACACACACACAGGAGGTCACGGACGGACCGGTCTGAGAAGATGCCGACCCTTCATGGCCCCTCGCTCACACACACACGAGCCAGGGGTCAACGGGAGGTTAGGGCGGCTACGTCGAGGTGCCTCAAGGGCGTTTCACACAGCTAAATTGGTATTTGGCAGATTTTAATCAAGCCGTTGAAAATGGGCCACGTTAATGAGAGGTGCCAGGAATGCGCGGTGCTAACGGCTCTGGCTCCTGTCCTGCAGAGCCTAAGTGAAGATGGGGGCCCCAAGTAAGAATGGGAGGGCCCCTAGACCACAGCTGGTAACCTAACCTAAGCAATCTAACGCTGGTGCGGCATGCCAGATATCAGAACACGCAGATGAAAGGGTAGGGGTTCCAAATGAGAGTACAAATCTGCTGGTCGTTTTTCTCACTGACAGTAGCTGGATCCCAGTGCTAAGCAGATCTCATGAGCTGGTATCTGGGCATGGGAAGTCAGAAACAGACCCCATCAGTTCCACTGGTCCCAGTGACCTGATTACATCCCGCCACTGCCAAACTGGGTCGACACCCACAGAGGTCTACCAGACCTGCTGAACGGGTTGGCGTCACTCAGTATATCCTGTGTGCGGAATGTAGAGAGAAACAGATTGCGAGTATGTGAGGGAGAGAAAGAGGGACGGAAAGAAGCAGAGAGATGGAAAAAGAGAGAGAACGGATGGAGAACGACGCAGAGAGAGAGAGAGAGTACAGATAGACAATGCTGAAAAGAGAGTGGGAGACAGAGTGAGAAAGAAAGAGAGAGAAAGCGAGCGATAAAACGATAGCAGTCAGGAGTGCAGTGAAAAGAGGCAGCTCATTTTAAAAGACCACATTTTAGAAATTCCACTACGCTGATATGGCCGTGGATCATGAGCTAATAGGATAATGAATATTTCCACTGAGATGACCGCTTAGATCGCCCCCGGTAGGTTTTTATAATCAATAAGTTACCACTAAAGTCTTCCTCTGCAGTGTGTGGGACATAGACTCGCACAATCAGCATCTAGAGATGTTCAATGACCTGTACCAACTGTGGGGGTAAAGATTGACGTCAGCAGCCAACTCACATCCTCAGCTTACCCCCACACAGTCTACTGTCATCCACACACGCACACACCGCGGAGAACACATGCTGCCTTTGGCCACCTGCCTTAAACGCCTCATTGTGTGTTTGTATGTTTGACTGTGTGTAGTTTGTGTATGCAAACCTGCACTGTGTGTGTGTGTGTGTGTGTGTGTGCACGTTGGTAAGAAGGTAAAGATGATAGGGCATCACATGGAGGGCTGATAAATGATTGAGCAGATAGTATCTGTGTGTTGGGGGATCTGTTTAATGAGCTTAGAGTCTCTCAGCCTGGTCAGTACCTCTATCAAAGAGCTGGTTTATGAATCATTCAAGTACAGCAACAGGCCCACAACAGGACCTTACAGGACCTCCGCAAGACCTCCAAATAAGAACGAACCCAGTCATGCAGATGAGAACTGATCTGTGCTGACTGAAACACTGTGCAGTGATGCGTTGAAACGGAATACAGCATCAAGAATGTGTAGCCTTACCTACACGAAGGCTAGATTCCATCTATATGCCTCCACCATGTGTAGGCGACAAAAAAAGCTCACCCCAGAAAATGTTTTCTCATAAATCTTGACGTGCTTGAACTGTATAGCTTCAGATCAGCTATTCTCTGTGAGTTATTATTCAATGAATGAATAATACAGGTTTATTAACATACATTTTTAAATGATCTGCTTTCTCTGTAAAGTTTCAGCTTTGCCTTCTTCAGGTAGGATGGCGCTACGACTGAGGGCTCGATACAAGGCTGTCATTGGAAGCCACGGGTACACATGGAATGCACATTTACTAACAGAGAGCCACAGCACTCTGACGACAAGGTAACCAGCTCTCAAATCCCTGATTTACGACTTGGTTCATTTCACCTCAGAATGCCACTTCAGGATGTAATGACTCTTGAATCAGTACTGAGTAAAAGCCAGAGTTTTGATTTCTAAGTTGAAATCTATCCATAAAGGAAAGCAAGGTAAAAGTCAGCAGTCAGTCCACTTGTTCTGCTGTCTCCCCACTGCGCTCCAACAGAGCTAATATTAGCCTTGGTGATTGCCTCCAATATGGAGAGCTCTCTTGCTTTCTCTTCCTATTAGCAAGTTAATGAAGGCCAGCCTCTAGAGTGGTAAATCACTCTATTTTAAATAATGGCTTAGAATAATGCAAAAAGACATGTTTGCAAATTGGTTTAATGTCATCATTTCTATTCCATTCAGCATGTTGGCCCTTTAAGCACGCTTGATGTGGAGGCGTTCTCACATGCCTTAATGTTGTCTATTTTTTGCACTTTACCTCATGGCAGGAGGATTATCCACATGTTCTGTGGAGGGTAGACTAGACCGCCACGCAGTGATCAGGCCAATCTGGGAGGAGAAGCGGGCGACCTCCTAAGCACAGCCCTCCCTGCCTTCAGCCATCAGACGCTCTCCTCCCTGTTCTGGAGATAAGGCCTCTGCTTTTGTCCCCGTATCAGCCACGGGACACTGTCATCAAGATGTGAAAAAGCTGCACTCTCATCCCTACAGCTCCTCTGCACTGCCGTCGCTATCTCTCTCGCTCCCTCGACCGCTCTATCTTTTGCTCCCTATTCGAAGTTTCCTCTCGCGCAGATTACAGTCGTAATTCCACTTTCCTCTCTTTGGAACTTCCGTTCATCTGCAGTGTGTTCCTCATGCCTCTCTCTCGCTTCAAGATCACTTCTAAAGCGTGCGTGTGGGATGGGAGGGGGGGGGGGGGGGGACAACCGGATGTCATCAAATATCATGATAAGAATTACTCACCCAGTATAATACAGGGGACAGCGTGCATCCCTTTACAATACCACGATGGGAGCACTTTTTCACAAGAACAGCAGCTCTCATTACTTATTGAGAGGGATTCGCAGGTTTCCACCGTGTTATTAAACGCCATTTAAGCACGAGCGGTTCTGTGATAGAGTGGTTCTGCAGCAAGGTTTTTTTCCCCCTCGCGGTTGTGTTCACTTGCTGCACTGTGCTACCGTCAGCGCGAGAATGGAAAAGGTTGTAATGGGCGGACACACCCAAAACACAAACCCCTGACGTCACCTCAACACTATAAATACTCCGGTGACTTCAGCTAAAGAAATCTTAAGAGTGGTGCGAAAATGACTAACCAGCCTCCGCGATATGTTCACCCTCACAATGATGTGAACCTGCAAGGTTCCTGATGTTCACACCCACCATCGTTTGGTAGATCGATAAAGAAATAACACGGTGTTGTTCTCTTTAACACGATCTTCCAAACAAGTACGAATGTGAACGGTCGTCAATTCTTAAGCAGTATGCTGTCCAGTGACGCGTCTTTAAATGAGAAAAGTCCGAGAAACGATGACCAACTCAGCTTACTTCAGGGTAAGAGACACAATAGTCCTCTGCGATGGGATTCACCAGTCGCTCCCATAAATCCTTAACCTCCCGTTCAGACTGTCCATCTTTGCCCCTTAATCCCTACTTGTCCCTTGTCCACTAAATCCCTGGGTTCTACAATCATTCGTTTGTGTATCAGATGCTGGGGACTGTATTAAAGGGGATTAAATAGAACCAAATCTAGATGGTGGCACTCTGGAAAGGGTCATAGTGCACAACTGAGGCATGTGTATATTTATTTTCTTGTATCAAGCATGTTCCCAGAATGCGTTGTGGGAAAAGTACTATACGAGTACAGTTCTCTTCAACGAAATTGCTTGTAATGACCATGCTGTAACCAATACAAGCCTTTTCAAAGCACACACACTTGACCAACCATTTCCTCAAATCTGCTCCTCAGTTTTATTTGAGCACGTGCACATGCAACGACTTGCTCGGCCGTCTACAGGAGATGACAGAGAACGCCCGTGGCAATCAGAAACAGACAATACTCGGGTTGCATCCAGTGTTTTGAAGTAATTGACTCCCAACATGTATTATATTATTTGATGATAGACTCTGCAGCTTTCCAGGTTATTGTATTCAGCACATCTGCAGAGGCTGTATCGTGCGTTGCAGGTTCACGGAGTTCTGTGTGTTTATTAGACGTACGTAAGCAAAACAAATAGACCGACGTAACAAAACATTTGGTTCCTGATAATTGATTGCAATTTGGGCCTGCGTTCAGAATGCATCAAAGACAGCGTTGTCTTTTTGTGTTTTGGAGTGACCTCTACCATATTTGTAGGAAGTTTCATCAATTCTGCACCACAAAAACAGGGTAATGAACTGCTTGTCACATCAGACAGTGTGCATAGATCACTGTCCTTGACAGTACATCACACGCCCAATAGTCAATAAGAATGTTGCCAGAGGCATATTTCGTCAAAATGACAAACAGAAAGGGCATTGATTCTGCGCCCGCAGAACTATTTGTTTTACCTTTATTTAGTTAGCTGAACTTCCACTGCCCACATCAATTGATTGTATTTTTATTATCTCCTAACATGACTGAAGCCATCTCTGTTTGACATGTATGGAGGTGACGTGTGACAAAATATAATGTTAACATAGCTCACTTCTTCCTTTAAAGTGAATAGTTTGATTTAAGTTAACTTAAAAAGTGCAAAGGTTATTTTTCAAATGGTGTCTGATTCTGATTTTAAGAATCAACACTAAATAAAGAACATTAGGCTTGAAACGTAGACTTAACATTTTGATTAACTAAGTTTACCTGGCTGTACCAGGATGACCAGATATCTTTTACTGCATCCTATATGTTATTGTCATTGTCAAACACTAACTGTTTGTATGTTGTTTTTTTCTGGATAAAAATGTAATTAAATAAAATTATTTATCTGCAACGGATGTTTGCATTAAACAAATGTATATACAGAGACAGTACATTAGGTCGGAGACACACTAGTGACTGGAGCAATATTGTCTGAAATACGCTTTCCTCAAATGATGTCTAAAACGAAATAAAAGGATAATTCAATAGCATGCGGTGGTGCAGCCTAAATATCTTCTGAGAGGCTATTTAAGGATAGCCACTGATCGTGAAAGACCCAGAATTACTGTTCATGCGTCAATGAAAAATCGGATTAATTAGTACTCACGGTATCTGTTTGCTGAAAGGACCTATTCTTATCAGAACCCGGTGAATTGTCTCTTGACCGACGTTGTATTGCGTTCACGAATGGCTTGACAGGTCTAGCTGACGGTGCGGTCGTTCACCGTGTGCTGGATAGGATGTCACGAGATCCAACAATGGTGGTAAATGGGTTAGCTGCTTGCCAAAATAACCTACGCAGCGAGCGAAATAAAAACTACTGCATTCATTGGGTAAGGAATCGTTGGAACAAGGTTCCTCCGTCGATATTTATCATTATGCATTATGGTCAAAAGCAGCCCTTTCTGATTGGATAAGAAAAAGAGGTGGAAACAAGTATATGAAGCGAGATTGGCGCATTACGCGTTGACATGGGACCAGCAAACGGTGATTGGACATGATCATCCTTATTTTGAAGGCATACTGTTTATAGCCATGTGTAACTCACACAATTATTGTACACACTGTTACCTATAAATGTGTGTGTTTGTCAACTCGGCGTGAAGTCTGCTAACAAGATTCAGGTGCTGCTTTGGTAGGCAACCTGCAGCAGACGAAACGTCACGTCACCATTAATTTGCAAACAATCTGTTGGCGACATATGCAAACCATAGAAAAAAAATAGTATTTAGGAATTATAATGCGTTTTGTGCTTGACTTCTTTCCTCGCTTCTTAGTCATTAATAACGGTTCCCCACGGAGGTGTTCTCGGCTGTAAATTCTGAATAGAAAATATGTAGGCTTATGTCGCAATCTTATTTTTTGTGTGCAGGAGAAACACTAAATCTGTCTGCTGGTCTACAGGGTGCTAGGTCTATGAACACATTCTGAACACATTTATGTGTAAACAAAATGCGCACTTACACATATGGCATTGTTTATTTGACGAAGTAGGAAAGGTACTTTAAAAGAGATCCACACAATATAAAATCCACACACAAAATAATTAACTCACTTGCAGAACTGAAACATCTGGAAATAATAGCAGGCGTTGTTTCAGCATTGCTGTCTATCCTTGTAACATGTATAAATTAGGACTCAGAGGAAACTCATTACATTTTTAATAGGTCAGATATTCCACTCAAGCATAATATCCAGGAAGAAAGAGCCAAGCACTTCTAAGGCTGACTCAGACACGTCAGCTGTTTGCCAACATGGGGACAATAACTTGGAAGTATTAGAAATTCAAATCAATCAACAGTGTACTGATTTATATGTGAAATAAGATCCTTCCACAAGCTGTTGAATGATCCTGGGCATGCAGACACTGCAGCTACAAGACACTGACTCAGCTCTGCTTTCATAGACAGCTGATTGTCAGGTTGGCCAATGTGCTGGTAGTAGGTCCAGACTGCAGGGATCACACATCTGTCCACACCAAACAGCACACCCATATGGGTGTCTGCTCTATGGGATGCTATTCAAAGGATGCCCTTTGCCTAACCATCAATGACTCACTCCCCACGTCCCGAAGACAGTATCTTACAACCGCGTTGCCAAGCCAGAATATGCTTTAAATCTGCCATCATCTCAACTCCAGGGACAGGAGCATCTCTGTCAGGGGCTGCCGCTACATTTTCAGCAGATGAAGAACAAGCCTTCATTACTAAAGCCTCCCTTGTGTCAGGAGTGTATAATGCTGCCTGTTCTCCTCATTAGTGACTAGTGGGCGTCTGTGTAGCACAAGGACCATGAGAAAACAGACAGACCCATGACTCATACCTAAGAAGGAAAGCTAAATGGGGCAACAACAAAAAAAGCAAAAGAAGATCAAAACCCTGAAGCATCCTTGACAATCTACAATCCACACTTGAGATGGAGTTATAGATATTGTTTTGGGACAATGCTATTATTCAATTGCTGCATTACCAGTACTACAATATGTTTTCCAGATCAACATCAGAAAATAACTCACTGAGCACTATGCAATAGTGTAATTCGATTATTGTTCCACAAAGCAGTCAGACTTGTCAATAACCAATGCAGCCAGATTCAATGTGTTCCACCCTACAAAATTGATTGGTTTAGCAGCAATGTGTTACATAGTTATATTTTCATGGCCATTATTGACATCCTTGGGTCGGGGAGAGAGGCAGACAGAGAAGAGGGACAAAAAAACATGGTATAAGGGTGAGAGGGCATCCCACACTAACCTGAGGGCTTGCGCCTGGAATAGGAGCAGTGAGATGTGGCAGGGGCACAGATGAAGCCCACCCCCCCTTCCCTCACATCACCAGACCCACTGCACCAGCATGCTCCTGCTCACTTTGGAGCCTTCAGTCGGAGAGCCATTAGACAAGTGGGAAACGTGTCTATTCTGGGTATAAATATCATGAATATCTGGGTATTCTTAAGTTGGGAAGCCTAATCAGCGATGCCTTAAAAGATGCATGGTCTATACCAGCAAACAGACATGAAAACATCCAACAGAAAACCCATGTCTCCCATTAGGCGTGAGTGGAAGGCTGTCTCTTATCTATGCAGATACGGGCAGAATGACCCTTTCACATGTGGAGGGCTATGCTCTGCTGAGCTCTGATTACTTCTCACCAACACTCATCTTCCCCCCTATCATGCATTATTAATGGTCTCTAATGGTCCAAGCCAGAGCTGAAGCTCCTATTGATTGTTTCCCCCCCCCCCCCCTCCAATTCAATTGAATCATATTGAAGCTTGGATGAGGAGCAGAGGAGCAGCATTCCATCCTCTCCACCCATCCTCTAACCCTTCCACACTGCCCTCCTCTTCACAGCTGGAGACTATTCTGTCTCAGCATCTGAAGAGTCCTTCTCACACTTCCTTCAGGGTTTCTTGCTTCCACGCTGACGGTTTCAGGCTGGTAGGTCCTATCTCACATTGGGTTACTTTTCATCAGTTACATGCCTAGTTTTCCTGGTTAAATAAAGGAACTTTGGCCACAAGATGCATTCCATAACCGTAAGACAATGCAAGTCGCATTTATAGTCAGTAAGTAACTCAAAAACTATTTTGGCAAGGACTGACACAGCCGTCTTCCATCGAATGACGACAAAATATGCTTTCGCTCTTTACATTACAGAGCAGGGACAGAAAACCTGAAGTCATAAGTAGATAAGGTGGCTGGGTTGAGTGTTCTGGGGTACCTTACATAATCATGTGCTGCATAGATACATTTCCTGTTGCGTGTGCCAAAAAAATGGACACTTTTTTATATACAGCAATTTATTACTGCTAAGAAAAGTGGAAGATATACAGTAAGAAAATTCAAGGAGACAATATGGTAGCTCGTCTATGCAGTCTGGAACCTTCAGATACACATTATTACGATCAATTGAAACGGCACATTTGTCAACCTTGATGTTTTACCTCTCTAGTGTACACTGACTACCACCAATTCAACCAACACAGATTTATCTGGCATTTGGAAGGACAACAGAATGGATTGTGGGGTGGGGTGTCGAGGGACTCCCTTAAATAAAGGCAGGAGCTTTGCAATGTCTCTGGGACCTGGTACGCAGCTGCAGCACACAGGCCAGTCCAGGAGTGAGCCGTGGCCCTGCTGCGACAGGGGCACTCTTCACCAAGAGTTAGCTGGGACCCTGCTCCTCCTCCTGCCGCATCCTCTTCCTCAGGTGTTCACTAATGGCTGCCAGGGGGTTGGCTTTGGAGGCCAGGTCTTTGACGGCTTCGCTAAAGCGACTTGTCTCGGTCTCGCTACAAAGACAACAAAGCACATGTTCGGAGGTGGTTGGTGAGTTTACTCTGGTTGTGCTGGGAAGGATGCAAATAGCCTGCTGTTATATGTATATATTCAGGTCTTTGAAAACATGTTTGTGGCATTTAAAGGGGAACAGATCTGAAGTACAGCAGCTGCTAAAGGCTGGTAGCTCTGGCACGGTTAGCCAGAGGTTCCAGTGACTTACATGAGCTTGCGTTTCTGAGAAGCTTTCATCAGGCTGAAGTCTGTGGGCTCCAACTTCTTCTTCACAGGCCTGAAAGGGGAACAGAAGGTTCCAGAGATGACATGGCTTGAAAAAGGACGATGGGTAGATACAAGGACTACCCAGCAACCTGAGGTGGGTTCAAGGACCTGGGCCTGCACTGCAGTCAAGACCCCAGGTCTGCAGTCTGACCAAGTTCAATGTAGTTGAAATATGACACATCCGACTGGGTTTGACCCACAAGCAGCAACTCTGACCTACAATGACCCGTGTGGGCTCAAACACATCTCCCTTCATTGAACTGTATATTTGATCTCCCAGGTGACTACAGACAGATGCTCTGTGGAGGTGGGTGAAGGAGATTTCCACGAAGCAGCATATTTTCGATGATTATTATTTCTTATTTATTGTTTCAACCTTTTGCAAGCAAGGTCACAGAGGCCTTTAGAGATCTACAGATCTGAGCCTATTGCAGCGAGGGTTTCCCTATTCCAGAGACAGTTGATGATGCGCTGAGATGTAGAACCGGAGACAAGGTCTCAGCATTTAAATGTAAGACACACACACACACACAGTTCAGTACTTGCTGATCATTAGCCATGTCCTGCATTAGCACTTGTTAGAAACAGGACTGGGAGAAACAGGATCAACAAAAATCCACGAGACAGCCAGGTAGACACCAGAAGTTATCCATCAAATGGCATTGAGAGGCCAATGTAAACATTATTGTCCATGTAGGTAGCTTTGGTATGTTGTGGGTGAGGGTTTCTTCAGGTCATGGGAACACGTGCAGCAGAGACTGAGGCCTGAGCAGGTAAATGGAGACACACATGGTTTACTAAACCCTGCTCCGGAGGCTGACAGGGCAGCCAGGCTCAAGACTGAGGCAGTGGAAAAATGATATCGTAAATATCTACGTTGCCTACAATAACACAGATGGGATGAGACAGTGAACTTGATACTTTTGGCAACCAAAAAGAGGATGCGGACTGACTTGCTCTTCTATACGGTTTGGATCCAGTGAAAACACAACCCCCTCCCCCCCAAAAAACATACAAAAATAAAAATGCTAAAGTATAAAGACTTTATCAAGCAGGTGGGAAACGGGCTGGGGGGGGGGGAGAGAGATGGGGCCGAAAAAATCGAGTTCTCACTTGGAAAAAAAAAGACGTCAATCTTCCGGGTAAACAAGTCATTGGTGCGGAAAAGCGCCGCGGCTCGTTTTGACGTGCCCCTCCTGATCTCCTCAGACAGGCAGGAACTGGGGTGGCGCAGACGTTGGTAATGAGCACGTCTTGTGTCAGTGGCACGACGTCCCAGCCCTTGGGTCTTGTTACCTTCCCAGTTTCACTAAAAAGGCTCTGCCTGTCAGTCGCGCGAACAGCACAGCGTGTCGGAGCGAAAAGAACCGTATGCACTGACTTGATGGCAATGTATATACATCTAGAAAATGTTTCAATTGTGTCCCGTCTCTAAATGGTGTTTAAATGTCATCAACTGTAAGCTTGGAACTTTCCTCAAGCACCAACATAATAACAATCCTCTCCATAATGTCTAACCTAATTACACCTCATGTGACCTCAGGAACTACTAATGTGACATTCGGCAAACAAACATGTCATTTAACGAATCAAATAAGGCATTCCAGCATGGTTGAGTCATCTCTATACTCGCTCTTGACTTCACTGCCGGTGCCCTCAACCTTCCCAGTCGAGACAAGCAAGCACCTGTGTTACAGATCCCCACTGCCAGGCAACCAGCCGTCTGTGAGGAACCAACGCCTGAGTATCTCAGTGTTAATCAGAGCGAAAATCACTATGGTAGAAACCTGTGAAGAGGATAATTAGGTCTAGTATCCAGATATATATATACACTGTATATATTTTAAATCTTCAACTTAATATTGGACTTTGATCTTTTGGCCTGCCTTTTCTTTGAGATCAAGGCACGGCTGTCTCTGGTGGTGTGAGGTGGAGAGGGCTTGAGGCCGGTGCTGTGTATGAAGGGATGAGGCGTCGCCACCGAGGCACACAGTCACTCCAGACATTTATAACCCAAGTGAAAAACTACCCATCACACTAAAGCAACCCTCACACAGTGCCTGCAGCCAGGGAATGGATTAGAGCGCTGAATACCTCCCCCTTCTCCCACCACCACCACCACCATGGAAGCCCACTAAAACTGCCTCGCTTCATTCACAACCTAGCGCTGGCAGGATCATTGAAAATATCTCCGATTCGATCGGACTTGATTTACCTGCTCTATTACTTTTGAAGACAATGGCTTTTTGTCTTTCCTTTTCTGTCTGTGATCCTGGTCTTTTCTGTCTGTGATCCTGGTCTTTTCTGTCTGTGATCCTGGTCTTTTCTGTCTGTGATCCTGGTCTTTTTTGTCTGTGATCCTGGTCTTTTCTGTCTGTAATCCTGGTCTTTTCTGTCTGTGATCCTGGTCTTTTAAAAATCTGTGATCCTGGTCTTTTCTGTCTGTGATGCCGGTCTTTTCTGTCTGTGATCCTGGTCTTTTTTAAATCTGCAATCCTGGTCTTTTTTGTCTGTGATCCTGGTCTTCGGTCTAAGCACTGTTATTTTATGGGGATTTTTATTTCAAATTGTACAGCACCCTGGTCAAATGCTGTTTTTAGATGGGCTTGAGGTCGAGGTTTCATTTGTATTCAGTTTTTGGTAAAAAGCCATAACAGTCAACCTAGCATTCTGTCCTCCACTGTGTTTGAGGCGCGGGTTGTGTGGAGCTCCACAGACCCCCTGTGGTGCTGGGTTGTAGCCATCCCTCAGATTGCTGAGGTACTCTAGGTGCCCCTGCTGAGAGGAGGGCTGAGCTGTGGATGGCAGTCTTGGAGAAAGCTCTGTCATGCCAGCACCCCACCCCCGACACAATGCCAAAGTCTGGGGGGGGGGTCGCTTACAAACAGGCAGCTATGCCATCACATAAGGTCATGCATTTGTTTGACTAAAATGCTAAGAATGAGCCATACCAGTGAATAAATGCACTTAGTTAACACAAAGTTGAGTGTGGAGGGGAGCCACAAGGGAAGGACAATGAGACAGCTGAGTGTTTTTCACACTTACAGAAAAACACAATCTCAGGCATTACTCACCCTCCTGCACTGATGTCACTGGCTATTGACGGATAGTGGCCCTACCATGTATGGAGTGGCCCAGTTATACAATATTACTATCTATATATTCAAGGATTATAGACTAATTTATCAACTGATTTGATCTTGACTTCATCATTTACTCTGATACGAATTATATTCCAGTCGTGAAATCCATACTATATTTTCAGAGTTTACTCGATGACCTGACATGGATTAGCTCCTGAATCAATTGCAATTCGATTTTGAATACTCCCATGACACATACAGTACTCGACCTTCAAATCCGTCTTCATTGTGAGTCAACAACAATCCAACTCTTCCTGTTCTGATCTGCTTCTATGGCTTTAGCAGCAGTAGCGGTGACCCAGCCAGGTGCTGGATCCTTGCTCTACTCACACTCTGTTCTTCCTGCGGGTGGAGGTCTTGGTGGAAGGGAGGAGCTGGGAGAGTTCGGGCAGGGCGTCAGCCAGGGGTCGCATGTCGCCCACCACAGGCATGGCCTGCCGCCTGGCCTGCGCCACCTGCTGCTCCCGGGCCAGTTTGATGGAGCTGATCTCTGGGAGAGAGGAAGGGAGGGGGGGAGGGGGGGAGAGAGAGAGTGAGAGAGAGAGAGACAGAGGCAGAGGAAGAGAGTGAGAGAGGGAGAGGCAGAGGAAGAGAGTGTGAGAGAGAGGGAGAGGAAGAGAGTGAGAGTGAGAGTGAGAGAGAGAGAGAGAGAGAGAGAGAGAGAGAAAGAGGGAGGAAGAGAGAGAGAACAGCAGACACGCTTCAGACACACCTGGGGAAATACCTTTCCTCTACTCATGGCTTTAGCCTGGCTTACCTGGCACACAGAACATGTCCCAGAACAGAAAAACCAATCAGGCAGAAATCCCACACAATCTACACTGGGTAAACACAGAAGGCAGCTCAGTTCCTCCCAGACACAATGTTTACCGCATCGTTAGTGCTGTTTTCAAACTTTTGGAGGCAGTTTAGTTTTGAAGCCAGACGTGCTTGCATGTTAGTGTATTCCTAAACTTCACTGTGTCATCGTGGGCTTCCCTGGTTAGGAGACTAAAGACAATCCTACATTCTGTAAATCATGACTTGCTTCACTTCTGGTTTAATGTTGAGTTCTGCCCATTTTAAGTGAATTTAATTTATGAAGGGAAGTGAGGAGAGTCCATCACAGCCCCTCGATGAACATCCTGATCAAAGAGAAGGCAGATATCTAAACCAGATGCTAGTTACACAGGCAGGCAGTTCAAGTGCAGGTGAAAACGTAGGCCACGTTAAACTTTACGATTTTGAAGATATTCTTCCTGTGCTTAATCAGATAATAAGCAGGATGCGCGGAGGTTTTAACAAGATGACTCACTCATATCACTCAACAAGGCAGTAAAGAAATGTTTGACACTGGATTCAGGTTTATGTTGAGAAACTAAGCACAAATGCAAACATGCACATGCACGCAGTCAAATGCTCTAAGCATGCATAATAGGAAAACCACATCTCATTCCCCCCCCATACAGTAGTGCTCGTAATAGAGAAGCTATAAGATTCCCCATAACCCTTGTTAATTCCGAAAACTGTCGAACCATGGTGCCTGTCTAGGGTTTCAGAGCCAGTCAAAAGGACCATTAGCTCCTAATTATATGCACAGAGGATACGTCTAGGGTTCCGTGGGAATTGATCGGATCAGCAGATTTGGTTACCAGTGATCATAATTATAGAGGAAGAAGAGGTGGTGTTGCTGGTGATGCTGAGGAGGAGGGGGGGTGTAATTACAGAGACAAGACCAACGCCTTTACTCTGTTCGCTCGGCAAATGCTCTGTCCTTGAGCTATCTGTCCTAGGGCACAAACAAACCCTTTGAAATGACTCGTCTTAGAAGTTTGACGTCCCAATTTCAAAAAGACACTTGAAGCGCTGCTAGTGTGTCGTTGTGAGCCTGAAGCAGGGAGTCGTTGATGTGAAGACGTGGCCTAAGCTGCTGCTTGGAGGTTTGTGGTGGTGTTGAGCTGGCCGGGGGAGGCGGGCCAGGGGGGGGGGCGAGCCAAGGGGGCGGCCCGGGGGGCTGGACGCTGCACTGCTACTCACTGTTTAGCCAGCGATCTCTCCTCTCCTTCATCTTCTCTTTCTTCGACTGCTGCCTCTTCTCCTCTGGGCCTGGAGACACACAGGACATCCACACTGTCACTCTGCTCCAACCTTTCGGTATAGGATCATGAGTGCACGCTCGCGCACGCGCGCACACACGCACACACACTCAGAAATCCAGGATCACAGACATTAAAAAAACACAGACACACACGGGATCAAGCACATCACACACGAGCTGCTATCTCTTTCGAAAAGGCTATAGAGAAGACACAGTGATGAGATGAAACCGAGGTGAGAGGGAGGTGTTGCCGTGAGCCACAGCGCCCATGTGACTGGCGTCTCTCCTGTGCAAAGTGACAGGACGAGTCGAGACAGACGGAGAGGGAGGGAGGGAGCAGGAACATACGCCACAGGACCATCTCTGTTTCCGTCCCTCTCGGGAAAAACATCCTGCGCAGGGATGGAAAGTGTTTTCCTATCAGGACGCCCACCTTGAGGTCCCCAGTGTTGTGGCGCACAGAGCCAGGTTGGGAGTGCGTGCGCGGGGGTTGTTGCGGAGGGGGTGTGGGGAGAGACGTTGCTGCTCGTTCCCACCCTAGCCCTTCCTGAGCGATGAACAAACGCTGATATGAGCTGAGGGAAGGTGTGTGTGTGTGTGTGTGTGTCTGTGTGTGCGTGTTTGTGGTGATGGTGGGTGGGTGGGTGGGAGTTGAGCTCATCTCACACACACAGGCTTCCTGCAGTGTTCATGGGGGACTGTCAGAAGGTCTGTCATCTCCCTCTCAGTCACATGTGATATAAGGTCAGGGAGAGGAGAGCGATAAAAACACCTGAAGCTTAAACTAGACCAAAAAGTCCTCTGCTACTCCAGAAATGTCCTGTAGAAACGTGAGCCGTAACAAGGGCAGATCAAAGGGCTTCCATGCCTCGTTTGTACAAGGCCCCGTCCTCCGACTGCGGGGCGGAGCCTGATCGATTGCCTCTGCCTGACTGAAAGCGAAGCATCAGTGCGTTGCGACGGTCTATTATTAGCGTGCTGATGGGATGGGTTTTTGTAATTAGCTATGCAGCAGTCCTCTACAACCACATCTGGAGGAAGTGTTGTCGGGATGCATCGCCTTTGTCTTGCAGGACGGCGAGTCCCTGGTAGCAAGCCAAGGCATTACAGCGCGGCCCCGGATAATGACCTCTGAGCGAAAGGGGAGGTGAACAAGGTTTGACAGAGGTGGACAAATGAAGAGGGAGGGAGTCCTGTATACTAATAGCTTGTCAGAGAGCGCGGAGCTGCCCGTTTAAAGTGAGCCACCTTGTGAGACCTGGTACAGGAGGGCGGAGGGGAGTAAATCAGTCCTGTTAACCCTCCAGGTGAGGAGAAGGTGAGGGGCACCTTCCTGTCTCTAGCTTTAGTCATTACTTTGACCTCCCCAGTTTCCACCCGTGGAGCCCTGCGGTTTGGCCTGTCCAGGAGCCTGCTCACAGCACAACATGCAGGGGGCCTTGGGTGGAGGTGCATAGGACACACAACAGCCCAGGCCACCTGTACCCACATCTGCTAGGGAGCCAGGACACCTTGAGAGGACGTCCTGGTCTGTGTATCATCAGCCACCTGGTGGGAGACTAAGCACCATGTCACACTGGAGCTATAGGAGCATGGGAGAGGGGAAACAAACAGCAGGCCTGTACTGTAGCCCTGGAAACACCATCCTTGGGTGGTAGAATGGTACCACCGGGCCACCTCTTCTACTGGCCTCCACACTAGAAGCTGAGCATCTGCTCTGACAGCTCCTATAGGCTGGGATGGTTTCTCGTTCTCTTTGTCGCCATCTCTTGAAATAGAAAGTTGGCCTACACTGTCGCCAGCTTAGTGTCCACTGATGCAAGGTAGAGAATAGCAGAGCTGCCATTGCCATAACAAACACGTACTACCGCCCCAGCTAGATGTGGACACAGGTACAGTAGCAGCAGAATGACAAGTGGCATCCGTCAATCACAATCTTTTTTTTCCCCCCACCGAGTCCAATTTCAGACGTACTTTTATTTGGTGGCTGATGCCAGTGCATAAAAGGAAAGACAAAGTATCTGGATTCTGACATGAAACTATAACCAGAAAGTTCTGGCTGACTGACTGAGCAGTCCGGAGAGAAACCCCAGACTGAGCCCTGATGGCAGAGTATGTGCGCTGAATGGCATGCTTTCTGGTATTGATCCACTGCTGCCCCCGCCACACACAAGGTCGAAAGGTTAGTCAACAGCCTGCCGACAAATAGACCGTGTGTCATTCTGATGAGCGTGGCTGCGTCTGACGAGCCCCGCGGTCCCCAGTGCCGGGCTCTAGGGGAGGGGGGGCGGGGGGACTCATCTGATCACCGATCGATGAGATGCTCCCGCTGTCGTTGCCATGCCGATGAGGGTGCTAGAGTTGGTGGCCCCCACCATGCTTCCTGCCGGGGTGGATGGGGGGGGGGGGTTCAGTCACACTTGTTCTTCGATAACGATCACAACGAATCGTAACACGGCACGTCTAATCTTATCTGCTCGCACCAGGGTCCACCTGCGCTAGGAGCTCCTCAGTCCATTAAGAGGCATAGCGCCCAGATTAGCATCCGTGATGCCACACACGTTCGGCTGAGAGAGAGAGGCAGAGAGAGAGAGAAAGAGACAGAGACAGAGAGAGATACACAGAGAGAGAAAAAATAAAAAGAAAGAGACAGCATTTCTTTTTTCTAATGGTGTTCGAGCACTGCCTAATGACAGACAGACTGATTGGACGGTTGAGAGATATTAGACAAACAATGACTGCTGTTGTGTTACGACAGCAAGTCTATAAATAAACGGGGCTGTCTGACCAGTGGAGCTGGGTGCAGTTGGCTTGTCTGGGCTTCTGGTTGGCTGAGTGCTCATCACCTCCCCGCTGCGCGTGCTCCTGCCGCTGCCATGGTGATTATACAGGTCTGGGCTGGACCTCGACCGCACAGCTAGCAAACACACCAGGGTCAGCGTGGGCCTTCAGGGAATAACACCTCCACAGGGACCTCCCAGACCCCATCAGGAATAACAGAGGTGGGCTCATCTCTCCATCCTCTCACTGTCCCAGCCTGCCAAGGGGCATGGATATTGGAACATAAAGGACACTACAGCCACTAAGCTCAATCAATAATCTCCATTAGCCCCATGGACAATCCACCTAGCATATATTGGTCAAACAAATGAATTGGAACCACGGGACCACTCTCCTTCCATCCTCGCCTCGCCTCTCTCTGGGCCTCGGCAGAACCCTGGTGCGCACGCTGCCCGGGCGCTGCCATCGGCGCTCGCGCCTGTCCAATCTTGATCTGCCGCCGCAGCGCAAACAACAAGCGTGTTGTCCTGCTGTTGCAGCAGAGTACAGGCCAGATAGCCATCTCCACTCTGCGGCAGTGTTGGAGCGTTCACAACTGCAGATGGGGGAGAAACCTGAGCCCCCCCCCCCGGCCGGGCTCTGTGCTGTTTGTGGTGGGCAGAGACCCCTCACCACCGCTCTGGGCCTTCTGGGAGCATCCGCTTCTCAGCATCAGTGAAACGGATAGCGCCAATGATGAGAGGCTGGAGAATTCTGCTCCCTTTTCCTGTCTCCACCCCCCACCTTGCCTGACAGCCATCAGTCAGGAGGTGTGATGGAGAGGAGAGAGAAGTGGGGGAAGGGGAGCCCGTTCAAAAGGTGAACAGGAGCCGGCGCTGGGTTGTGCTTGGACACTGATACCTCCAATTAAAGTGCAGAGAGTGCTCTTTGTCAAAGCAGAGCCGGTCGACAAACCACAGTGCTGCGGTCATCTTTTCTCCACGTTCTGTCCCACGGGGAGAGGGGGCTGACCGGGGCTGGAAAGGGTTAAATCTCTGGGGCCGAGTCGAGCCCCCAGCTTCAATTTGGTGTCAAGGACAAACTCTAGAGCACAGTGAGAGTGTGCTCTGGCTGACTGGATTTGAAAGGGCTTGAGTAAGGCTGATGGGGGGGGGGGGAGGGGGTGCTAACCAAATATGGGTCAGTGAGGGATCTTGGGTAGTCCTCCATTGCCGGCACCAACACTCAATCTCAGCATGGGGGTGAAGTTGTCCAGGATGCAGGCTGGTTCTTTGTCAAGCCTTGGCTTGCGTCCTGCTACTTCCTTGATGAAACAAACCTTGTGAAAAGGGGCGGCCCGCCTTTTCTTACATTCTCTGCTTCAACATTCCACACTAAAACAGTTTGAAAGCCGCGGGCTGCACAGGCAGATGATCCCGGTGATCAAAGCCAAAAAACACACTGCGTTTGCTGCCAATACATATGCCAAGCTCCTGTAGTAAGGTCAGTAATTAGGCAACAACGATCCAATTAAAACCCTGTCTGATAAGAGTTGATGTGCTCCGCTACAAAGACCCAGGGGAGAGGAGGTGTGTGTGTGTGTGTGTGTGTGTGTGTGTGTGTGTGTGTGTGTGTGTGTGTGTGTGTAAATGGGCAGGGAGGGGGGAAGACACAAGAGGCTGCTCTCAGCCCGTTCTATAATTAGAGTCGGGAGGGGAAGTGACTAACTGGACAGCTGCTGGATGGAGCAGGCTACCTCTGGATTTGGGGGCTAAAGCCCTGTGGACTTTGCTCTTACAAAAGGCACTCAGCAAATGGAGCACAAACAGCTCCGCTGGCTCCGGCATACGTCAGCTTGCAGCTTTCCCCACTTCCCACACACGAAAAAATCGAAAGCAGGCAAGCGTACTCTAACATCACTTCCATTTTGAACGCACCGTGTACGGGCATATTTCGAAGGCTGTAAAATAGGCAGCAGATGCTGTTTTGGGTAAGAATTACAAGCAAAACAGCCTCTCACCATGGCAACCACCTGCTCTGATGAGTATTTATTTATTTAATTATTTTTTCGTAAGGACTCAAAACATTTGCCAGAAGAAGAAAAATTCAATGTCGTTTTTTTTTTATTGATCTTTAAACAAGCAGTCTTACCGTTAATTAGACTAGACAGGTTAGTTAAGAGCATTCCGCTCTCCTAGTTAGGCTACACTAGCAGAAGATGAAGCGGTGAGTGAGTGAGGGCGGCTGTCTCAGTGGGCCATGGGAGATGCTGCCTGGGGCCTGGCATTACACCTGGGCATGCTGCCACTGCCGCATCACAAAGACATCAACGACTCCACAACAAGACATCCAGTGGGCCTGAGCAAAGGATCACACCATTCGAAAAGCTCCACTTAGGTAGTTAACATGATGATGACAAATAGGAGCAGATTATAGATCACTGGGCTGCTAGCATACGCATGCTGTGGAGCTGTCCTGCAGGACTGGTGGGCCTCGTGGAGGGGCCAAGCTGAGAGACCCTTCTGCAGCTGTGCCTGGATACAACACCAGCCTCAATGTCAGAAGTGTAGTGGAGAACACTGATGCAGTTAAACCATGATTTCATGCATGAGCTTTTTATACTGCAGCGAGTCTAAAAATAGCTCCAGTCCGTTGTCTAGCAAGGCTCCTTGCAGCACTGCAGTTCACTGCTGTGGCTCAGAATGGTGGATCTTAGCAGCCTGAGACTAGGTCACACTTTTAAAGAGGTTGGCATATGTATTTGTGTGTGTGTGTGTGGGGGGGGGGGGTAGCTTTGCCTACAAATAACTAAGAGATGAGTTTGTTCACCATTTGTCACCCTATTTCAAACATTGATTTATCCCTAAAACAAGATTCATTAATTCATTATTTGCATATCGTCGAATGATGTTCCTTAGCCTTTCCCCCTCAGTCCATCTGATGCTCATTCCGTATTACAACCTCCAAAGACCAAGAGTTGAATTACAATTTAACGAGCTATCGATGTAAATTTGCCTGATTTCATGGATTATATTCCTGGGTCGCATACGCCACCTAGTGGGAGACGAGAATAATGGAACTAAGTAGGAGAATAGAGGCGACCATGTACCCTAAAAGGCCCACTACTGCTATTTACCTTTGTTCACAAGTGTCACATTAGAAGGTTCTTCAAACTTCAGTGTTTGCACAAGTGCCTCTGGGTTTATTTTAGTGCCAGCAAAGATTCCACATGGAAAAGAACTTGACGCCTGTGAACAAAACAAGAGAAGAACAAAAAAATATTGCCACTCAATTCGCTCCATTATTTGTATATTTTTAAAAACGTTAGTTTCTAATGTTAGTAAACATCTATATTCGGAAATGCACCTGTGTTGTCTTTGCGTTTATTGCTTGCGACGTTACAAGGTTGGTCTTGTTTACATCAAAGAATGAACCACTTGGAACCGCAGGGACTGGTGCTGTTTCCAAATCAACTAAGGTGGACCTCGCGACACCACTCTCTGGACTGTCAAGTTTCACAGCTCCTTGGTGAAGCTTTTGGCGAACTCTCTTTATCTTTCCAACCATAATTAATTTGAGGTTTGACAAGGAGCTAGCTAAATAATTCTGAAATTACTCATAAGACTATCCCAGCTAGCTAGCTACCAGAATGCATGCGACATCAACGTGGAGCACCGTACTTCGTTTACGGTATTGGGGCTGCTCTGATAGACGCCGGGATGAGCGGGATATCATAACGTTTGATACATTTATAAATAATTGTATCCTTTTAAAATGTGTCTTTGACCGTGTTTGTAACCGAGGAAACTGAGATTATTGACTTAATTACCACGATTAGGCCTATTTATAAGGATAAACCCCTTGCGAACCATATAACTCCTACCTGTTTGCCCTTGCCATGTGACAGTGTTTCACACGATTTGCTTAAAATGATTTCAACTAGCAATCCATGTCCGGTGTTTTAGCTAAAGCAGTCGAGATACAAAAACCTATTAAAAGAATAGTTCTGCTTACTTACGTGTATGTGAAAATACGTGATTATCTAATGTGAAAAATATTGAACAGCTGGTGGCTCATCTACGCCGTAGATTCACATTTTACAAGCATTCATATAATTGAAATGTGAAAATACTTTAAATCGTATTTAATTGCAAACAGTTGTGGCAAATCAGTCATTATTTCTTTTTACTACAGGAGATCTGAGGTAAACACAATATGCAACAGACACAGAATGTGTACAAAAATAGACAATCATTGAACCAGCTGAACATATTTCCATCCCTTACAAAAGACATAATAGACTTTGACCCCCGAGGTATATATGGGGGATTTTCTTTAATTGGTCTTTATACTAAAGCCATGTATTGATGTATTTATTTTAGTCCTAGGTTGTTTGTGGGGGACAGGCTACATTATTGGACTACATATTTCTTAACAGAGATGGGGTCCAGCTATTGGCATCCACAGCCAGATCACTAAAACTCAACTCAAAAATCTGAAATTGATTGAAATAAACTTCGCTGTGAGCGTTGCATTCCGACTCACTGATCATCTGGACAAAAACTCCATGGGTTACGGAAAATACTGCTGATAAGCCTGATTGAAACAGTGGCACATTCTTCTTCACAATATTACACAATATCATTGCAAATCATTTCTCTCAACTACAGGCTTGGTAAACATTTGATGATATACTATACAGCAGGTTAATCACACATTAATAATGGATGTGATGACACACACCATAAATATTGTTAGGCTAATGAATTACAAGTCAAGTCAATCAAATTCATACTTTCTGAAAGCACATGAATAACTGTAAAATAATTTGGCTAAGTTTAGTTTGAATACATAAAACATCATAAAATACTAAACATATTAGCATAACATTAAATTGATTCATAATAAAATGATCATTGCATAGTTGAATAGCGTGAAGCATGTTCTTAAATGTTAACAAATCCATTGTGTATATAGTAATGTATGTAATGTAACACATTTCATCATCGTAGGCAGCAACTTGAATCCTCCGTGTCCACATCATACAAGCTCAGTGATTTTAACATGCACAAACAGGGATGCTGGAGGAATTCTGGTTCCATCCCTCGACAAGAGGTGGATGTGACGATAGCCTGGAGGGGAAGAAACAAAGAGAATAATACCATCTATAACCATCCTTTAAATAATAGCATTTTACTAATGGACAAATATAATAAAAACTGATGACAGCAGCTCTTAACATGAGGAAACATTACCTTGCTGAATACAGGTAAAAGGTAGGGTATACTGTCCAACAAAGTCATTTTTGGACGTCTTGTCGTAGTCCTCCACCACAAAGCGTACGAGAGCTAGTTCAGGAGTGTGGATGGTAAACCTCAAAGTGTCATACCACACAGGGTTAAACCCTGAAAAACAGGTCAGATGTATAAATATATATAGATGTAATACATGTTATAATATGACGTGAGCATATTCTGTCATTAAAAAAGAGACAAGAGTCTCCAAGACACAGACAGAAGGAGAAGAAACAGTGCAGAGATGACTTTTCAAGGCCTCCTCTGACTGAGTAGACTGGGTCTGTCACTACCGTTATTGTCAATGTATCTGGTCTCCTGCTTAGCCTGGTCAACAGGAAGTCCATGGATTTCCACTCTCACCAGAGGGTCCACAATGGAGCCCTCTTTGATATTCACTTTAGGAAGCTGCTGTCCACTTATCACCTTGGAAGCAGAGGGTTAGGAGAGAAAAATTGAGCATGCAGCAAAGAACAGAAGGGGAGGGGGGGGAAAGGGGTTGAAGTGACCTGTCGCTTTTTCTTCATTTCATAATATTGATTTTCCTTTTCGTTACCTGGATGGAGAGACTGAGAGGCTGGTAGCCATCACGGCTCTGTGGAGTCTCAGCATCAAACCTCCTCTCACATCCTCTCATGAAGTCAGGTTTAAGGATATAGCCGCTGTGGCCGTTCTGACTGAAGAGGCCGTCGTTGAGGTCCATCTCCACCCCTGCAGTCTGGAAGTTCAGTGCAACTGAGCAACATTAAAAAAGGTAGGAAAAAATAGGTTAAAATAACATTCACCCAATGGCATTGTACTGTACTGGTCTTGGGTGTCCTCACCTATTTGGCACCCAGCGTTCCACATGTCCTGTGGATTAAAATTGGAGGAGTCTGTTCTCAGGCCACTGGGGTACACCCGTGTCAGCTGTCGAGAATTGTGATGAACAAACTCTGCCCCTGGATGGACAAAAGGTGTTATTGCACATGAGAAGCATTGAACACAAACTTTACTTCTTCTATCTGGGACGTTGCCCATGATTCTGGCATGAAAACAAAGCGCAGAGTTGCGTAAGAGTCAGAGTCTGGTGGTTTTAGTGTCGGATGGGTTGGAAGCTCAGGGCCCACCTGCCTCTCTCAAGTGTTTGCGAGCTTTCGACTCAGTGAAGGAAGAGATTTCGTAGAACTTGGAGTGGATGCGGGAATGCTTGAAGCTGCTGAAGTGGACACTCTTGCAGTACACCACGCAGTCAGAAAGCTCCTTGGACAGGCGCTGCTTGGATTTCTATGAAAGCAAATTGGTGGAACAGATGTTAAGTATGTTGCATTTATATTTACTTGGAAAAAGTCAAAATAATCTGCAAAAATCAGACCCATTTGAGCAGGATTAAAGCACGTTGCCTCAAGTGAAAGCACCACGTGGACTGAACACCTCCTAGATGGAGTAAGCGATACCTGTCTCAGGTTGTCAACCAAAGTAGGTCTGCCAGAGAGGTCAGGTGACAGTAAGGTTCAGAGGTATGCCGGCAAAAGGCCCAAATCATTAACGATGCTACTAGGGCTCCCACTGCACAGCTGGCTGGCGGTGGAACCCGATAGCTCTGGCCCTCCTTAACAGAGACTTGGAGCCACTGTCTGAAGGACATCCATCATCAGCGTCACTCGAACCAGGGGCATCGCTGGGCAGTCTATGGCAGACGGGTGCCTGAGTTCACCTCTGATGGCTGCAGTGATAACCAGCCCCACGGGACTTGTTATACTATCTGATGGTTATCAATAAACATGAATGTGTCTGTTGGTCGACACACAGTGGAATCATCAGGGGCCGGGGGGAGGAGGGGGATTATCAAGTCAAAAATGATTTCCTGTGATCCTGTAATGTATTTCTTGATCGATAGTATCACAGCACCCAAAGGCATAGAGAGGTGTTACAGTGTTTTGTAACACAGGAGATGCCTGCCTGCTATTAGCAGTGTTCAAAGGATCAAGTGTCCCATTTTAGAGGAGTCTGCTCCCACCCTTCACCCCTCCTTAGCCTCCCCCTCTCATATAGCAGAGAGGGACCTCTCAGTTCTCTCCTGTCTCCCTTCACCTCATACTCAGATAACCAGATCACCTCAGACACCCTCTGTCTAGTCCCTGTCTTCTGCCTATGTTTCTTTTATGAGATTTATGCAATTCTTTTCCACTGGGGTCAAGTCCAGATTTTAAGCAATACTTTAGGCCTAGTACATGAATAATAATTGGCATTCATTGAACTAAAGCCAAATAATATACAAAATATTTAAATGATGTAAAACAATTATGATAGACACCTACAGAATTGACAATGCAAAGACAGTTTGAATGAGGCATAAAGTCTGGCAAGTTTTGCCAAATGGATATGAGAGCTAGTGGATGTGGAGATGCAGAGAGACCGTGAACAAGTTTGAAACGCATCTCATTCCCGTGGCAACTCTGCTTGTTCGGGGACTATCTCGGACATGCGAGAGGCGGAACCGCTGCAGAGGAAGAGAGAGAGGGCGCCGTCCAACCTTGGTCCTGCGACGCAGGCTGTCATGGTGGAGGTGCTCCTCGTCGATGTCGGCCGCCTCGTCCTCGTCGCTCACCTCCCCGGTCAGCGAGTCCTCAGCCATCCCATTGAGACCCCCTTCCAGCCCACCGATCTTCTTCCCCTTCAGCAGGATCTTCCCCTTTAGTTCCTGAGGCGCAGTGATGAGTACAGAGGGTGAGATAAGCAGGGGAGGTGACAGAGATTTGACTTAGAGCTGAATATTTAGAACTAATCTGTTCAAGAAATGCTGTTTTCTTTCGTTTGATGACTTTTGGTACTAGTACTAGTACTTAACTACAGTACTCAGAGGCAGAGTAAGCTTTAGCAACGTATCCATCCTACTAATGTATAGGTATCACTTATACACTTGTTGATGGCAACTTTTTTTACCTCAGGAAGAGTCATCATTTCAAATCTTTGTGTCCTGCCATGCTAACATAGACCACCTGAGTCATGGTACATATTATGGTTGTGTTTAGATGTCGAGACAGGTCGTGTATAATGGTAATAGGTGCCAACAGAACACTGTCATATCTTCCCACACACAGCGAAGGAACAAGATTGAGGTTTTGAATTATTCAAGGTGTCAGCGCAGCATGTACAGCTCATATGACTTCAGCAGAGAGGAGAAAGTGAAGGTGGCTGCTGGGTCAATCTGCTCAGCTCTGCTCCGTCAATCCTGCAGGATTAGGCGGCCCAACAGAGCGGGAGGCAGTGGCTGTCACCACAGCACCCCCCACAAGGCCCTGATGGGAGAGGAGGTTGGTGCTTTGGGGCTGCAAGCTCGTCCTTACCTCCGGAGAAGGCAACCTAGTAGGGACCTTTCCGTCAAGCGTGCTTTTCAGCAGCTTGTCTCCGAGGATGTTGTTGAGGTGTTGGGCCATGACTCGCTGTTGCTCAACACTGCAGTGGTTCTCGATGGACAGGATGACCGGGTACTCTGATACCTGGGAGAGAGGAAGGGGTGGAGGGAGTGAATTATTCAACAGCATTATCACTGGGGAAAGGCAATACCTAGATATACACCAGTGGGTTCCACTGAGGCAGACAGGGGTCGCATGCTCACTGACTGGCAGACTGATGCAGCAAAGGACCCCTGTGGCACACAGGTGACCCTGGTACAAGACACCCTCTTTTAATAAACTGGTTCACATTATAGGCCTCAACTTTTGAACTATGAACCCAATGTATAACGTGAAACGATAGTACTACTCATACACATATAATGAGATATCAAGTGGTGTGTTGACAGGATAAGGTGGTCATGTCACAACTAAACAGCAATTGATAATGCATCTTATGATGAAGAGATCTCATTGAATTAGATAGTGTGTGTTGGCACACTGACCTTGAAGGCATAGTTTCCAATGGCGTTCACCACATCCTTGAAGAGAATCTTGGAGGTGAAGGTGTGTCCGTGATACACGATGGGCTCTCCGTTGCCGCCATCCCAGCTGTCCACCTCCACACAGCGGCATCCTCGCTTCAGAGCCCTTTCCCGACCACAAACCAAAAAGACCAGCGCATTAAGCCATTCTCCAAACAATTCCCAAGACTTCTCCCCTAGTGAACTATACAGATGATATCTTTGATACAGTTTTGGCACTGGAAATTAGGAATCGGTTCTCAGTTCATGAGGAGTGTAAATAGCAGCTAGAAACAGCAGTCAGAAACAGAGAGGGGATTTTCTACCGGATGTATCCCTCCACGCTGCTCTGGCCTCTCAACTGGTCCTCCATCAGGTAGGTATTGTGGGACGAGGAGATGAAGTAGTGGCACAGCGGCTGGCTCATGTCCTGGTACAGACCCCGCTGCTGCGGGTTGAAGATGGCACCCTCGGCCGAGGACAAGTACATCAGGAAACCGTCGATGGACATGGCGTTGAGCATCTTGGCTGACAGGAAACGACAAAGGAAATGGAAGGCACGTTGACTTGAAGCCTGAACTGGGTTAAGTGACTGATGTGCTGAGCTTGCTGGTGTGAGAGACAGGTCGTTACAGTTTGTTCAGCATAGCTACGTCTCCAAATGTCAGAGGTCCCCACCTGTGTCAGAGGGCTCGTAGCGCTCGATGAGCTCCATGGCGTGCCGCTGGACTTCCTCCTGCTCCAGCTGCTCCTCTCGCAGGAAGTCCTCCAGGTCTTGAAGGGCCAGCTTCTGCCCGTCGCCCGAGAAGTCCTGGAAGACCCTTAGGACATCCTCCCTCTGGGTCAGCATCTTGTAGAAAAGCACAAACTCGTCTCCTTCCAAGGTGCCTGTCTGGGACCTGTCGGCTCTCTGGAAACAGAACATGCACGTATGGTAACACCAAGGTTATGCAACGTTTTCACAAGGAGTGTGTGCTTGAACTGATGTTGCACAGGGGCCTTACAGTGAAGAGCTGATGGGCATGCTGTTCGTTCATGTCCACGTTCATCATCTTCAGCAGGTCTCGCACCTCCTTGAAGTTCATTCTGCCATCGTGGTTTTTGTCAGCCTTCTTGAACCAGTCACAGATCCACCTGTTCATGTCGCTTAAGGGAAATCATGAATGTCACAGAAATCAGTCTACCATGGCCCTAAAATGACTCTGATTACAGATCACTTTGTTGGCCTGGATAATAGATTCAGTCCTGGCTCTGATCTTTCTGGTTGTCTTTCTGTTAATAGTCACAGAGAAGGATACTGGTCAAGCTTTTCCCTCTCCCCCATGTTCTCCAGATTCTCAATGAGCTTCCTCATCCCTTTGATCCATGACTGGGCCTCCTCTGCTGAGTCGGCCACCAGGTCCAGGTTACCACGGCGCCCGCGGAACACCAACGTGAAACAGCGGTCGGGGGGAAACTCATCGGCAATGCTGAGTAAGACCTCGGACTGGTGCCCCTCCCTTACAGCCTCCACATCACTCACAGAGACTGGAGGGAGGAGGCAGGATGATAGAGGAGGACTCTCATTTCTTCTTCTTTAGTTACAAAGTGGACATGTGATCACTCTCATTCACAGGTGTTTGCGTGAAGCCAGAGCATTCCAAAGTGTTGAACAGCAAAAGCTGTCGACATGAACAGCAGAAGAATATAAGAATGTAATCTACATCTGCAGAGTGTCCCTCACTACTCACATGTGGAGTGGGCATTCCCAGCCTTCTTAGACTGGTACCAGATGGTCATGCAGTCTTCCTGCAGCTTGAAGTGACGCTGTTTCTTCCAGGTGCGAGATTTGATTTTCCTCATAATTGTGCCAACAATCATTGACTGGAGGTTGTCATCCCCCTGGATACCTGAGATAGACAGAAAGAGACACAGAGAGAGAGAGAGAGAGAGAGAGAGAGAGAGAGAGAGAGAGAGAGAGAGCAGAGGGGTGAGACTAGCATGTTTGGAGACAGCTTGGGTAGCCTTCATGACCTAATAAATACTGTAGCGGGTCATTCCTGCACTACGTAGAAAAACAGGGTGTCAGGTGCGTAACACCTGAGTCTTAGGACAGTTAGACGTTATTTGGGGTTTGATCGATCTTTTGTCAGATAGGGAACTTACGCAAACCACTTCCGGTGGAAGCCATTTGTTGTTTTCTCACGCTTTCGCCATCTGATACCTGGGAATATCGGGTGAGCTTTACGGCAGCTTTGGGGGAAAAAAGCATAAAGAAAAAACTGTCAAGCGTGAAGTCGTTTCTACATTCAGGTCTGACTTTGCTAAAGAAACCTCTCCAGGATGGGATGCCAAGTTGACTGGCCATGTTAAACTAGCTGGAAATTCATCATCCACGGTCCATGGCAGAGGCTGGTTGGTGGTGGGAAACAGTAGTGCTGCCACAGCAAGAATCAACCCCAGATCAACAGAGCCTTTGTCCAACTCTTATCCCGAGTTCACTCTATTTAGGCTGCAGCCAGTCAGCTGAGAGGAATGCTTTGGCTCCAGCATGTGTGTGCAACTCTAATTTGCAGTGTCATGTTTTCACTGCCCCAGCCACTGTTTTGTACCCCCTTTCTCTGATCTGTTTTGAAGCAACATTTGAGCTGTAGAATTCTAAGTATCTAGGACATTAATTTGGCTAAATCCAATCACTTTGACTTCTGACCCCAGCTGCCAAGTTAACTCCAACATCAGCTGTATTACATCCAGCAATAGTACAACATGAAGGGATTAGTAATAATAACTATCTTTCACAGTACGCACTGTCCCTGGAAATCACAACCACAATGTATTATTACTTTGAGACACTAGTTACTCAATAGTTACTAATAAATGAAGTGAAATGAGAATTATTACTGAGAATATATGAGAATGATACCGATGAAGTTAAATGAGAACTGTCACTTCTCACGACTCTTCTAACTTTCAAACCTTTTGAGTACAAACTGCTTGGAACCCTTACCGTCTGAACAGTCTGTCGTGCTGTAGCAGTGTATGGTATGTCATGTCTAGGTAAAGAGGTATATATATCTAGTGTGTGAGACTAGGAAAACAAGTGAGCCTGGCTTAAGCCTGGAGAGATAAAAGAATCCTTTTGAATATAACCTTGCGCATTAGAGAATAATTTGCCTTACCACTGTCATTGCACCTTTGAGTTTCTTGATAAAAAAAGTTCATGAAACGCTTTCAATATTTATCTTATGATATTGATAACATTAGACATCACGAATTGCGTACTGTACCTTCGAAGTACTAGCTATCTACATTTGCAACTTCCCTATTCTTTGTCAACCAGACAGTTTGGTTATTCAAGTTTCAGGTCTTTATGTCAGATTGCACCGCTGCAATGAAACAGCCCTTGTCATTTTATATAGAAATATTATGCTTTGTTTTGTAACTCTCATATACCTGTCTGCCCTAAATTGCAGAATTCTAGGAATACTTGTCAAAATGTATTAACAAATCCCCAGAACAGTGCACACTCTTATGAATGACATCCATACTACTTGTTTGTTGATGTTTGGTTTCATTTGTGTTTTTCTCAAAATGTTACTGCACTGCACACAGAGGCCTGTCCAAACAGAAGACATACAGAACCAAGAGAAAAAGCAATAAGGCTGGCGCAGAGAGTGAAGAGAAACATTCACCTGACGGAGAAGCATGTCTGTATCCAGGTCGTGTTGCTGTTGTAGAGCTCTACAGGCGGGGTGTTTGACCTGAGGACTGGCCCCGTCCCTGGCCCAGTCTGCCTGAAGCCAGTGTGCTCCGCATGCCGTGCTGCTGGAGAGCTGAGAGGCCTGCTGGGTAACTGATCCTAAGTCAACACAGCACTGTCCTGACGCACACCGCCTCCTCCCCGTGCCTCGCTCACTCACGCCCTCCCTCCTTCACGCCCTCCCTCCTTCACGCCCTCCCTCCTCCAGCTTACTCGGTTGTCTGTCTCTCTTTCACCCATTTTTCTTTCTTTTTTTACTCACTATGAATGGTGTACAATGTTTGCACAAGGTCCTCACAAGCAATATGTGACCTGGCCAAACCCATCAATTATTAGATGCTATAATTAGATTATTTGTTTTTGTCTCATCAATTGTAATACTTGATACATGATAAACTTGATTATTAAAACGTGTACATCTATACATTTTGTATTTGTGTTATCAACAATTGTATTGCCTCAACAGCACTAGCATAAACTTTAAACCTGTGTTTAACCTGTATTCTTGTCAAATTGAAACATTTACCAAAGCATTACCTGACGCCAATAAAACACAAGGCAGGAATTCATGAATGGTCTGTCAGTCAATTACCAAACAGGACATCTAATTCATCAAAGATTCAGTATGTGCTTCACACTCTGGCTTCAAAAGTTGAGCAGCCACTTCACAGGCATACAAAAATGTGTACCAACTGTCATTGCTCCATCCCACCCCTGATACAAACCCAGCCCAGCCCCTGACAGTCCACTCTGGCTTAGGGCCAGCTTAAACCATAGCTGGCTGTTTGGAGACAGCCCCTTCTCATCTTACTAAGCCATGGCTATGAAACATTTATATATCCAGTTTACCTGCTGGTGCACTGCATATGGACATATTAATCTATGGGCTGAAAGACTTTGCATGAACGCACATTAACATTGGAGCCCAAATAAGATGTTGGCTATAGGGTACCTTGGTTTACTTTATAAATTCTGTTTTGTTCAAGAATATGCATCTGTTTTCTTAACCTACCTCTCTGTCTCCTGCTCATGTTCAATGGCATCAATAATACACTGCATCAGCTCGGTTTACAGGGTTGAATTTCACAGACAGAGCCAGAGGTAAAATGGGGGGTTCCTTCCATTGGTGTCTACTATGAAGTATACCAACATCGGAACCATCTGCAATACATGACGCCATGCCATTTATACTGGTGTCATTTAGAAATGGTACATCATCTGTGAAGTTACCTCACAGCATGGTAACGCATCTGCATTAAACCTCTATCTAATGACATGCACGTAACTGACACTTGCCAAAGTCGAGGTAAAAAAGACCCGATTTATACATTTAACATTTCAAACTGAGCTTCAACATTTTATTGTACAGTCAAAACAAAAGAAACCTTCTTGATACAAAGACTGCCATGAGCCATTCCTGAACAGTTGAAAGAGAGCATCCAAACACATGGAGATTGGGAACATTGGCCATAGAACTATAAAGGCTCAACAATCCTTTTCCCATTATTTAAAGTCTGTACAAAAACGAAATACAAGTGCCCTTATTTGAGTCCGTAGTTGAAACGGGCGGCTTCTCTCAGGCTGCCGGAGCCTTGCTGGTGATACTTGGGGCACGTGAGGAGCTACTGTGGAGGTAAGGGGATGCCTCTTGGGTCTGTGACCTGGCCCTCCTGCAAGTTTTTGACCAGCTGTGCCAGCCAGCGCTTGGTGGTGGTGTCGTCTTTCAGAACCTGCGCAAAAGTGGTGTCTTTGAGCTGGTCTGGAAGACACTGGCGAAGGGCCTCTCTGGCTCTGTAGTAGAAACAAAGAGACGGGTCAGGCTCATGACACAGACAGAGACATTCAGCACCATCTAAATCCACTCTAATCAAACTATAA
The DNA here is from genome assembly GCA_036571765.1 of Plecoglossus altivelis. NCBI lineage: Eukaryota > Metazoa > Chordata > Actinopteri > Osmeriformes > Plecoglossidae > Plecoglossus > Plecoglossus altivelis. The sequence continues at coordinate 7,607,060 of BROE01000010.1, read as the reverse complement.
GTACAAGTCTGTGTTCCCTCCATACTGATGAGCTTTGTTCTCTATGATTATCAACGCTTGTTTCAGTCAGGAGCAGAAAAGGAGAGCAGGTAACAAGCGGTGGCTGTCAGTACCTGGAGTTGTCAGAAAGGCGTAGGTAACATCGTACGACATGCTTCAGTAGGCGAGCGGAGGGCTCTTTCGAGAGCTGAAGAACCATCTTGCCCTGAAATAAACATGAGACAGTAAGTCTGACAGGGGTAGCGCAGAAAATTACAAATGACTCATGTATCAAAGTTGCACACTTACAAGTATCATGGCAACATGGGAGAAGCGCTCGTAAGTTTGACAAATATATGCAAGTCCTGTGTCATCCAGGAGGATTTTCTGTAGTATGAAAGTTGCAACCTGTGAAGCATACGAACACATTAGACAGGGCTTTCAACAATTGGCAGAGCTTTTTGCCTTTTTTTTCTTTTTTTTTTACAGAGAAGTGAACTTACAGTTTTGGAGAGCTCACTGCCTGACTCCATAATCCGTAGACACAGTGGAATGATCTCTGTCGTCAACAGGAAATTGATCACCTCCTGCTCATCTGTTTTTACCAATGCGCCTACAAGATAAGCAGGGGGATGTATAAGCACTGGGCCATTTCAAGGCTTTGTCTAATAAACCGCCGTTCGTTTGCAGATCGATTCTCTTACCTATGACTCCTAGACTGGTGAGTCGGAGGTATTCAAACGGCCGCGTTTTGCTCACAGTGTGTAAAAACGGATACAGGAAAAGAGGGATGTGTGCCGTGAGGAAGGCTGATCTGAGAAAAAAAGAAATGAGAAACCATATTGTTTAAAGAATGAAATGTTTATATACATGAGAGGAGGCAGCACTGGGAATTGGAAGTGGGTGCAGCAATGACTTTACCTTGTTTCTGGATGAGAGGCTACACACTGCAGAAGGGCAAGGGCATTGCACACCCGGTTGGACTGGTGCGCTGTCAGGGTTGGGGGGTTGATGGAGGGATAGATATTCACAATCTCCTGTTGTACAAGATAAATAGTGGAAAGGTGTGATTTGGAGTTGATGTGCAGCTCACATGTATTACAGTCTTGAGTAATTAGAAACATGTGCAAGTGGGTGGGCGTGTCAATGATGTCGTGATCTTACCTGCAGGAGTGCAGCTATGGTTCCACAAGAGTGCCACAGCATGGGTGCCAAATCTGGGACAGACTCTCGCTTTTTACTCAGTTCGAGCAGGGCATTCTCGCGCGTCTCTGGGCTGGACAGTTCGTTTATCCACTGATAGATCTTTTCCCTATCCACTTGCGCCAGCGCCGTGGTTACAGCCTGTGATTATTGTGATTCAAAAGCATATCAGCCTCTACAGTATCGTGCCGTTATGAGGCACATAACTTGAAGATCGCACAGCACCCATCTAACGTTAGCTTAACAGCTAGCAACAAAGAGTAGCTAGTTCATTCACTCCACGACTGGACGCGATAGAAATACCAGTTGGGCTAAGCTTCTCACAATTGTAGCAAAGTGTTGTTACTACACTACGGATTCACTTTTCAAAATAGGACAGAATAGGCACATTACATATAGTACAGAAGGTGAGCTAGCCAGATGACCACTCGCTAGTAAAGTTAGCTAGTAGCTAGCTACAACGTTTGGCCTTGTGCTAACGTTAGCCAGCAATCGAACAAGCTTGCCATTATACTTAGCCACTAGTATAACTATATTTGGTTTACTTACTGCTCCTGTAGCCAGCATTCTCTGCAGCGCTTGGATATGATCTCCGGTGGGCTGTTGAGTACCTATTTTAAATAATTTCACGCCGTTTTGTAAAATAAAAAAGCGCCTCTGTTGTGAAAACAGAGAGCGGAACTTGAAAGAAGCGCAAATGTCTATGAACTTTCAACTCGCACGTTGTCACGTGACACCGTTATTTCGCTCTCCACATGTACCCACCAGGGGACACTAGTTGGACTATTCATCGTACACATTTAGTAAAAATGGACAGCAGGATAACAGCCACAGATTTCTGATTTTTTGCACTTTGAGGGTATTATATATCATTTATATATTTATAATTTACTCTGGTAAAATTGTTATACTTTTTGTGTTTGTTTTGTTACGAAAAATACAATCCGTTACGGTTGAGAAAAGTCAGATAGTTTAGCCTAATACAGCCTATATTTGATCGAACAAAAGTTTTTTTTTAAATCTCACTTTAACACTGTCATATAGGCAGCAGCATTGGTAGGGGGGCAGTTCCAGCAAACCAATCAGCATCCAGTGTGTTTGTTTTCAGTTCCAAAATCCTCTGTGCTATGTCCTTTCCTTTGTAATTACACATTAACCACATCCCTCTCCTTGGCATGCGTTCGCTGACAGTATGTGTTCACTGATTACATTCTGTTGTTGATCTTTTAACAGAGGGACTTTGCTACATAGTCCTGTTTCATTTAATGAGCTGTCTGTGAATTATTGGATTGAGAATGTCTTTCATGTCCTCAAGATCAAAATTTAGACTTAAATTGTCGTGACACATATTATTATGTGGTGCAATGCTGTGATCGGTTGAATTAGGCGCAGTCCTGTTGTGTGCCTCAGCACGACTGCTTAATCCTGTGGAATATTGAAACAGCAGAGAGCAAAAATCCAATTCTGAAGCGCTGACAAATCTTAACCAACAAACCAATCTTTTTTTAGATAAAAACTTTGTGTGGTTTCAAGCAATAAACTCTGAGCATAGCTTGACATGCAGGTCTGTTAAAAAAGAGGTAATGAAACATACACTGATGATTAAATATGACCATACTGGCTCTTTATTTCTTGGTCTCTGAGGCCTACATAGCACAATTGTGTGCTTCTCTAGAGGAGACATTAACTGTGCGTGCTATACCTTGATTCATACCAAGTTCATTCCCTCAATTTATGTCTTTAGACGTTGGGAATTTGTGTATGTGAATGGTGCTGGATGTGTCTGCTTTCTTGGCCTCACTGGTGATTATTGGAGCAGTGAGGGAATCATTGCCAAGCGACCTAGATACAGGGCAGTGGGACAGGTTAATGATTCAGCTCTTTTTGGGGGGGGGGAGGGCTTGCTTGAAATGTGGGTTTTGGGGATGAGGAAACCCAGTGGACATATATGTGCCATCTGGAGTAGAGGTGTTGTATCCTGCCTAAAGTGAGTCGGAATCTCCTCCTGGACAACCCTGTGATACTCAGGACATTATGGCAAAGCTGGTGGAGTGTGTGCCTAACTTCTCAGAGGGCTGTAACAAACAGGTAGGAGACACGTGATCTTGGATTTGGATACATCTTAATCCTGGTGGTGGGATTAGAACAACACTTTCAGCCTGTGGTTGGACAACTTCTGAAAGGGCTGTGAGGCTGCCCAAAAATGATTATACAAATACACAGTAGTAAACTTTTTTGACATTATTGTCTAATATATTACAGCATTAGGTGATAAAAATACACAAGAACACATTTATATTAAATGTTTGTCCTTCTATAGAAATGTATACATTCTTATTCATGGACAAAATACAATGGTACACTCTTTGCATGTTCAGTTTGTTGTGCACATCAGAAAGTTCATTAGATATTGTTGCTTGCAGGTGATTGATGCCATTGCAGAGGCCATTTCCACCACTGATGGCTGCAGTCTTCTGGATGTGGATCCTGGGTCTTCCACTAACCGTACTGTCTACACCTTTGTGGGTTCGCCTGAGGCTGTGGTGGAGGGGGCACTGAACGCTGCCCGGACAGCCTTCCCTCTCATTGACATGACCAAACACACAGGTACATTGATATAGGCAAGGGGCAGGCACTACCATGTTTCCAGTTCTTGAACTACACTAAAACCTTTCACAATTTGGGCATAGGGGGACAATATTTTAGTTTTTCCACAACTGGTGTTGAAAAGATCGTAAGTAAATTCGATATTGATTGATCAAAGGGTAATAGTCCCCATTGGTTTCTTCACTGATAGTCTTTCATTGATTGCAGTTCCATTGATGAGTGGTGGTTTATCTGGACTGACAAGTCTGTTGGTTTAGGAGAGCATCCGCGGACTGGAGCCATGGATGTGTGCCCTTTCATCCCTGTCCAGAACGTCACTATGGAAGACTGTGTAAACTGTGCCAATACCTTTGCAGAGCGACTAACAGAAGCGCTGCACGTACCTGGTTTGTTTACCTCAAACATACTTTAGCTGGTATGATCATGATGCATGAATGTGCCTCCACTCAAGCTTGTATCATTTAATGTATTAATGTCTCATTAAGACTCATGCAGCATTATGCTTTAATACAGTCTACCTGTATGGAGAAGCTGCGAGAAAAGAAAACAGAACCTCTCTCCCATCTGTCCGGGCTGGAGAATATGAGGCCTTGTCTGAGAAAGTGAGGTTCTGTATTTACTCAACAGTTCATTACGGGCAGCCTATAATGTGACAATAATATTCAACTGTTTATTGGTGGTATAAAGTCAATGCACAAGGGATGTGTGTCTGATAACATTAAGCAATAAAGCGTAAGAGTGTGGTAAACAGCTGCAGTCATAGGCACAATATTATAGTGATATATAGGATTCACCCATGGTATAACTTAAATACAGTATGTTGTGGCTGTCAGTTGATCAGATTTGATTGCGTCAGATTCAGCAAAGTGATTTGTTCACCTGTATTATACAAACGGATGATTTTATGTGTTGTGCATAGCTGAAGATGGCAGAGTGGGCCCCTGACTATGGTCCTGCCACATTCATCCCCTCCTGGGGAGCTACAGTCACCGGAGCCCGCAAGTTCCTCATCGCCTACAACGTGAACCTTCTCAGCACCAAGGAACAAGCCCATCGAATCGCTCTGGATGTCAGGGAACAGGGACGGGGGAAAGATCAGGTGGGTTGGTGTACAGAGCCCAGTTACACATTGATTTGTTTGTCAAAGTGACTCCCCTTTGGAAAATATAGGAATATTTGTTATTACGATTTATACCTTTAACTTCACTCTTGTGGGCATTATTGATGGAACAGCATATGCAGAGGCTAAAGTGAAACGTTCTTGTATGTGTATTCTAGCCAGGTCTTCTGAAGAAGGTCCAGGGCATGGGCTGGTACCTGGAGGAATCGAACATAGCCCAGGTGTCCACCAACATCCTGGATTATGAGTTGACACCCATCCACACTGTTTACGAGGAGATCTGCAGCATTTCCAAGGTAGGGGTGTAGCATAGATACGGTTCGTAATCACTGTCAATGGCGGATTTTGGACCTATGGTAAAGCTGATGTGCTCGGTCTGCTCAGGAACTCAATCTGCCCGTGGTCGGCTCCCAGGTCGTAGGCCTTGTTCCACTCAAATCCCTGCTTGACTGTGCTGACTTCTACATCCAGAGAGACAGTCTGTTCATAGTGGAGGAGGAACACAAAATCCGGCTGGTGAGGGCAGAATCACTTGAAAGGCAATGATGCACGGTAGATTCGGCTGGATCTCTGCAGAGGTGTCTGCAGTCATTACTATAGTTATTAGCATAGAACAGATACCCTCGCTACTTTTTCTCACAATTACTGTTTGTATGTGCAACATTTCTGTCCACTCTAGGTCATCAGTAAACTTGGGCTTGATTCCCTTGGGACTTTCAACCCTAAGGACAGGATAATAGAGTGAGTTTCCTCTTATCCATTCAGTTTACTGTCTGAGTTTCTGCTTTAGAAGGCATTGTATGAACTGGTCCTTGTGGTGTGTATAGGTACATGGTGGATAGTACTCAGGACGACAAGCGTTTGGTGTCTCTGTCGCTTCAGCAGTTCGTACGCAGTGTCGGGGCCAGAACTGCTGCGCCAGGTGGAGGGTCTGTCTCTGCCGCTGTCGCTGCCATGGTAACACCCTCACACCTCTGACAATAAGCGCACACTGAAAAGAAGACATGGAGCAAACATAACTAGTAAAGTTTATGTGTTGTGTAGAGTATATAGAGTATGTAACAGGTATAGAGTTTGATGTGTTATATTTTTATGTAATATCTCATTTCATTTTCAAAAATGTCAAATTTGTTGTTGTTTTTTTAGTTATATTATTGCCATTTTATATGACATTTTAATAAAATTAGAGTGCATGGGTGGTTTTGTGTAAGTTTCTAGGCAAGTTCACTATTGAATGTGTTAGTGTGTGCTTTGTTTTGTTAGGGGGCTGCCCTGGGTGCCATGGTGGGCCAGATGACCTATGGAAAGAGGCAGTTTGAGGATCTGGATGGGGTGATGAGGACACTGATCCCTCCCTTCCACCAGGCCATGAATGACCTGCTGGTCATGGTTGACTCTGACTCCCAGGCCTTTAATAGCTACATGGTGAGAGAAAGAACTGCTACAACAGGAAAGACCTTAGAACACTCCCTATGATCTGTTCATATATTTACTTTCTTTCATTTTGTCTTGGTCTTTTCTATGAATCAAAAAGTATGACACAAAAGAAAGATTACAATCTGCCCTTTCACAATGTGTCCAAAAATTGAGAAATGAGTTGGCCGCCTGCCTGCCTGTTTCACCAGAGCGTGTCACATTTTTCTTATAGAACCTAAAATAAAATAAATAATGGCTTTGTCTATGGAGAACATATTTGTCATTGTAGCACCTCACCTGAATATGATCTTTTCACTTTCTCAGGCTGCATTGAAAATGCCCAGAAACACTAAAGATGAAGTCAAAAGGTGACTGTTTTACTCTGGACACTTAAATAGTTTTGAATATGATTTCCACTTTTTTCCACTGTTTATAAAAGGCGTGAGCTAAATGAAAAGTAAACCTTATGTTCTTCAAACAGTCTTGTGACAGTCGTGTAACTGGTGCAAGATATACTGTAGGTGTCGGCTAAACATACCTGGGTGTGTAACAACATACAACCTCTTAGCCTGTTCTACCTGATTAGTTAGTGGCAATTCAAAACTTGTGAATCTTCATTTAAGAACAGAAATTGCATGGACATAGTTACCTCGTTTGACCCATAATTAGAAGCAGGGGAACCAGTTTGAGGGCCATCTTGTTTTGTCTCACACCAATCTAATCCATGGATTTATTCCCTTGATTCTCCCACCTCCACTTCCTCTGCTCCTGGCCCAGGAGACAGGATGCTATGCAAGAGGGTCTCAAGAAAGCTGTTGGTGTCCCCTTGTCACTGGCCCAAAAGGTCAACCTTCTGTGGCCTTGTCTGAAAGAAATGGCTCTCCATGGAAACGTAGCCTGCAAGTCAGATCTGCAGGTATATCTACATATACCTGCGAGTTGTTGTCAATGTATAATGCAAGTGTGTCATGCTTACTTGTCTTTTGCCACCATAATGGGACAACTTGGTATACCATGTTGATCTGATGCTATAGCACTGAGGAGCACTCTTGGTGCACTGAGATCTTCTTTGGGTCAACGTGACTGGCATCGAAGTCAAGTCAAGTTGTCTTGTAAAATTGTCTGTCTTATTTCTCGTGTTGTTTAGGTGGCAGCCAAAGCCCTGGAAACAGCTGTTTTTGGAGCCTACTACAATGTCACAATCAACCTCAAAGACATCCAAGATGATTCTTTTAAGACTACGGTAAGTGATCATTTTCGGTCATATTTCATTTGAAAAACAGACCCAGCTCAGTGGCTAACAACAAGATCAAGAGGTTGGAGGTTTAAGCCCCTCCCATCTACTGTATGCTGCCTTTGAAGGCAGATGCTAAATTAGTTCCTTAAATGAGGTACACATAAACGGGGAGAAATAATACCTTCATGAATGCTTTTGTGTTTTGTGATGACCAGACTCAACAGAAGGCCTCAGCTCTCCTTCAGGAGGCGAGAGAGAGTGCATCCGCAGTCCTGGATGCAGCTGACAAGAGAGACTAAAATCCCGCCCAAACTTACACGGCTAAGGCCTTCACTGCCAAAAAAAAGTCTGTGTCAATTTTGGAATGTCCTTGTCAACAAACAGAATTTCAAATAAAATCTTCCCAAACTAATTTCATTATGTTATTTATATTATTAGCGTGCCTCAAATGGGTCTTGTAATACTACTGTAAATATCTAACACATGAATCATTCACAATTGACATGAAAAATACAATTTATGAGTTTTCATTGTATCTTCATTGTAAGCATGACTTTTGATTGCACTCATGTGGTTAAACACAGTATGCAGCCATGCAGTATGCACCCACCCATTTCTAAGCTCCACCTATTTTAATGAAAAGGCCAATACTGACTTCTTGACATGAGGTGTGATTCCAAAGGAGGATTGGAAGTGTGAACAAGGTGTTAGTGAGTATGCTACTTCATATTTACGTAGTTTATAAAAGCAAATCATCACAAATTACAATAAATTATATATATTTAATATACCTTTAAATAATTTATTGACAACCCAGCAAATGTTTTTTGACATGAGTGTCTTCTTTTTATCTTCTCCATTGCTATCAGAAGAGAGTTGCAAACAATGTTTCATTTATTTGTTCAGTTGTTCCATGAAATGTAATATAGACAAACAATATTGTACTTGTACCTGAAACATCTTCACTGCAGTTCAATAAATGATGATAGTTGTTCCAGGAAAAAAAGAGAATGGAATGTACACGGGCACCTCCCTTTCGTTCACTGACACCACCGACACCGCTAAAAATCTCTGTATCTGAAGCATATATTTATTTCTTCTTAGACGTGCTTGGAACACTTGGAACGCAAACATGTTCAACACTGGTTCAGGTGATATATACTTATACTTTGTGCACACTCAATTGAGCATACAATGTCATTTTGTGTTTCCTTGACAATGACCTCATCAACAGTGTTCTTTTTTCCATTGATTTTTCATTTTAAGGTAGTGGCCATCCTTCTGGATATGACCTAAATAAATGTGGGACAGGGGGGCAAGGTGGACAAGGGATGCCTGGTGGGCCGGGTCCAGGTCCTGGGCCTTATATGCCAGGTGGGCCTAGTCCTTGTATGCCTGGTGGTCCTGGTCCTTGTATGCCTGGTGGGCCGGGTCCTGGTCCTGGGCCTTATATGCCTGGTGGTCCTGGTCCTTGTATGCCTGGTGGGCCGGGTCCTGGTCCTGGGCCTTATATGCCTGGTGGGCCTGGTCCTTGTATGCCTGGTGGGCCTGGTCCTTATATGCCTGGTGGGCCTGGTCCTGGTCCTTGTATGCCTGGTGGGCCTGGTCCTTATATGCCAGGTGGGACTGGTCCTTGTATGCCTGTTGGGCCTGGTCCTGGTCCTTGTATGCCTGGTGGGCCTGGTCCTTATATGCCTGGTGGGACTGGTCCTTGTATGCCTGCTGGGCCTGGTCCTGGTCCTGGGCCTTGCATGCCTGACCATGGGAAGGGCCATCACCATGGAAAGCATGAGCACAAACACAAACAGAGACACCACAGTGGTAGTGGCAGTGGCAGCGGCAGTGGAAGTGATAGTGACCACGAACATGGTCATCATGGTCGTCATGGTCAACATGGACGTGGACGTGGACGTGGACATGGACATGGTCATGGTCATGGTCATCATAAGCACTAACAAGCAGGGTAAGCTCATCTATGTGACCCAATATCCAGTGCTAATGTAGGTACTGTCAAGGATGCAATCTACATGAATCAGCTAAACTGTTTGATGGAGTTGACAGGCAAGTCGTGGTGAAAGCTCCCCAGGCTAGTTTAAAATCTACCCAGATAGCAAAATAATGGAAAAAAGACTAAATCTCATGTAGTTGAATCAATGTGTCTGTGTGCATTTAATTGATAGGTTATCTCTTGCAGATGTTAACTCTGACTGCAGTCACAGAAGGTTTTCATCAAAACAAGAAGAAATGTGTCAATATAATATAACAATCAAAATATCAAGATGAAAAAGATCATATGACTAATCGAAAATGTGTATGAAATAAACAGTTAAAAACAATATCCTGTTTCCAAATAATTTCATACATTCTTATACAAATGTAAATGTTATATAAAAGTGAACTATTTTTTAAAAATTAATTTAATTAGCTAAAGTATACGTGCAGAATTGCTTCCACATGATTCAGATATACACATATCCTTGTAGATAGCTGGTGTGCTTCTTTTATTTTCACGTTAGCCTTGGTGCTAAAGTTGTCATAGCCTGTACACATACTTCTTAGAAAGTCTTGTTTTGATGTTCAGAAGCCAGGGCGTGCACTGCAAACATTTAAAAGACCAGGTCAGCCTGTTTATCCAGTGTGCAAGACATAATTTACTATTATTTTCAATTAAACAGAGACCGTACAGAGTCTAGTTAAGAGAAAAATGCAACATTTAAGAAAAAGGGCCACAGTGCACTTTAAATTTGACTAAAGAAATATGAAATATGATTTATCTTGACAAAGTGATAAGTGTTTTGGGACAAGGTTTTAATGGGGAATCTTTCACATTTGAAAGAAAGGGTAGATTAAAAGCAGAACTAGTCATTAACTGTCAGAGGTGGACTGGAGTTGACCAGGGCTGTCATGTCTCATCAAACTAAATATACGGTCTGTCTCTGTAGCAGCTGTCCAGCTCAGCAAATAGTTGGAGAGCATGAGCAACGATAACCTGTGACATCTTCTGAGCATACTCTTGTATTGCCTGGTGTGAGGACAGTTCATTCTGTGTGTCCTCTATATAGACAGAAGTTTCCGTTCTGTTGTTGAGTTTCTCTGCCGGATCTTTTGAGTGGACAAATGACTGTTTCTCCTCAAGGTGCGTGTCTCCGATGCTCTCATTTGGTTTCTTTAGTCTGTCATCCTTTGGAAAGCATCTTAGTGTTGAACGGACACACCCCATGTTACCGTGTTTTGTCTGTACGCTGGTGCTTTGAGGGTATGTCATAGAGGCGCCTGGTATATAGAAAAAGAGAAGAATAACAAATCCAGATTGACTGCGTGTCATTGAAAATATGTTTTTTTCTAAGAAAGTGTTATGTTATGACACTAACGTGTCTAAAAGAATCATTTTACCTCAAATACTCTCTTGGACAGCGTTTTGTTGTGTTCCAGGTCTAAAATGCTCATTGTTGAGTGTCATTCTCTTGCACTACCTCTATTGACACTTTACACATGAGCCACAACTAGCAAGGTTATTTGAGTGGTAAAGTCACCAGTCACATCCAGTCTGTACTGTCCTCTGGTGTTATTTAGCCAGAACTGCAAATAAAGACATGTTACATGTTACTGATACAAAAAAGGCGTTTAAATTCAACCATATCATAGCCTAGATGACATATTGAAATTGAATGTGTACTATAGCTACAATAACATCACATGCTGTACACTCAGTACTGGGGTTTGAAGATAATTTTATTTGACTTAATAAAATGCAATAAAGCTTTTTTCAAAATTCGGTCTCTATCGCTTTAAAACCTACGACCTTTTTTCCACCGTTAGTCCAGCCTATTAAAATATTGTGGAAATAGAAAGGCGGGGAGATGATTTATTACATTAATATCTCACTGTCCTGTGGTAGATCTGCTTTACCCTGTGTTCAAACTGCATTATTCTATGCATAAACATAAGAAAAGTGCCAGAATGCGTTTTCTGGTTTGTCTAAGTCTGCTTAGTTTATCTGTCTCCATCATAGCCATGGAGATGACTGACGTGAATAAAAACACTACACGCCAGCCCGGTGTAGGCATGCAAGGAGATGAACAATGCTCAACCTGTGAGTTTAGAGAACAGAGTAGGCTCATGAGACTTCACAGCATTAAATCACAGATTCTCAGTATACTTCGGCTAGAACAAGCCCCAAACATCAGCCGTGAAATGATCAGACAACTTCTACCGAAAGCACCTCCGGTGACACAACTCCTGGACCAATACGACCCTCGCGTGGAAGATGAAGACCATGCTGTCACTGAAACTATTATTACCATGGCCAAGCAGTGTAAGTATTACCGGAAATCATCCTTATTATACATTAATCACGCATTATAGGCCGGCACATTGTGTCATGCAATTGACAGCTCTAAATCCAAGTAAACGCATGGTGGTCAACGTGTATTACAAAGCCATTGATGCATTGTCACAGCTGATGACATATGTCTAAAACTTGCTTTCTTTTTAGATGACCTCAATACCCAGTTAGCTGGAATGCCACCTTGTTGTTTATTCACTTTTAGTCCCAAGATTGAACCTAAGAACATAATAAGCGCGCAACTCTGGGTTTACCTACGCTTGACTCATCGAGTCTCATCCGTTTTCTTGCAAATATCTCATCTTAAACCATCAAAAGAGGTGAAGACACGCGTTCGCATTCGATCTCTGAAGATTGAAGTCGATGCGGGGACAAGCTCTTGGCAAAGTTTTGACATTAAACTTTTACTTCAAGTCTGGCTTCGCCAGTCTGACAAAAATTATGGGATTGAGATCAAAGCCATTGACCCGCAAGGAGAGGATTTAGCGGTCACCTCAGCGGAGCACGGTGACGAAGGGTTGGTAAGTATAGGCCAACTAACATACTCAACAGTTGGACAAAATAGGCCTATTTGACTGTATACTGCACACATACAGCATATATAGCCTACAGCATTGTTTTGTCATATTAATTCGTGAAATAATTCACTCCCTCCCAGCAACCCTTTATAGAGGTAAAGGTTCTGGAGAACACAAAGCGATCACGGAGGGACACTGAACTACATTGTGATGAAGAGTCCTCAGAAATCCGCTGCTGCCGGTATCCCCTCACTGTGGACTTTGAAGACTTTGGCTGGGACTGGATTATTGCCCCAAAACGCTACAAAGCCAACTACTGTTCTGGAGAGTGTGAGTATATGCACCTGCAGAAGTACCCGCACACTCATCTGGTGAACAAGGTCAACCGCAGAGGGACAGCAGGACCCTGCTGTACCCCCACCAAGATGTCCCCAATCAACATGCTCTACTTTAACCGCATGGAGCAGATCATCTACGGCAAGATCCCCTCCATGGTCGTGGACCACTGTGGTTGCTCCTAAACTTCTGTGTCAGAATCTGATTAGCAGTTTTATCGGTAACACCTCTTGTTGCTTAATGAGGTTAGCGGTAGGGCTGTCTATTGCAGTAGGACTATTGTTTGTTATAACAGCCAACACTCCATCAGTTGTTCACTGATGCTTACATAAACGACAAATTAACGACATTGAGAGGGATGCTGTTGTTGTCTTAGCCTGTAGATCTAGTCTAGAAATCCAGAACACATTATTGTGTATAGACTAACAGTGAATCTTCCGCCAAATACTCCACTGTGCATAAAAAGCTGTGGGAGGCAGGTAGAGAATTTATTTTTGCGAAAAACATGAACCAAATGACCCCTTTTAAGGACATGAACTGCGAAACCCTTCCCCTTAGGCTTATTTGGAAGTTTCTTGCTGAGACATTTGTTTGAAAGACAACATTACAAACCCCGACATCGATGACACATGATTGCAAAGTCAGTGCAGATGTCTTGTTCGTTAAGGTTCACAAGGTTTTCAGAGGCACGTTCACCCCAGATTAGAAATGTTTGTGGGATTAAAAACTTGTGCTATGCGTTTCACATTCCTCTATCAACATATCGGGGTGACATAATCATTAGATAGTAGAGTGGATGCTATGTAACTATACTTTGGCCTGTTGCAAAAATCTGTCATGAAATAAACATCTGGTAAATAAAGATTCCATAAACACGTGCTTATAGAGCCTACATTATTTACAAATAATGGACACGTGACATATAACATATAGTATAAATGTATTAATTCAGAAATGTGTATCAACATAAAAAGTTTAAACACTGACACAAAAAATGTGTCAAAATGTGTTTACAATAACTATAATATTTACATTTAGAATGGATAAACGTGCGTTTAAGAGTCATGCCTGTTTGGAAGTATAAGAGGAAAGCTTTCAGTTTCTCTGAAAACACGTGGTCAACATTGGCTGATCCGTTAATTCTGCCTCACCTATTTGGTAAAGGACACATTTCAGTATATATTTTTCAGTTTTGTGTATAGAGTTTATAAACAGTTATTTTAGATTCACACATAATCTACTGCAGTAAATAGGTGGAGAAAATAATGAGTAATTATTACATTTAGATGTAATATGTTCGTAAAGTGAAGACCCACCAAGGGAGGTTGCTTGACTGTCAGAACAGCAAAATTGCCTTTATTTTGATTGGCTACCACAAAAATGGGAGGGCATTACAAATGGAATCTTAAAATACGATTGGTTAACGTGCGTTTCCTGACAAACTGCGACTTCGACGAGACAGAACGAAACCACAAGTTATCAGATAGATCGCCTTTGTTGAGCGACAATAACATATAAGAAGCTGAACATTTATTACATCTCAAGGTAAGTTGTCTATGCGGTTTCTACGGTGCGTTGTATACTGTAACTTGAGTTAGTAAAAACAGTTGCTGCATCGACATTATTCACTTTGTGAGCTTGGTTACAAAGGTTGGACTGTGCATTACACAACAGCTTTTATACATGCCTTTTATGTATTCATTATACTGAATATTTTATTGGACAATTACATTAGAATGTCATGTGGTGCCACTGATAGATAACGTCTTTGTTTGGTCTCTAGATGTCCCAGTGGATCCAGCTTCAGCAACTGGGCTCAACATACTTGGAGCAAGTGGACCAGCTGTACGATGACTCATTTCCAATGGATATACGACAATATCTCAGCAAGTGGATAGAGAGCATTGACTGGTAATCTAATACTTGGACATACATTCAATTTAATCCAAATCAATTTAGAAAACATACCGTGTACAGGCAAGGCTATAAGGATATCTGAAACACGTTCTGTTTAAAAGATGTAGACTATAACTACATTGCATTTGTCAACATCATTTTCACCTACTACAGTGTGTTTTATGTTCTTTATCCCATAGGGACAATGTGGCTGTTCAACAGTCTCTGGCGACTGTTCGCTTTCACGACCTCCTGGCTCAACTTGATGACCAGCACAGTCGCTTTGCTTTGGAAAACAACTTTCTGCTTCAACACAACATTCGCAAGATTAAAAGAAACCTCCAAGTAAGTCAATTCCTCCTCCTCAGTCCGTCCTGCAGGACTGTCAAAGCAGTATGAACATCCAGAGGAATATTATTACCATGATTGACTACGATAACAGTGGCAATAAATGGGGAATGCGTTTCATGGGAGAGGACACTGACTATGATAACAGTGGCAATAAACGGAGAACGCGTTTCATGGGAGAGGATGTTGACTATGATAACAGTGGCAATAAGTGATAAATGCTCTGTTACAGGACTGGTTTCAAGAGGATCCTGTTCACATGGCCATGATTATATCCAGGAACCTTAAGGAGGAGCAGAAGATCCTAGAACATGCCAAGAGTATTGAGGTTCTGTCCCCTAAATTCAACCATATTGGATAAATGCCTGCTAATTATTATTGTACATCATTACCTTACGGGCAGCAACCACTAACAATATTTACATTTTCAGCCTAGTGAAGAAAGCTCTCCATCTAACATGGTAGTAGAGAAACTAAAGCTGGACAACAAAGTTAAGAAGTTGAAAAACAAGGTGCAGGTAAGTCATCTTTTTCATTTAATGGAGTGTGGCCAGCCATCCTACACCAATTATCAATAAAGGTCTATGCCTACTATATTGGAATATGACAAGGTCAATTATTTCCTTTCCTCGTAGGAGACAGATCAGCATATCAAATCACTTGAGGACCTGCAAGATGATCATGACTTCAAGCTAAATGTCCTGAGGAACAGAGGTATAATTCTTTAGGTTCTGCCTATTTGTTTTTTAGTTCTGAATGGAAACATGTATTGTGTGTCATTTTTACCATGTGTCCATGTTTTTGTTCATTTTTTAAAACCTTTCTTTCGTCAACAGAACACGAAATCAATGGAATAGCTCAAAAGGAGCTCGAGCAAGAGAAGATGCTCATTGGAAAAATGGTGTTTGAGTTGAAATTTAAGAGAGAGGTGTGTTTTTTCACACCAAATTAAGCCTACATCAGACCTGAAATAAATTCCAGTCTTTCTCACTCATCTCTAAACTCTTGTTTGTAACAAAGTGATAATTCACCAAAATGTGGCGATCATATGCTATTTTCAGGAAGTGGTCCAACAGCTGGCAGAGGTTCTGAACATGATTGAGGTGATCCAAAATGACCTGATCTCCGAGGAGCTACCAGAATGGAAACATAGGCAGCAAATCGCCTGCATCGGCGGCCCGCCCAACGCCTGTCTGGACCAGCTGCAGAACTGGTGAACCCCTCGGCGAGAAACTCTTGTTTCACAGCCACATGAACCCACACGCTTTCTCTGTCTGCCAGTCTCAGATCAACCTGAAACTGGACCAAACGGATCTTCTTCTGCCTCCCCCTCACTCAACTCCTCCATGTTTGTCTCTGCCGTAGGTTCACCGCAGTTGCGGAGTGCCTGCAGCAGTTGAGGCAGCAGCTGAAGAAACTGCAGGAACTGGAGCAGAAGTACACCTACGAGAAGGATCCCATCACCCAGCAGAAGGTCTTCCTGGAGGGACGCACGCTGACGCTCTTCAAGACCCTTATTGAACAGTGAGACACCGACCCTGTATGCGGATACAGCACTGGTCCGCGCCTGTCTATTTCTGACAGAGCATACAAATCAATGTTTGGTGAACTTTTCCACTATGTAGCTAAAACCCAGGAGATGTGTATGTCTGTAAAACACTAGAACAGGTTTCTCAATCATAGCACTGGCTTTACCATCATTGCTGTAACAACTGAGGAAGGAAATGGAAACGATGTGGAAATAGGTTGTTTTAAACTCTTTATTTAGGCTGTACTGTGATAAGTGTACGTGATTGGTTTGCGTAAAAGGCTTTGTGTACTCTGTGTCTTAGCTCCTTGGTGGTGGAGAGACAACCTTGCATGCCTACGCACCCACAGAGACCTCTGGTGCTGAAAACACAAGTGCAATTCACTGTCAAACTTCGGTAAGTGTAATGTCATCACTTTGCAGATGCTTTTCTGCAGTCAAACTACAGTCAAATTCTGTACCACTGAGATACAGACATCCAACCTGGCGCTGTTTCAAAGATCAAATCATGTTGCAAAACAAGTTGCCTCATGTTTTCAATTCTCTAGGTTTCTTGTCAAACTGCAGGAGTTGAACTACCAGCTCAAAGTCAAAGCTGTGTTTGACAAGTAAGTGAGAGTAATATGTCATCATTTTTGCTAACACTTAGTAAATATTTTATGAACATTAAGTGAATTCATTATTTTCATTTTCCCCAGGGATGTTACAGAGAAGAAGGGGTATGTAGGACATAATTTGTTCCAATGATTGACAATATACAAATAGTATGTCACCTTTGCACAACTACTCATACAACAAATCACCTCCTTCTCAGCTTTCGGAAGTTCAACATATTGGGAACTAACACAAAAGTCATGAACATGGAGGAGTGCAATGGTAGTTTGGCTGCAGAATTACGCCATTTGGTAAGATGAAAAAAGGACATACGTAGGCTGCACTATCTCAATAACCTAATAATAAGTATTGATGTCTGTACTTTCTGTTATTTCTTATCTCCTCATAGCAACTGAAAGAACAGAAAGTAGCTGGCAACAGAACAAATGAGGTAAGAGATCCTTACAAGCTGTCTAGTGCCGAGTCGGGTATTACTAACCATTACTGGTACCATGCTCTTATAAATAGGTTACTATGGTAATATTTCCATCTTTGTATTTTTTTCTTTTTAGGGCCCTCTGATCGTAACAGAAGAACTGCACTCCATCTGCTTTGAGTCTGAACTCTGCCAGTCAGGCCTGGATATCAAACTTGAGGTAAGTGAATCTTGGGTATTGGAGTGCATTTGTTTTCTCCATTGGCTCATACATGAGTTCCCTGCAATACTTAGCCAACCTATGTGAGAACTGATGATCTGTGCTTCTACCAGACTATCTCCTTACCGATCGTGGTAATCTCCAATGTGAGCCAGCTGCCCAGTGGCTGGGCCTCCATCCTTTGGTACAACATGCTGACCACTGAACCCAAGGTAGGCCTTGCCCCCACACACATGAGCCAAGGCATATACCAGCACACACATGTTGGTCAGTGTGATTTTGTTTTGCATGGTACAGAACCTAAAGTTTTTCCTGAGCCCGCCCTCAGCCACTTGGAGCCAGCTGTCCAAGGTGCTGAGCTGGCAGTTCTCCTCGATCACCAAGCGAGGACTCAGCGAGGAGCAGCTGGATATGCTGGCAGACAAGCTCCTGGGTGAGGGACGCCAAGCGCTCATCTTACCCTCTGTCTCCTTGGACCCAGCCTAGGGATCATCTTTATGCTACTGGCTTGTTTCATGTTGTGGAAGCCTGTGCCTTAAGCCTTGTTGTTTCACCAACTGTGCACGCTGGTGTGGTGGGATTAACATGTTATATGTTCAACATGTTAAACAGGAATGAAAGCGGCAAGGAATCCGGAGGGTCTGATCCCATGGAATAAGTTCTGTAAGGTCAGTGGATAAAGTTAACATCGTATAAAAAAAACGGATGTGGGGAGCGTCTTTCCACTGAATGTTGTTGTTTTTGTGGTGTACCAGAGCGTGAGTGAGAAGAGCTTTCCTTTCTGGCTGTGGATCGAGGGGATCCTGGATCTCATCAAGAGACATCTGCTCTCCTTGTGGAACGATGGGTAAATCCTCGGACAGGATCGACGTCACTCGGGCCCACGCTTATCCTCTCCGTCTCTGACTCATATTTTGTCTTTCTCGACCAGCTGTATTGTGGGCTTTGTCAGCAAGGAGCGAGAGAAAGCCATGCTCAGCGATAAGTGTCCCGGTACCTTCCTGCTGCGCTTCAGCGAGAGCAGCAGAGAAGGAGCCATCACCTTCACCTGGGTGGACCATGACGTCAACGGTGAGACAGACCTTCTCCCCAGCAAAGTCCTCCACAAACAACACACACATTTCAAATACAAGTCCCTCAACTCTCATATTTTTCGAAATGAATCAGAATGATGACATGCCTTTCGGTAATGTTCCATTTGTTTGTTTTTTTACGTCTTTCAACTGAATACTGTCAATATTGATTGCCCATATTGTGTGTGTCATCACAGATAAGCCTGTCTTCCATGCTGTGGAGCCCTACACCAAGAAGGAGCTCACAGCTGTGTCTCTGCCGGACATCATCCGCAAGTACAAGGTGATGGCTGCGGAGAACATACCGGAGAACCCGCTGCGGTTCCTCTACCCCAACATCCCCAAGGACAAGGCTTTTGGGAAGTTCTACGCCAGGGCTGAGGGTAAGAAGGCTGGCCCTCCTCATTACCAGCCAGGATAGCATGTCCAGGATAGCATGTGCAGGATAGTCGGTGCAGGATAGCACATTTAGGATAGCATGTGCAGGACAGCACATCCAGGATAGCATGTGCAGGATAGCATGTGCAGGATAGCATGTGCGGGATAGCATGTGCAGGATAGCATGTGCGGGATAGCTTGTCCAGGATAGCATATGCAGGATAGCTTGTCCAGGATAGCATGTGCAAGATAGTATATCCAGGATAGTCTTAGGGGACTTTATTTCCATACTTAATTTTAAGTATTTGATGCTTAGGCATACAGTAGAGACTGAAATATAGGCTCATTCTGTAAAAAAATATGATTAATTTATTAGTTTTATAGTTCCAAGAAAAGTCTAGATAGTGTTACAAGCCTGTCTACTTGTGAATGATTATGTCTTAAGACACTTAGCTTGGCCAAAATGTGTGTTCTTTAGCATCAGAGCCAATGGATGTGGAGAGTCCCTCTGTGTCTGGCTACATGAAGACAGAACTCATATCTGTCTCAGAAGTGTAAGTTCTTTAACTATTAGTAAAGGCCAAAATATGCCTTAACATCTGGAATACTTCAAATCAAGTTCTGATTCTTTGCTGGTCTTCTGTATGCTATTAGTCCCCCATCTCAACTTCACGACAACATGATGCCCATGTCACCTGAGGTTTATGGGGAATTGTCGCAGATCGTAAGCCCAACGCAAATTGAAGGAGTGGTAAGGCTTATTCACTATCAGTTTCCTATACCTTATGCTACCAGCTCTCATTCTGTGTATATTGATTCTGTTGCTCTTGCTATGCTGTGTAGCCTTTCCTCTGTACTTACTCTTGGTTTTCTCTTGATCGAACCATGTGACTCGGACCCGTGATCTATAGGAAGACTACATGGTACTTTCATGAATCATTGCTTTATTCCTTGGCAAATGCTTCACAATATTAGCACTGAAAGATTTCATCATTTGTATTTTGTTTCTCAATCCGGAGCTAACGTTCTGTCTCCTGTGTGCGTGTCTAGATGTTTGCTGAATAGCAAGACGGACACGATGCCAACTGTGCCCTAAGAAGAATTCATAATATACATTCATCTAATGTATTACTGTACTGGTCTTACTGCTGTATGAGCACAGTAAATTCACTCCTTGCATGGTTGCAACTGTACATCTTAAGTGAAAATATCTATACACCATAACAATAATGTATTTGAGTAGCAGTGAAACAGAGAATGGGCATCTTTTGCAGGGTGGGCCAACTGTGAATTTTTGTTGTTTTATAGAGCCTCTTCACTAAAGCCATTACAATGCATTTATGGAGTAGGATAAGTTTGAATTGTTAGCTCTAACATGGTCACCTGTCAGAAAATATACATGATATCATTTAATCGTATAACAAAAAATCCATGTGTCTCAAAATGTCTTTTTTCCAGTCAAGGTCGTTCTATGTCTTATGGCTAAACATCCAATAATTAATAAACACTGAAAACAACTGAAGTTGTACTTTATTTAATGTTTATTTGTGAATAAATATTTTATTTTTTTGCAACACAGTCACTCACTGCCTTGAGCAGAAGCAAATATACACATAAGAAACAAACTGATGACAGTAACACAATACATTCAAAGTATTTCATGTTTTTGTTGACCTGCACTATTCACAGATGTTACCGGGTAAATACCGTCAGAGTGTTTCAACTAATACAATAATAGTTTAGGAAAATTAGGTGAACACAGAATCAAATGCAAGTCCTCTTGTTATTCCATGGTTAGTTGTTTTGTACTATTGAGATTTTGACCATTTCTCTAGTCCAGATTTGGTTAATAACCAATCACACCAGCACACAGACACAAACTAGCTTCCACAAAGCGATAACTGAATGACTTCAAGTATAAGATGTTTTTCCTTTCACACTTACACCAAACAGTCAGAACAATCAATGTGCGTAGCTCTGCTTTTACAAAGTGCTCCATCGGTTGGTGGCGGTGTTGAGATTCTACATCAAACCCATTTTCTTTAACCTCTGCCTGAAAACGGTAAGATCCTATTTCCACCATTCAAAAGTCTTCTAGACGTGATCAAATAAAGATCAAACTGTAAAGCACTGAAAGCTAAAATAACTAGGCCTTTGCCCGAACCCTTTTTTATAAAGAACAATAAATGTGAATAGGGGATGTACAATATCCCTTAAAACTGATTCCAGTGTCTTGGAGAACAAGGGTGCAATCGAAAAGTTCTCTATTCTCTGCAATGTAAGCAGGTGACCAAATAGCCTGTTCATGGCAAACTGTTGGCATTAGGTGCCAGAGTTCTCTTAAGGTTGTAGGACAGGGGCATTTGTAACAAATATGATGTCTCCAACAGATCTAATTGATATGCTCCTGTTATAATTACCGGTCTCCAAAGTGGGCGCAAACTTTGGCTGACTTAGGTTACATCCAACCCCTTGTGTCCCGTTACACAAACAAAAAAGCGTTGTAAAAGACAATCATAAACAAAGATTTTGTTATTTTAGGGAGACTGTGCAAAATGGCTATCGATCTGATAGCAAACAATAAAAGCTAATAAACCATAGTTTGAGTTATATGAATGCTATTTAAACATGTTAAGATCAGAGGTCTTTGTTTAGAGACAGGTCAATCTCACTGCTTCAGAAAAGCCCAACAGCTGCAACATAGACCACCAATCCTGCTCTAGGTGTGTCATCTTAACTACAGATAAAATAGTATTTACACTAAAGGTCCTACTTATATATCCTCTATGATATTAAAGTAATCTCAAGAATATACAGTACACACTACATGAATGTACAGCTTCTTTTTTCTTATATAAATATGTCAAGTTATACACACTGTGGTACATGAAGTTAAATAGATTCTACTGATCAGGAACGGTGGGATGTTTTTCCTCTTCAGACGAGTAATGGTCTTTCCTTTTAGTTTACAGTTACTATTACCTATACTGACACGGATGTGGTATACTTGTGGTCCGGGTATCAGAGTTGCAAACTGGTTAGGCCAGTTCAATTCTTCCGTATCGTATTGGTTCTTGGCTGCATTGCTGGATTCTGTCTGGTGCCCTTGAATGCTGAGACACATTCCACATAGTGGCGACACTGAAGGAGGGCTGCACAACGTGAGCAGTGCTACGGAAAACAAAGCCAAACAAACTAATACCAACCACATTAGCAAGAAAAGGAAAAACATAAACTAAACCTTAGGGGGGAAAAAATGAACCAGGTTTCCATATTTGTTTTTCTCGTTTCCTTGAAAATACGTACAATACTATTTTACAAAAAAATCAACGGTACAGATATCAACACGGGACGAGGAACCACACAAGAAAGTCTTACAAAGAGAGTCGTTGTGGGGGGGGGGGGGGGCCTCACAGCAGGCCGTCCAGGTTCTTCTCTGCGGTGTCCTTGTCCTTGTCAGCGTCGTCCTGAGGGCTGTACTTGGTGTGGTAGTCCTTCAGGATGGTCACCACATCATGGTGACCAAAGTGCACCGCTTCATCCATGGGTGTGTTGCCCCACCTGCAAATAACATGAACCGTCAACATAATGGCATGAAGATATTCCAACTGCATGAAGAAGGGCCCATGTACCCTAAAGAGATACCCAGCCCCCCCCACCCTCACCCCCTGCCTCCCCTTTGAATCCTGCTGTGTTTGCCTACCTGTCTCTGGGCACTGGGTTGACCTTGCAAGCCTCCAGTAGGAAACGCACCACCTCAGCATGACCTTGAGCGCAAAACAGGATTTTTCAGATTGAAAAACAAAACAAAAGGGGAATGAAACTCGAAAGCTTGAGATGAGGAGTGAAGAGCAGAGAGAAGGGTAGAGCTACCTTCAGCTGCTGCCACGTGAAGAGCCGTCCTGGAGTCATAGTCCCTCTGCTCCATGTCCATGGAGGACAGAGCGAACCTGAGGGACGGGGGCAGCCATCAGTGACGCTACTCATCACACATCTGTCCTCAAGTGGGGAAAACACATCGCAGCACAAAACAGGATCCTACCTTCTTAGTGCAGACACATCTCCAGTGTAGGCAGCAAACAGGAGATTGATGACAGACTTCACCTGAGAAACAGCAAGCATTTTTATAATGATTATTCTGCTTTTTTATGTTTACATTGACAGAGCTTTAGTAATGTTCAGCTTCAACGATACTGTCAAACAGTCTTGTAATATCTCTTTTTAATTGAAGACTGTGTGAGTGTCCTCACTGACTATCTGATACTTTTACAAATTGAGAGCTGTATCCAATTCAAAAGGTTAGAACTATTTCAGCATTGTAAGGCCAGAGACACTTGATTTTCTTGTCTCTGACTGGGACACCTGTTGATGCTGATGGCACTAAGATTGACTCGCGTGATATCTGACTCCAACTTTGAAAAGTACCGATACCCTTACCATTACCATTACCTGTAACCTTGAGTGCCTAAAGGCCAATTACATTTATCTCCAATGTAGGCAAAAAATCGTTTCTGTGCTTGATCAGGGCACCAATTTCAATCAGTGCTGTTCAACTGCACTATGGCTGTGGAGTTGCACCGTCTCAGCATGCAAACGGACCCAAAGACGATATGGAGCACGGACAGCCCACCTCAATGTGACTCAGAGATCTTAAGTGGGGCCTACTGCAAAAGCCTATGTCTATGAACAGCTAATAGCCGTGTCAATCCAACTAGTTCAAAGTAATCACCACCTCAGTGTGAGGAATAACACACGAGAAAAGCCACTGACCTTACATGCAAAATGATAGTTTGTTATCTAATTAGTAAGATCATCTAAATAGTGAGAATCAATACCTTATAATAATGAAACAATGCAAAAACAAACCTTCAGAATAATCATGAGCAAAGGCAGTCACAATAAAATGAAACTAGATGGCTACAGCAACGGTGTTTGTAAAATAAACAAAACTCTAAGTGGTTTAGCTTCTCCATATTTACACCCAACCTTCGTACTAAAAGAGAGACAGTGGTCATATAAAAGACAGATTGCTTTTCGTGTACAAATTCAAGTTTGACCATCACCAGTTTACTCAATAGGAACAGCAGGCCCTGTGTGATGCCTTTGCAAGACAAAGGGACACATTCGGGGTTACTGTAGCTACTACTTAAACCAACATTTTGCCAACTCTGTCTCGAGCTGAACTTTGGATTTCTGAATTTCAACACCCCACCCAAACATATGGCTATGTTTAGCTTGCGTTCTACACCACTCTTTCACCAACCGTCTCTGGAGGAAGGGATCCCTCACTGAATTGCTCCTCCCAAGGTTTTGTCCATTTATTCTCAAATGAGTTTTCCTGGGAGCTTTTCGTTGACATCCTTGAGGGGTTAGGTTGGTTGAGGGGCAGTTCTATGGGCGTATGTGAAGCCCTCTGTGACATTTCTTGTAAAGGAGGCTATACAAATAAAATGTGAGTCTGCTGTTTGCACAAACTGTGTCAAACTGGTCAAACATAAATCATACAAGACGGAAAACAATATTAACACATAATGCGTAAAATAAGAAACAAAAGCATGACAACCGTGACATTAAATGCTGTTTAGAATTATATGTAGATGTGCACAACCTTTGTAGTGTGTGCTAGAAGGTGATTGTCATTTAACATTAGTGTAGCAACTGCCTTAGATGAATGTCAACGTACGTTACCAGGAGCATAGTTTGATTATTCAGGTCTTCAATAGGTTGCCAATACAGCATGTATCAAACCAAGTCAAACCAAAGGCAATAAATGGCCAAATCAAAACTGAAGTTTCCTAACTCAAGGTTTATGAAACTTCCTACTCCTAGTTTTTACGTAACATGATGTATGTGGTACTGTCAGTAGAGGGCAGCACTGCTCTTAAAACGAACTAGAGTTGACGACTGCGTAATCAGGTTCAAGGTAATACGTAACATGACTTGTGTGGACCTGAAAGCCCCTTAGGGTGTGTGAGGCGAGAGGGGGCAGGGAGGGAAGAGGAGGCGAGGAGTCATCCAGTATTTACCCTCTGGTCTCCGCCCTCCCTACGAGGGTCCAGCTTCTTGGCAAAGTGCCTCAGGTTGTCGTAGTTGTGGAAGTTGCAGAGAGACACCAGGTCCTACAACACAGAGCACTAGCAGGTCAGTGTGACTCAATCAGCAGTGTCTCAGAAGGAATACCTTCACCTTAACGTACCGTGCAGAACTGGATGCCCCGTACACTGTTGCCCAGCTTGTCCAGTGGGGGGGACCAGCACATGATGCCCATCACATTGGGCACTACGAGCAGGATGCCCCCTGCCACGCCTGACTTAGCCGGTAGTCCCACCTGGAGGGGGCAGAGAGGAGCATCACACAGGTACAGAGCGAAGGAATGATAGCAGATAGATTGAGGGCACAGTGGGACACAGAGGGAAAATATTCCAAAAACCAAGGCAGAGTGTACATAAACAGATAAACCAAACATACATGTCGCATCCAGTGGTCTGTAGTGTGGAACTCACGTGGAATGCAAACTGGCCAGAGAAGTCATACATGCCGCAGGAATGCATGAGGCTGAGGGTATTGCGCACTGCCTCTGGACTCAGCACGCGTTCGCCTGTGATTGGACAGAAGCCCCCGTTGGCTAGGGTGGCCGCCATGACGCTGGCGCTCTCGCAGGTCACCTCAATGGAGCACAGCTAGGAGGAGGAAACGGTGGGTGAGACGGGGGAACGGAGAGAATCTCGGTTGATCTGTTGCCTCTGGTCTGATTCTGGCGTGAATGATTCAAGGTGTGCCTGCTATGGGTAATGCGCATTATCTTGTATTATCTTGCATTTGCCCCACAGAATGAATAGCACAATCCATCCGTAACCAGACATGCTGCACAGTTGATGAGGGTGGGAGTGACACCACAAGGTGTCAGCGAGGCACCATGTGCAAGTGTGAGAAAATGGCATCACACCCACGCCAGTGGCGCTATCTTAATGCTGATTGCTAAAAGGCGGTATGGGAGTGGAGAAGTGTATAACATGAAGAACGAGACAAGAATAGAAAGTGCACCCAGATAGGGACTGCATCTGGTCTGTTCCGAGCACAAACACCCAGTCACAACGCCCCAAATCCTCACTCACCTGGAAGTAGAAATCCAGGATGGAGGTCATGTCCGTCCCTTCTGGAAAGCACTGGAAAGAAAACACAAACAACCAACTACTGTCAACATCCACAAAAGACTGTCAACATCTTTCCAGAAATCGTATCGGGGGGGGGGGAATGGGGGCAGCAATTACTACAAGAAGCAGCTAGTCCAGCGTGCAGGCATGACTCCAGGTTCCAGACTCCAGCTGTGGGAGTTCAGAGCAGCAGGAAGCAGCGGCCTGCAGTTGGCCAGCAGCTCTTACCTTCTTCTCCTTCAGATAATAGCCGATGGCAAAATTCCGATCTCCTGACTCCCTCTCAGACTGGAATCTGGAACACAAACATGGATCCAAATGGGCAAAGAAAGGGGCACTCCATGTTCCAGTCCAAAATGAAAGTACGTTCTCTTTTGATGTGTATTGTACTGATAAGTCTCTTCCAGCAGTTCATGGTGTTTCGATAAGATTTTATTGACTGTGGAAGGATTCCAAGAAATCCCTGTCTGTGTCCTAATCTACGTGGCAGATAAGCGTGTGATAAGAGATTTCGGTCATATACTCACGTGGCGTTGCTGAAGCCCACATACTCATTTCCAGCCAGTTTATTCATGAAGTTCATGACCTGGAACACATAAGATCCAAGAGCAAGTACTGGGTCAGACAAACATTTCTACAAGGAGGGGTTGGGTTCTAATTTCAACTTCCTGCTAAAGTTCCTCTGACTAGTCAGATTAAATCTACAACCAATAAGCAAGCAACACATGAAAACCCCTCAGTACTCACATAATCAAACTTTTCTGCATTACTTGCCCCTTGCTGAAAGACAAAAAGAAGAATGCAGGTATTAAACGATACATCACATTTGATACATTTCTCAGTGTTTAAGGAGGGGGTAAAAACTGCAATGGTGACTATGTCAAACTATCACTACTGTTTCATGACTATCAAGATCAAATATCTACAGATCTGCTAGGGTCATTTTACACTAATGGAGGTTTAGGTTTATAGACACAATTATTGGTAGATATCCTGAGCATCTCAGTAAAGTAATCTAACACAACTATGAATAAACGAGGAACAAAACCAATAATCCAATAACACCAAAAATAGTTAGAATTAGTGAACTAGTTGGGAGATGAAGGAGGTGAAATTAACAGTTAATCCAACGTTCAGACTCCTTTACAAAAATAAAAAATAATATTTTTTATTATAAGAACAGAAGAAAAAAGCTGTCAAACGGAGTAATTTGCATAATAAATAAACACTAAATGGTTTGCAGGAATTTTTACTATAAACTGTAACAGCAAACCAAAACATTGCTTATTCTTTAATATTACATTTATTTTATCATGTACTGAATTATGTCAATGAATGTCTATTGCAAATGTGGCAGTTATGTGTTGTGAGCGAGTGTGTGTTTCGTGCTGTGTAGAGGTTTAAGGGGTCAGAAATGTGTGCTGGGGTCACTCAGCATGTCATGAAGCTCATCAAGTGTGGTGGATCGCTCTAAGAAGAGCTGGGAAGGGGGGGGTCACCCTACTGGAGCCTAGTGCTAGGCTAGGATCAAAACCAAACGAAGCAAAACTGAGATCTTGGACAATCATACAAATCAAATCAAATCGAAACAATAAACACAAATCATTATCTACAAATAATGGCATGTTCTATTAAAAAAACGGCATATTTTAGGGATCCGAGCAGCTCTGATGTCCTGTTTATAATCCACAGTATAAACAGTTTAGAAAAATGCAAGTGACAAGGAGCAGCTACTACAGAATGCAGCCATGAGGCTTGAAGCTGGCAACAAATTCCAGATCAATGGGGACAAATAATTGAAAGAAAAAATTACCAACGTCATTGACCTGTTGCAGTGGTCATAATTTCCCATAGATCCTAATGCTGTAAAATATGCAACAACAAATAAACCACAAAAGAGCCTTCAAAAATACATTGCAAACGTTTCCATTTGTCTTCACCTACAGTTATCAGACATGGAGATTACAGCATGCATTTCTTCCCCAATGCTGAAAGCTCTATTTTATTTAACTGTGCACTACAATGCAGGGGGCTTATCCAATCAGAGGATTTACATGCCCACCTGAAACTAGCCTACTTCAGTCTGAACAGTGATTGGCTTAAAAAAAGGTTATGAGGAAGATTAGATAGATACATTCACAGAAAGACACCGTACAATTACCCCATCAAACCATCCCCCAAGTTGACCAATTCAAAAACACAATCTATTTGGTAAAAGGTAGCAAAAATATTGGTGAACGTTAAGAATACTGTCCACCATTGGGTGTTATCTGGAGAGCTGTCTATGAATTGTATGGTAATGGCACCCCCTCTATGTTCTTAGCCAGGATAATCATACCGCATCTTTCTGTTCAGAAACCAACCCTCTCAATTCAACCAGATAGGAGGACTCAAGACTGAGACGACTTGGCATGGTTATGGCAGAGTGAGGAGCCAAGACTCAACTATCTGGACACGTTACACCATGATGGTCAGTTGGACATATGGAACTAGGCATCTGCTAGTCTTGTTAAGAAGATGCAGGTGAGGCATTGTCTACTGGCTGAGTCAGTAACATGGGTCTAGGGTCCCTAGGGATCACATGATTAATAAAAGTGCCTGGCATGGACTGGAGTCTCTCATTGGTTTTGGTGGACAGTTTAGCGATTGACACGGGTGGTTGCTGAGTTGGAAAGACACTATAGACAGCTATTCCTGTCTGTGTGATCCTCATAACAATGAAAGCTCCAATCATTTAGCATGAGAGGTCCTGGTGCTGAGTAATAAAGTTGCTTGGGCACACTGCAAAAACCCTGTGTTTCATCTGAGGGAAATCTGGATTAAGGATCCAGAACTGAACACTGTATTACGATTGGATAGTCAAATGTACTAACAATTTGCATGTTTCTGATTTAGTAGGCATGGGACAGTCCAGGAAGAATTTTTCTACGAACTTTCTATGAAGATGACAGATTGAGCTACAAAGGAGGAAGGTGTAGAAGACGTCCTCATTTGAACAAGGTTCTAGAATCAAACGAAATATTCAGCATCTATCAGAGTGACTGTTGCAAGTTTAGTATGAAACATACTTGGGAAGGGGGGAGGGAGGGGGGGATGGGGTTCTCAAGTGAACATGATACATGGTGGTTATGCGGCAGCAAAACTACAGAAAACCGTATGCACTCAACGTACGTGTCCTCTCTGGCCTAGTCTTCAGCGGTGTCCTTTAGCCCCGCAGTGCCGTGAGAGACACACAGTGCAGTGCTGGGTAGGACATTGGAATCCCACAGTGAGCAGGAGAGGGGCGCTCCTACAGTGCCTGTCTACAGGGACTCCCTCGTGGTGGAGACAGAACAAGGACACAACTAAGCTCACCGCCGTCTGACCGTTTGGTTCAAAATGGGCCGGGCACACACCCGCCCCATCCGCATGCATTTCATTCAGTGGGAGTAGAAGGCAGTTCTCCGTGCTTAAAACAGATCATTTGTATGACTAAGCTGGTGCGCCTGGCGCTGCAGGATGCTATGAGCTGTGTGCAGAGCTAAGGTGCACGTCAGTGATGCTTTCACCAAACAAATCCCCTTTCAGCATGATTATTTCTAATCTTAATCTCGTCGTGCACAGTAGATTGGTTAGTAGTCGGTAATCTGGCTAAATCGAGTCCCCGTTTTGAAATTGTGAAATGTCATTTCGATACTAAATTACTTATAAGGAAAAACTAACTGCATAGCTATGGTGTGCATGGTGCTAGCCTTATTTTATGATGCATAGCACACTCAACTAAACACACAAGGAAATAGTTTCAAATGGCACTCATTCATTTCAAAACATGGAACACATTCAGAACTTCACGTTAGTTACCTTAATGAGAGACGTGCAGACAATAGCGCCGGCGTTAACCATAGGGTTGTGAGGTTTGTCTGTGGGAGGAAAAACAAAGCAATGTTATTCTGACATGCATAAAGTGGAATATTTCAGTTATTCTGACTTGCATAAAGTGGAATATTGAAGTTATTCTGACTTGCATAAAGTGGAATATTTAAATGAGCATAAAGTGGAATATTTAAATGAGCATTAAGGGGAATATTTAAATGAGCATAAAGTGGAATATTTAAGTCACATGGACTAGAATGAAAAGGCACACCAGCCAAGCAGTGTTTGACTTTCCTGGATTTAAGATCTGGACAGCTGGTTTAAGGGGAACAGAAGCTATTGGAAGTTTCTAAAAAACACAGCATGACATGTCTTCTGCATGAGGGAATGTGCGTTAATAGAGCAGGTAATGAGTGCTGCCAGGAACACAGCTGGACGGTAGGACAGGGTTCTAATGAGGCGTGGGGCACAAAGGGTTACCATTGCAGAACTGCCTGTCCTGCTGGAGAGGACATCACTTCCTCCTGGCACGTTAATCTCCTTACGCAACAAAAGGAGAACAGGAAACAACACATAACCCTGACCGGAAGCTTCTCTGACTTGATTAAGATGACCGTGGGAGAAAGGGAGAGGGGAGCCGCTCTAGAAGCCAGACAGCTATTGGCTGGGCTTTTCCACATCCTGGTAGCTACATTCTCACAGCGTTAATAGATGCCCTGACACGATCTTACAGCCAGCACGAGCATGCTGCTCCGCAGCGATGCCGCGCCTATCATTAACATTTAATCCCACTGCCATGGCAACCGTAGGCTGGATCATCTTGCATAGGAGACCCCCTGGGGCCCAACCCAGGGAGACATAATAGTACACTCCCATTCAACGCTGACCCCATATTTCTACAGCCACAAGTCTATTACGACAGGCTAGACTATATCTATCTCCTGTTATGGAAAAGGGCCAATCGTGTGAGCTCAGTGGTGTCCTACAGGCACAGTCATGCACAGCCATGCACAGCTACACACAGCCACGCACAGCAACACACAGCTACACACAGCCCTGCACAGCCCCGTGGGAGCAGCTGGCTCGCCCTATGAGCGACGGGTGAGGGGGGGCGGCATCACACGAACCTTCCTCGTTGAGGAAGAGCTTGTTGAAGCGCAGGCCGCTGGGCTCCTTCCCGATGAAGCGGTGCACGTACTCGGTGCCGTGGTCATGCACGGCGATGGCGTACTTCAGGGGCTTGACGCACGACTGCAGGCAGAAGGGGACTTTGGTGTCGCCCACAGTGTGTCTAGGGAAGGAAGGTCAGCAAGCAACACTGAGTGGAAAGGAATCCAAAGGACACGATTGAGCTTGTCGGGTGATTGGCCTTGATGATTTGCACTATATATTACCATTAGCAGCAAGCAATGCGTGCAGCTAGGTGAGAAATCGATGTTGCGTGCTGCTCATTTTTATAGCTCGCAATTTAAAAACCGATCCAGGAGGCATGTTGGTAGCTACCTTTGTCCGTCGACAGTGCAGAGGGACACAGCCCACAGGTCTGGGCTGAACCTGGACAGCTGGGGAATGTAGTCAGCAACCTGCAGGAAAGAAATACCCTCGTCATTGGCATTCCTTCGGTCCCACTCTCGCCGTATGCATTATGTATGCTAGCACCACCTGCCGTCCATCGGCACACGCACCTGACCCCCTGAGAGGTTTTTGGCGCTGTCGTAGAGCTCGTCGATGTGAGAGGCGAAGGACATGAAGTCGGGGATGACAAACTTCTTCCGGAACGCCTGAGTAAGCAGCACGATGTTGCTCTGGACGCACCTGTTTGGGAGAGGCAGTCGTTGAGGCTTTGTTCAGACCACGTCAGACCGTGACATGGGGCAAGGCCGACAATCTGTCGCTGTCTTCAGAAAGGTCGAGGTTCGAAGTGACAACGTTCATTGCGAGAGGAGGGAGGCTCTGAATATTGAGGGATTGTATTATTTTCTTGTTTTACCCAGGGTTAACGTACATGGGCTTGTTACAACAGGGTGAGCTACATTCATACCTATTAAACACAACCTCTGACCTCCAAGTCAAAACAAGCTGTCTGCTGTAGAATGCAGTCAAGTGCATTGCTTGCATACAAAACACATTCCTCTTTAATGCAGCCCCATCCACCAGTAAGATGGTGCAGGTTGTCATGTCTCCCAAGTGTGCATGCAGACATGAGCCTCCTGTTCTATAAATACAGGGGGTATGAGTTGGCTCTGGGCCCTCAATGCTGTGCCCTGCGTGTCGATGTGCTCCCCTGTTGCGTCATCTTCTGTCCCTGAGCCTGCGGCATGACTCCTTCCACCAGTTCTCCAGGCTGTCACTGGAGTATGGCAGCTATGTCCTAGAGTTAGACTATGCTGGCTTACACCATATCTTCCTTAAAGGGGTTATGGTTACAGGGGAATGCGGTAAGAAAAAAAGGAGAAAATGAACTACTAGGGCCATTTTGTGAAGATAGGAGATTGTGTGTTTGTCTGCAGACGTTTGTGGATGGTCCAAGGACATCCAAGATTAGGCAGGACTGACGACCATTCGAGGAGAATAGTGTGCTTCCTTTACAAAAGGCCTGGAAGTCATGAATAATTCATTTGAAACAAATGCACAGAAAAGAAGCAAAGCGCGCTGGCTGTAAATGATTCATATGATGAACAGTTCAACCAGTCTCCGAAAAGGAGCCAACGACAAAGCAATATGTCAGGTGATATGTCAGGTGCATTATGGGACTTGACAACTGAGCACGACGGCACTGCCAGCAGTTTATTGGGACGGTGACCGCAGTTGCTTACTTTTTGAAGAGATGGCGGTCGAGGGCACCATCCGAGGTGGTCTTCAAGGTGACTTTCAGCATCTCCATACATTCTTTCAGCCGGGGATCACCGGTGCGCAGGCCAGTGGCTTTCAGCGCCTGAATAACAAAGGATCGTGTTCTCCAAATGCTGAGGCCACCCCATTCCCCTTTCAATCAATGCAACCCAGCACATCTGATGCTACGGCATACCACAGGGACTACGGCTGTGCTCTGAGGTGTCACAGACCAATGTTCCACTGGAGTACATCATCCTGTGTGATTATTGTTCTATCTGAAGAACAATTATAGTCATGTTTATAGTTGTGGAATAGCTTTATCGTAAATCTTGGGTTTTTGTATGCTTGTATTAGGCCTATTCGGAATGATCGACGGAAATCTAAAATCATCTTTCGGTTGCTCTTCTTTATTTTATGGGCTGAGATAGCAGGGGGCCGTGTCAAAATAGAACCATTGCTGACATAAAGGCTGAGGCTAAAAGGCTGTGACGCAAGCCTGACTTGACACTCACTGTGGTGAATTTGTGAGCGGGGATTTTTTCCTGGCCCTCAGCGATGGTGTAGAACAGCAGATCCTCCAGACTGGGCAGGATGCCTGCCTTCCTTCTCCTGGGAAAGAGCACACACACACACAGACAGACGGTGAGGCGAGGTCTGCTCACTCCAGCTACTGGAGGAACAGCTAATGTTGGAAGCTAACTGCGGCGGGGAAGGGAGGGGGGGAGCTAGCTATAATACTGGAAGGAGAAGCGGTGAGTGACTTTGATTCTTTTATTGCCCCAGCGTTCAGGAAAAGGGTGTTACACTGCTCCTTACGGTACCAGTCAGGGGAGCTTTACAAGAGCTGTTGTTCGGTGTGAATTTGGAGTTTCAATTTGGAGGATATCGTCCTTGCGACTTGCAAGGCTGATCTGTCAGAACTGACGAGAGGAGATGCCTGGAGGCCACTAATTAGTCTAGATCCATTTGAGTCCCAATGTCAAGCATTCAGGTGTCGAGGATTAGAGAGTGTAGAAAGTTATTGTAAGTGTTCACTGACTGGTATCATGCACAGCAGCTTAAATGTCATTACACTGGGAGGAGGGGTTAGTTTCGCATGTTAAGAGGTAGATTGGCACATATCGAGTAGATAATTAGGATAGCGAGCTTGCAGCAAGCTCTCTGGTTAGGATTCTAATGAGGAAGCTGGAGATGGGAGGTCAGGCTCACTCCTGCATGGTCGCCACAGTCAGACTGTGAGCTCACAGGGCCAGAGCCACGCTCCCTCCTCTGCCCTGGAAAGGACTTCAAAACGTTTCAGAAGTGAGCTTTAGTAGGTGAATCACACCTTCATCAGCCAACCAGAAATGATGGAAATCTATGGACCTTAGAAGATTGGGGAAATGACATGGTGCCTTTGCAAAAACCCAAAGGTTATTATGGGATTTAAAGACAGAATTGGATCTATGGGATGGATTTTTAAGAATGGTGTTTTTGAGGTGCGGTCTGTTTGTTAATCTTCATGTCTGGGTGGCTGATGTCTGCCAGCGAGGAAGGCTAGAACATAGTCAGTGGGGAGAGTCAAGCGCGGTGGCTTGGAGGGTGGAGGACAGTTCAGAGAAGACATTTGAAGAGCAGGACAGCTGCAGGACTGAGCCTGGAAAACAACTTCTATGATAAAACAACCCAAAAAAAAGGAGAAATAAATGGATACATATACTTACAGACAAATGCAAAGCAAGCAGATCAACGAGAGGGAGAGAAAATATGCACAGTGAATACATTGGCAGTACAGTACAATATATGCAATACATGAACACAACGGTTAGATCCACAGCATTTAGTTTCATCAAAGTTCAAAGGCAAAACCACATACTCATCATTCACGTCAGGGCTAATCCCCCAAAATGCTTCCAATTTACATTCAAGAACAGGACAATATCAAGGAAAGGATCGTTTTGACATGGCTTCAGCAGTAGTGAACTGGAAAACAGAAGGTTAGCCTAATGCAGTTGCATTCTCCTTCTAAACACAGAAAATGCATTGGATTAGGCCAGGGGGATATTTCCAGTCAATCTCCTTGGAAAGTTAGCATAGGGGAATATTCGTAGTTGGAAACTTAATGAGAATTAATAAGAAATGTATTGGAAATTTGGGATAATTCATACAAACTGTAGCCTATCCTAACACCAACATAAACATTTCATTTTTTCATAAACATACATGCGTGCAAACTAATACAGAATTATATTTTTGATTATTTATTAGTGAGTAGAACTCTAATTTGTGAGGCTATATCATCAATAGAAATGATCAACAAAAATGTATGAATGTTGAATAAAATAAACATACTGTATTTCCTATGACCCACCCCACCCCCAAAAGATGTAATTCAGTGGTATGGCCTAAACTGCCCTGTGGTTAGTAGGACTGCGTACATGTGACTGATGCATGTGCAGGCTTGAAATTCAACTGAATTTCAATTAAGTTGGGTTGTTTGAAAAAAAGATTATGCTGCAAGATGAATCTTTTTAAGTTGCCCAATATTTATGTTCCCTGTTATAAGCTAACTTGCAATTTTGCTGATTTCCAGTTTATTCCCATAATTCCCATGGAAAGTTTCCAACTTTGAAAGCCTTTTTGCAATGCTGCGCAGGACAGGGAAGATCTCTCCGTTCTGCAGCTCTCCCTGCCTGGATATTTCTACCAGGGTTATAACTTACTCTGACCGCACGCCGGTTCAGACCATTAACATCCTGCCACCAGGAGCTGGGAGGTGGAAAACAAAACATCTGGACTTATACTGCATCTGTAATTAAGCCCCAGTTGCTAGTTCCAACATCCCCGCCCCTTCTCACTCCACCACCACCTCCCCCTCGACCCTCCCCCCTGCCCCTTCCCCCCCTCCCCTCCCCCCTCCATGGCTTGTGAGGTCAGCTGTGTGCATGACAGTCAGCATGCTGGCTTTGTAGCCCTGGCCCTGCACGCATATACACACATACAGCAGCTCCCTGACCCTTGTTAGCTTTTGCCTGTGAACAATAACAAACCCTTCCCTCCCAGACTAAACCTACATAGGCTGAGAGACAGAAACAGATAGACAGAGAGAGAGACACAGAGAGAGACAGAGAGAGAGACACAGAGAGAGAGACAGACACAGAGCATGGGGTGATGAAACAGTAATCTGGCATGCTGCTGTCTCCCTGAAATAGAATACACCGTAAGCAGTGGCGAAAAGTCTGCTTGACAAGTCGAGTATGAAGTTGGCAAATCTCCCAGTTTTAGATTAGCATGGCAGAAGTGTTGGGCAGATGGACCCAGAGACTGGTCATAAACACAAAGCCAAGGTGTCAAACTTACTAGTCGATGAGAAAACATTAAGTGTTCCATACTGGCAGACTCTTGTTACCAGCTCACTAAAGCAGAGCTCTGATAATACAGGCCCTGCAGGTGCTGTGAACAACAGGCCTCCTCCTTGATATAGCTATCTCATCTGACATCTTTATTTGGCTTAATCCATCAGAGCCGTTGCTGTGCTTTGAAGATGCCACCGCAAATTGGTTGAGCGGAGATGCAATAAATCATTGTCTGATGACAGGCAGTTGCAACGCAGGAATCAATCCAGGAGTATGACTCATATCGACGCAGATTCACAATGAGTCCTAAGAGGTGGGAGGCCTCAGTAGGATTGATAGTAAGGACCTTGTGTGTACAAGCCTAGTCAAATATTACACTGACTAATGTAGGGGTCTTAAACATACCAAGAATTTGCACCCAGAAGGACCTGCCGGTTTGCTTAAGGGTTATAAGTCTATGACCTATATCAGATAGCTGACAACAACAATTTTAGCAAATTGACTGTGAACCAACTGGAAGGGGTCTGTGAAGCTAAAGGGCAATGAGGCGTATCATTACCGTGGATTTGTTTCTGGTACGGGGTTGCTTGGTGTCAGAGAGTTGCAGCTATACCACAGTACAGGGGCTTGTGTTGAAAGACATCTGACCTTTACTCTCAGACTAACAACCTGGTTTAGGCCAGACTATGTAGGTTAGGAGTTGGTTCTTTCAGTCTCCCAGTCTGCCCGTCTCTGTTTCAGTTTCCCCCCAAATGTCGTTGATGTTGTCTTTGAAAAGTTCCAGAATGGAAGCTTTTGTCTGAGTAGAAGGCACAGAGCAGCACAGGGGGAAGGGAGTCATAGAAACTAGGGAAGAAATTCTGAGTCATACTCGACCAACACCGCAGTAATCTGGCAGTTCCCCAATGATCTCCTGACTGAGGCTGTAGGCAAACAACGCCTCTGTTGAAGTCCAATCATTTGTGAATGCCAAAGCATAACGGCAAGTCCACATTCTCAACACCAGTTCATTTTGCCCCCCCCCCCCCCTCCCCCCCAAATAAAAAGGTTTCAGGAGGCTCTTCAAATACCATCCATTCCTATGAAAGGCTGCTGAAATCTTCGCAGGGTCAGAAAGGACAGGATGGACTCCAACGGTGTAGGCCTCCATGGCTGCTGATGCTCTTACTTCATTCATTCCCAGCTAATGAAGCAAGCAGGCGGCTGCTGCCTCATCAACCTAAAAAAGCAGAACGCTCCAGGATCGACGTGGCTTTATGACACATTTCCTGCCTTGCGTGAAAAGGAGTGACCCAATGTGCACGAGCGAGAACTACTAAGGAGACTCCAGGATTCCCAGGGTGGTTACACACGTGTCAGCCATGTTTTGAGAGACAATTGAATGGTCAACAGTAAAAGGAGGCACAAATTAGCCTTTTTCCCCCCTGTCTTTCATCTCAACAAAACTTTCAACATCCACTAATTATCCACTTATTATTCAGCAGTCTTAACAAGAGGGTAAATATTAACCATTGATAAGATACTCCCATAAGATGCCAGCTCAAATAGAGATAGGGCAATAGTTCAAAACATAGGGTACAATCATTAACATATGTTACCTGCTATGTAAACATAACAACAGTTCAAACAAGATGACGGCTCATCGTAAACACTGATATTAGTCTACATTCCACTCCATGGATATATAAGCACGAGTTCAAATCACTTGAAATACCGACAGGACTGGAACCTCCCACTGATAAAGACGGTTGAATCCACTCTAGGTTATTGCTGTATGGAAACATATCCGCATGCAGCACAGGCAATAAATATTTACATATGAATCCGACCTTCACAAGTCATTGAGCTAGAGCAGGTAAAAGTGATACAACACTGGTTTGAAGCTGACATCACCGTGGTGACGCCACACCAATACCTTTGAAACAGGTCAATTATACGTAGGGAGTACTGTATGACAGTTACCTGAATTTAATAACTCAGTAATCCTGAAAGGCCTAGGTCTACAACGTACCACAACGTGAAGTAACAGCATCACCCATTGAAACGCAGATCATTAGAATAAGGGATACAATTATTAGCCATCTTATAATAGGTGGCTAACCTGACAAGCAAGTAATAAAAGCGTCTGGTCAGCGGTGCCAGTCAATCAAGATTCCTTGGGGAGAACGTGTGCGGCATCATATCAGCTACAGTACATTAGCATTACATTAGATGCTTTCTAGGGCAACAGCTATTAGCATCTCTACGACTTCCGTATTAACAAAGTAGATAATTGGTGATGCACAGGAGCACTAAATATCTAGCTGGTACTATCCAGATACATTAAGCCCAGCTAAACAAGCAACAGCTTACATTATGAATCAGGTTATCTGGTTGGTAATAGCTAGCTAGCCAGTCTGAATATCTTGCCAGCCACCGCGTTACTCACTTTTCTGTAGCGGCATCCTTGCTGACATCATCGGATAACGGACCACTACCGCTCTTGGTACACAGAGCTTTAGTTCCATGGATCTTTGTGGTGTAACGCGAAGGTCGCCATCCACCAAGCGTGCTCCATGGGTACCTGACGTTTGTCACCGACCTGACATCTCTACAAGCGGTGCTAAAACAATACGCAGTGGATGGTGACGATTTTTGCCCGAGTCCGACTATACCTGTTAAAGGGCGCTTCACATGGGATTGAAACAACTCCTTGAGCGCTATCGAAGACCGAAAATGTAACATTTCAAACCTAACTAGCCCAGAAATGTAACGGTTTATATCTAGCTAAACAGATACTATATGTCATGCAATAATCCGATGCCCCTAATTCAGTCCGTGTCCTCTCTGAAGTGGTAGCGATTGAGTTCTCGTTCCTCCTCAGTGACTCACCACTCAGAAATGTTTTTCAGTGGACTAAACCTATCATTCACGCCCTCAACAAATCCTATTGGTTTATGAAATAGCAGGTCCTCATTTGATAGGCCAACATAGTCATCATTCACAATGATTTACCATGGTCTCAAAATG
Source organism: Plecoglossus altivelis (assembly GCA_036571765.1). Lineage (NCBI taxonomy): Eukaryota > Metazoa > Chordata > Actinopteri > Osmeriformes > Plecoglossidae > Plecoglossus > Plecoglossus altivelis. Next base: position 7,567,641 of record BROE01000010.1, on the reverse strand, counting down.
CCGGGTGTGTGCTGCGTGCTTTTCTGAATGCCAAGTGTACCTCCGGCATGAATATTGGTTTAGTCAGTGGTTCTTTTACTAAACAGTATGCAATAATATAAAATACTTTCAAACTCAAAAATGAATATCGTATTGTTCAAGCTGTATGTAATGCTATTTGTTAAAATCATTCATAGTGTCATTGGGCCTCCATGCGAACCGAAAGACTATTTACATCGAATTTAAACCTTTGAAAATAATCCTCGGCGTCAGACAGTGTTCGCGATCAAAAGCTTAATGTACCTGCAAATGCCAAGACAGTGCACGCCTTGCCGTCATTTTTACACATTCTTTGTGATGCACTGGCCGTCTGAAGTGTGATTGATAGAGGGTGACACTTGTACAATGTATAAAACAACAAGGTAGGCCCCTAACACAATCTGATCATCCACTTGGTTTTGGAAAGATTCTGTGTTTGTATAGTAGTCCTGAGATTCCTGCGTATCAGACAAAATGAGCCGCCCTCAAAAAAATGACATAAAAATAGAAACGTTATTTTGTAGTTAGAAGAGATCATCTACAGAATTGAAACTCATCTCACTGCGTATCCATGGTCCCGAATCAAAGGAAACCAACCTGATTAACCACAACCACTTAATAGACGATCATTTAATAGATCGGCTCAGTTCTAAAAACCATTACCAACTGGATGTAATTTATCAATATAATAAAAATGCAATTCACCGATTCATGGTGCTTCTAAATCTTGTTCTACTCTGACATCTTGTGGTCAGTGTAAATATTGCTTTTGGTTGAGAGGCAAATTTTGACCACTGCCATGCATTGTTCTCTAAATTCAAATTTAGTAAGGTACCTTATATGAAGGTAATTCGTGGGGATTGGAAGATACTAAAATAATATTTCAGATGTGACAAAATGATTGATCAATATTCCAGTGGCACCATAGCATAGCAGGTGAGAATACAGTGAGACAGGTAAAAAGAAATATGGATAAAGACACAATATCCTTAACAAATTGCAGGAGGGTAAGGAGACAATTCTCAAACGCCCACGTTTTCTCAAAAGCAGTCAGTTTCCTGCTCTTTTAAATGAGGGTGATGGTGCGTTCAGCAGATCCCTCCCACACAGCTTAGCGGCTGGCTCCACTCCCTCCCACATGCCTGCTAGTGCCGCCCACAATCAGTGTTTCCATGGCAACACATCAGTGACTTGCATTGGCAGAGGCCATCATACAGGGCTGAGACTGTGAGCTGTACAAGTGTGGGTGTTCAGTGATGAGTGGACCGGTTCTCAGGAGAAAATCTGTGTGTATGGGTGTGTGTGTGTGTGTGAGAGAGAGGAAGAGAGATATAGAGAGGGAGGAGGGGGAGGGTGAGCGAGAGAGAGACAGGAGGTATGAAAAGGACCTGCGTCAGAGTGAGTCATCAGCCAGTTTCAGAATGTGTTGATATGACGTTGATGCAAATGGTTCATCCAGAGATTCAAACGTTTCTTTTTTAAGAGAGACAGCTTGACCTGTGCTCTCGTCAGACTCTATTCATAGTTTATCTGATTACCGAAACACATTTTCCCACTACCATAGGTGCTGTGACATTGAATAGAATTACCCCCCAGACTAGTCAGGACAATATATTATAAATTAATGAGAAAACAGATCTCAGTTCAAAAAAATAAAGTTTAATGTTTATGTGCTGTATAACAAATAAAATATATTAGTGTTTAAAAAAACTGGTGCATAACTAGGCAAGCCTAATCTATCTCTATCACTTACAATAACAGTGATAAGAATGTGAATCAACTATTGAGACTTCTATCACACAGCTGGACATGCGTTGATCTCTGAACATCATAGGACAGTGACAGTTAACTAAACCAGTGTGGGAACTGGTGGACGACAGTCATCTAGCACAGAACAATGGCAGGCCAAAAATTATGTCATTACACACGTTACTTACATAGGTATTGCATTGGTTGTAGTCTTGGTGAATGACACTATTACAAAAACTAACTGCTGTGAGAAGAACATTTACTTCTGACTTTCTGACCTGAAATAGGACCTACAGAGTGAACACAATTCACTCAATGGCAACACACAAAGAACACTTAACACCCATTGGCTATGTAGCTAATTCTAACAGCAACATTTTGAATTATGCACTGGTGGTCACAGGTGAAACACTGATAAGATCTAAGGCTATGCTAAGTAACATTAAAATCTTATAAAGCATTTGATACCAGACACTTTCACTGGTGCTCTCAACAACACTTATTTGTTTTTTTTCTTTTTCTTTTTTTCTTTTGCTCTACATACATAAACACTGTATTGACACCAAACTACAGCAAATTACATTAATTGACAAAAACCCTGCTTTTCAGATTAGGCTATCATTATTGTGATTTGACACTACTGTATGTACAGGCCCTATGGTTCTGTCCTACAGTGGCTCTACACTGGGACTTTTGCTTTGTTTGTATAGCAAGAATAGCAATTTATCAGTGTGGTCAACAGACAGAACTAGCCATATGTCTAGTTGAATAACACTGACCTTGAGCCAGAACACCTTAACAGATCATTTACAACCTCAGTTTAACTTGAACTCTCATAAATACATACAAGACAAAGAGAGCAACTGTATGATTGTTCCTTTAAGGGACAACTCGAGTTTGCCCAAATCTTTTCCTAACATAAACTAGTAAGTGAGGGCTGAATCCTAACCACGTTATGTTCCCACAAATCCCTCATTGGTATCAAGTCATAATTTACACAAAAGTAAGAGTTACAGTACGAGCACAGATGTCAAGTTAGGATTCAGCCCCAGAGGACTGAAGGAAATCATCTGTCCAAAAAAAGACAAACAAGTAAAAAACACCCTGGGGTATACAAAGTATACAAAATGCGACGTAGCATTCTTTTCATACCCTCTGATCCCTCTCATATTTCACGTGCATGTGACAACATGTACAGTACAGTCAATTAATACATAAAGTACCTGTAATAGCATGAAGGATATCTCAAGAGAAGACACCCTGCTCAGTTTCCCCCACGACTGAAAACATGCTCTACGCTTTGGCAAAAAACCTTAAAGTAAATTAAAGAAAAATAAAAGCTATTCACGAGGCAACATTGGTTGTTAAGGCTCTACTGTGGCTGTGCTTGCTTAGTATCTATTGACGGCTAACTGCATACTGTAAAATGTTGAGTAGAACAGGGGAGACGGCGCGTGGCGGGAGGCACTAGGAGGAATCTTCCGGTTCTGATTTGATGGTCTTCCTGTCAGAGTGACTCTGCGCTCGCTGCGAGGTACCATTTTCTAGGGGGATGAACGAAAAGACAAACGAGAAAGAGAGTGTCATGACAGGTGGTATATGTTATTATATCTATTCCACTTATAATATTTATTTTTCCAAAAAATGGAGGAACTTTCTGAAAGTAAATTTGATACAGTGCCAGAAAGGTATGGGCGTGTGCTGTGAAAGGTCTCATCGTAGGCTACAGGTGATCTTCTAGGGAGGAATTCCATGTAGCTATAGCCATGGTTCATTCATTGACTGAAGCTGTGGGTGTTTGTGCGTTTGTGCATTGCTAATCCTGTAATCTCTGTGGCGTGCATGACACAAGGCTGTTAGATATGGAAACTTAGACGCATCGCGGAGAGCCGTGTGCTGACCTGTTGCTGGTGTTTTGGTCTCATCTGTGTTGTGGTTATGATGAGCTCGTTTGAGCTCGTTGGCTAGCTGCTTTCCCAGGGGAAGATCCCCCTCTGCCACAGTCTGACTGACCATCCGCAGGTTCATTGGCCTCTCATCTGGAAGGAAAAAAAGACAAATATTGCAAACATCCAAGCAGGATCAAACAGTCACGTTTCTCACGATTCTTTTTTACTAGAAGCAGGTTAAGCAGCTCAACCATTCTATTTGTCATTGTCTCACACATCTGCTGGCTGAGCGTTCACCAGCCACTCTAGGCCTGCTGCATTACGTGCTCCTTTCATTCAACTTGAATAATGGTGCTTTTAATAGCACCTGCTTTACATGTCGTAACCATACCATTTGAGGAATAATGAGGAGCGAGAGGGAGAAAGAATGAGAGGGAGAAAGAGAGAAAGAGCGAGAGACAGAAAACCAGAGTGCCAGACAGAGGGAGAGCGAGAGACCGAGGGAGAGAGAGAGACACCCCCTGGGCAACTGGCCGGAGGTAAACATGCGTGGGATTGATAATTACAGGTGGAGGGGGGAATTATGGGAACACAGATATAATGAGCTGTCAAGAGTGGGTGAGTGCAGAAAAAGATGAAAATGAGATGAGTCCCTAAGGAACAGCCAGAACCTGAAGAAGGATTTTCCCCCTCATTTTGCAAAGTTAGAAGTGAAAAACGCAGTAAAAAAAAAAAACAAACACAAAAAAGACACAAACACAAACCCAAATGTTTCCAACGCATCAGCATTGAAGAGTAAACGGAAGAGCTGTTTACTGCCAGTACCTTGGTTATCTCTGCTTTTGTCCCCTGAGGAGCCATTGGTGCTCTGAGCGTCACCCAGGTACTTGAGCGCCCCTGTAGGTATCCTCCAGTCCAGAGCCTGGAGTCGCTCTTGCACAGCGGCATCGTGGAGAATCTCCATCTGCCTGGCAAGCAGACGCTCCAACTGCATCTACACCACAGAAGAACACAGCCATGATGCCCCCATTCCTACATTTAGATGCAGGGGTAATGCAAGTGTGATGGGAGTGATGTGTACCGCTAGTTACATGAGAGAGGACCGATAATGAGTTATCATAAACCTCTCTCCTCCCACCACCAGACTCTAATTAGGAGATATTCACAGCAGATGGAGCAGGTGGCATGTAAACTGATATGTGTGAATATTAGTATGGATATATATGTCGACTGAGTTTCATGTGTTAAGGCAGATAAGTTATTTGTGAGTTCAAATAGCAGGACTGTGCAATTACCTGCAAGTTTCTTCCAACAACTTCCTCTCCTTTGGATTTGGCGCACGCCAACTGCTCTCTCAACATCTCCTGCCGCATGTGTATGGCCTGTAGGGCCTCCTGGATATCAAAAAAGTTCTCCTGGAGATTTCAAGAGGACAGGAAAGATATCATTCATTCAGAGGAAGCTTTTGGGGATGGGCAAGCTCACAATGGGGTTATTCTGGAGGGTGGTCATAAGGGCTGGGTCTTCAACATCCTGTGTGATGACAGGTGTCTCTATGTGCACAGCCGAACATTTCCTCATCCTCTCAAAGTCCCCCAGAGTGGTCAAGTGATCGGGGCACATGTGTTTTCCATCAAGTAAAGAGTTGAAAATGCCTCTTTAAAGGAAGCCTTGTGTGAACTTAGTGTGTTAGGACACAAACTACACCCCAGAGTGTTCGCAGCACAAAGAGGGCTCCTTTCATGCTGTCCTCAGATAGCAATGAAGCATGTAAAAAATATCTGAAAGATACAGGAATTAACCAGAACTTACCTCAGTTTTAATTATTTTAGGAGACGGCTCATCTCTGTCCCCGTAGCGAGATCTAGGTGAACAGTTCCCATCAGTTTGTGTGCCATTTCAAGACAACAGTTATGACTGTATAGCAATAATAGTAATTTACTGAAATAGTATTTGATGTAATAGTCATTGATGTTAAATGTTAAATGTAATAATGAGGTCATGCCAATCATCCATTGCTAACAACTTATATCTATTGAAATGCAATTAGGGTAATTACTACTACTGTGTTGATACATTACTAGTGCTAATGTCACGTAATGCTGGTGTTGGCTGCTTTGGAAGTGCCCCTTACTTGCTCGTTCTGTAAGTGTATTTGTAGGTGACCTCTCTGGAGATCTGGCGGGCTAGCCCAAACAGCTCATCTCTGCGGGTCAGCAAAGCCACATCTCTCATACATAACTGGGCCGCTGCCTCATTCACAGTTAGCTGGAGAAGGAAAGGAAAATAAATTAAGCGCTGAGTATCTGCCACTCTACAACCACTATCACAGGAGATGCTTGATGTCTGAACCTCAGTAGCTATCGCTTGAAAAGAAAGCCAGATGGTGCGTGTTGTGAGTCTGAGTTAAGGCAGGTGTGCAATAGCAGGTCTCCTTGCCGTACCTCGTGAAGCGTCAGGTGTTTGCCGTCCCTCCTCTTGGAGTCGAAGCGTCCGTAGATGGCGCTGTACTTGCGGATCTCTTCCTCCCTGCGTGGGTCATCATCGCTCATGTCGAAGATGTGGCTGATCATCTTGGCCAGCTTCTTGTTGCTCTTCAGCTGCTCCTTCACCTCTGCTGGGTCTGTCTTGGGCAGGCCAGGGGCCATCCTCTCCACACACTCCAGGACGGACTGCACGGCGGCGGCATCCAGGGCCTCCAGACCCTCCCTGGGGGAGGACGGGGAGCCCAGGTCTGAGGGGGACAGGCTCTGCTCGCTGTCGTTGCTGTGGCCGGACCAGAGGCGGGCTTCACTGCTACTCTGCAGGGGGGAACCTGCTGCCGCTTTGTCCCTGGCTACCTCCAGTTTGCCCGGGTCTGAACATGTGGCGGCCATGATTTTGGGCACTTTGGCACTGGCGCTGCCGCGGTCCTGTGTATTAAGCAGCGTGGGGGAGCCCTCGGGGAGCTTGTACACAGGGATGCTGCAGACGGGTAGGGACGTGAGAGGCTGGTTGAACAGGGCAGGGTTGGTGACCCAGTCGCGCAGGGCTTTCTGTAGACGTCTCACGTGGAGGGGCTTGCTGGCCATGCCCACCAGAGCCATGATCTCCAGGAACTCCTCCTCTCCGGCCTCACACAGTTGCTGCACGTCGTCACCGCCCTGCTGGATGAAGGCCTCATAGTAGTAGAGCAGGTTGGCTCTCTGCAGGATTCGATACAGCTGCAGCTCCCCCAGGGTTCTCGGCAACGCCGCCGCCATACCTGAGGCACAACACACACACACACACAGCGTGGTGAGGAGACGGCTATATTCTCTCTAAGCTTTCCTTCTATGCCTGACTGAAGGGAGAAGAAAGGCAAGCACGCGGATCTCTGAGTTTGTCCATGTAGAGTAAGCGCCACTGAGGCCCAAGCTAGGGTTGCAAATATAGGAGTGGCAGTTTAGAGTCCTGGGTTGTTGGGAGGGCCACATGCCACACTCCTCCTCTGCAGGATGTGTAGGTGGGCCCGCTCAGAATAGGCTTTACTTAGCTAAAGGATCCTTAGCTAGTTCTTCTTAGTGAGTAACTTGGAACAATGACTATGGGAGAAAGAGTCATAATTAACACAGCCAGATTGATTGTCAGTCCAAAAAAAGCCTTTAAGAGTATACGATGATTGTGTGCCAGTGTAAAGAAAACATTAAAAGGATATAATTTAAATTTTGTCACTTCCAATACGTTGTTTATATCTGCATTTGAAATCATTTTCAGAGTCTAGAAACAAACAAAGCTTGCATAGCACTTGTCACCAGTAGCAAACTGGGAATTACATACGTAATTGCAAAAACAACTCTATGATCGTTTACATGTCACATTCATCGAAATATATCGACTCAAGAGTCACTGTAGCCTGGAAGTCAAACGCAATGATCCACAGACCGTAGAGGTGTTAAAAAGTTAAATGCAAATTATCAGTCACAAGACGGGTTACACACCTGGAGAACGTCGGCCTCCTTTGGTTTCCGTTGTTGAAGTGTAATAGACACGCCGAGGACAAACGCCTTACGTATTGTGTAAGCCACAAACTGTCTTAAAAGCACCAGCGCCAAAAATCGGTATCCAAAACACGCTCTCTAAAGACAAACAAATAATTTCCCTGATGCTTGTTGGCACAGATGTGAAGATCCTTCTGAAAATATTGACTGTCGCTCTAAAAAAAACTTTAAAGTCCACTTCGTCTATCTTTGTACTAAAATACAGTGTGAATTGTGTTAACTGTGAGCGAGTCGTCGAGTGCCTGCCTATCCCTCCTGTCCCCACCTATTGAAATTGGGATATTCCGCGGTTGCTACAGTGCTCACGCCCACGCGCCTGCGTGACGCAAATCCTGGCGTGGGCGGACAGGGGCGTGGGAGGCTTCTGCATGGAATACCAAGCACCACATCGCAGCAGCAGCCTCGGTCAGCTGGGACTCGAGTAGGTTCAACACCCGCGCAGACAGTAGTGTACAGAAAATCTTATGGCATTTCAGATAAAGTTTCAATTCGTTGGTTTTTTTTAATGAGTTGTGACTTACTTAGATTTTACACACTGTAGGGGATCCGTCATCGTTGGCACGATTTCTCCCCTACTCATTGAGACAAAATGATAAATTACTAAACATGATTTAAAGCACTTCAAATCTTAACATGTTCACGTAGAGGCGGTAACTATCTTTCACGTTTGCTGGATAGCATTCAAGCAGGGAGTGGTAAAAGTGATAAGGAGGCTTGGGGATTTGGCCCCATGTGCACAAACCATGAACCTTTCTCACAGGACTACCACTCCCACGCACTCATTCTGTTGGCATCAGTTCCTAACCTCTGTGTGTTGGCCTTCCAACTCCCAGACTCCAAACTGTGGTGCATCATCCCATCTCGCAGTTGTCCAAAACGACACCTGTACTAAGACAAAGTCACGCGTCATAGAATATTACTGAGAAAAAGGTTACATTGAAATGACATTTCTTTCTTTTATTTCTTAAAAAATCCCAGCCTATTTTTTCAGAAAGTCGAAAAAACGTGTTTCCAAACAATGTCCCATAAATGTTTCTTTTGTTTTAGATTCAAAGCTTTTTCTCCACTCAACACAAGTACATGTAATAACTCAATCTGCTTCAGTATCAATGAGCTATTTTGGGGAATTAGGCCAGCCACCACACAGTGTACAGCCTTGGGGAGATGAGCTTTGTTTTTCATTTGGAAACAAAAGATAGAATCTATACACTGCAGAACTGATATTTTCCCTGGCTCTCGTGAGGCTATTTAAAAAGACTCACAGACAAGAATAAGCTCATGTCTGTTTAAAGAGAGAGCTCCAGAAAAAGTGTCGATAAATTCATGAAAAACAAAGAGATGGATGAAGATAATTGTCAGGGTAGTGCTGAGTCTGTTTGCTTTTCAGTGCAGTTTTTAATGATGTGTTTTTCCACAGGCACAGGGAACAGGTAGGCTCAGTTTCCAGTACACCCACACCTTTAATCCTGTCTGGCTATGTGGTGCGTGCAGCTCTGACCTCCTAGGGCAGAACCAGCAACCAAAGTAGCTCTGACCCTTATGGTCCTCCCTGACTACACCCTACCTCTCAACCCTTCACTGTTTGTTACTGAAGCTCATTAAAAGAGCCTTCAACATACAAACATCATATGCATCGAAAGAAACATAGCATGGATGGATCGACCATGGTGTCCGTAGCCTAGCTAGAAGATCCGGCCTGCGAGCCGGGAAATCTCTATTTCCGCTTTTAGATGGTGTACTATGTGGTTGTTCTTAGCGGGGTGAACTTTTCTTCCAACTTTTCCTCCCCCCCCACCTCACCTAATCCCCCCCCCACACACACACACTCCTCCCTCCCCCCTCCCGTCCCTCGCAACTACAAACACATTTCAATGACGAACCCACGCCTGAGCCTGTCAGACCCTCACCATGTCAGAACACCCACGCAGTTCTGCCTCCCTCCCCAGCTCCTCCTACCCCCTCCCCCCTCCCCCTGACAGCCCACATTCACAGACTTTTGCACTAAAGGGGAGTTCAGCCTTCCAAGTTCCTCGTTTGAAGCACTGCAAAACGATTCCTATTTTGGATTATAGAGGCTCACACCCATTGATCCATTGATCCTTGTTGATTACAGACCATGCAGTGAATCGGTAAAGTAAAATCCAAAGAAATGGCCTGACAAAATAAAAGCAATAACAGCATTATGTATTCAGTATATAGTTCATTTTGTCATGGAAGTTAATAACAGAGTTTTGCCAAAGGGTGTGTTATTACATACGTTTGAATTTAGGTTAATCTCTGAGGCAGGTATAGTGTTCCAGTACATTTACACTTGACTTAACTTCCAGATTGTATTTGCGTTTAAATGAGTGAAAAACAAGATCATTTGTGGGTGCACTGAGAGCAGTAGCACAATACTTTGTAGGTATCTGAGAAAGTGTGGGATGCCATGAGCAGCTTATGTCTGAGTGAACATGTGTGTCTCTGTGTGGGCGGGAAGTGAGTGTGTGGGCGGCAAGTGTGTGTGTGGGTGTTTGAGTGTAGGCGGGGTTGTCTGACATGCAGAGATAGGAACTACAATCTTGACAGCCCAACGTTTCACATTTTTTAAATGGTAAATACATGGTTTGTCCATTGTAGGAATCAATGTCCCTCTGGTATTTTATTTGGCAGGGAACTAAAGCATGCAGGTGAACATTCAAATAGTGTTCCTATTAAAACTGTAATTGATACCACGGATACAACATGCTACACTTGGACACAGGGGGAAGCTAGAATTGCACAGCCCACATGGAGACTCCATGGGGGGCCTTCTTGGTCTTCAGTCTATGCAAGCAGGCTGATAATAAGGGGAATTGCATATGGTGTGCCTGAGGGGATTTGCCCACGTGGGCGGGCCTGTGACCACGCAGGTAGCCGAGACCCCGCTCCGCCCACTGCGCAGTCCTGCTAATGTGTTCCATGTCCTCTGCTGCAGGAGAAGGCGTACAGCCCACCCGCCAGCTCATAGCAACCATCGGGAACCCTGACGCCCCTTCTGAGAAACTTTCATATTAATTTCCAAGGCGTGCACTTATCTGAGGGGGTCCATCTTATGGAAAGATTTCACTTGCCGATACTAACCAGGGGTCTTGGGCTTGTTGTCCAACAACTACATACTGCAAACTATTAAAATCCAAGAACATTTTGAAATTCTGATAAAGAAATAAATAATCGTCAAAACAATGAAAACTACATGAGCATAAGTAAAGTTGATTTGCTCTTTGAAGTAAAGGCACCATTTTTGCATGATTATTGCTGTTAAGTTTTTGATCTCAACCCAGCAGGCATGAAAAACAACAACAGCTAGGGATTAGACCCCCCCTACTCAGACGCCTACCTTTCAAACACAAGTCCCTGACTCAATTAGAAAAAAAGCTTGGCAACTTAGGTTTCCTTACAGAATGTACTTATTCAAAGAGCTACTGTATCCGCCTCACTCTCGGCAGCACATCTGATAAAGTGAGAAGAAAATGGATGCGAATGTTGGAGAGCAAGGCAGGAAAGTGAAGGTTTGGCGAGGTGGCGTCCAGGTTGTGACCCTCCCATCTGAGCTGAAAGCTCAGGGCTCAGCCGGCCAGCATGGGATTGATGGGGGCCGGGCGAGCTGCTCTCCTGCTGTGCTGTGCAGCCTGTGGGGGCTGGTGGGCTGGGCTGAGGAAGCCCACGGCAGGCCTGGCCTGTGGGCGTCATGTATGGAGCGATTGATCACTGAGCAGACAAAGCCCTTCACTGTCTCTCTGTGCTGCTCCCCTCGCAAAAGAGGACATCCTGGGGGTCTACGGGCTGTGTTTGGAGTTACAGAGGTGACATGGGAGATGGAGTTTGAACTCTTACTGTTTTAGGAACATGTAAAGCCATGTTACATGTCTGTTAGAAGTTCCTTTTACCATCAACTGACGTAGGTGTGCATGTAGGTCAAAGGCACGTTATCAGTGCGTTGTGTGAACAGTGATGGTAGCCAGCTGCAACAGACCCTGATGCCAGACTGACCATGGCAGCTGTCTGATTTCATGTCTCGTAGTGCATCAGGAGTGTCTGCAGGCAGTCAACGGACCAGTCACCATCACGATGAGTCAACAGATTCAACAAAGTCCCATCTGCAGGGCATCTCAGAAGCCTGCACAAGACCGTTCAGCAGAGCCTAAAAACGTGGAGTAGTTGAGCTCCGAATGGTCTTTGAGAAACAAGCTGATTAATTAAATTAGGAGAGTTAATCATTTACCAGAAGAAGTATTGAAACTGGACATTAAAATCAACTAGATGTTAAATAAGGCAGACAAATTACAAATGAGCTGGCATATAAATTATTTATTCTTTTCATGTCTTGAACTTTATCCCCCAAACAGGTAAACAGTGTGGTCTCAAAGTGTAACACCTGCAGCAGTTTCTACTGCCCACTCATGTGAAAAAAAAATGATACTATGGGGCAATACATTATTTTTGACCACTTGATTTAATTTTGCGGAGCTTAATTTGTGTTCTTTGATAAAACAAAACCCTTGTCAGTATGTCAGCGAGAGCTACGAGGAAATGACATTAAATTACATTAATTACCACACTCAAAACAAAGGCAATAGGGAAAAACAATGAAGCAGCTGATGAGATTTCAACACAAATATTAGACCTAATCTATGCCAAGACCATTTTTTATTTACATGGGACATAGTCTAGTTTTTGCAGAACACTATTACTGTCCTCCCACACAATCCCATCAGCAGCAGGCACACCATGACCTCAATAACATCCACACTCCACACAGCAGTAAACACACACGCAAACACACACCACGTACACACTAATATCGAGAGGGTCTAAGCCTCGTGCGATAACACACTACTGCCCCCAAGTGGCCAATTCTGGAACTAATAGGACAATGTGTCCCGATGATTGAGGAAGTAGTTCAGTGTGGGATCGTTAAGCCTTCTAAAATCTCTTTATAGGACTTGGCTGCTAAACAGTCAGAAGTTTAGATGCTGTCATAGTATGAGAAACTGAAGAATACAGGTGCAAAATATACATGTCAAAAGCGATCCAACCTCCCCCATTGACCTAAAGTCATGTATACCAAGGACTCTAGGCACCAATGCTGTAAGCACAATGCAGGAAAACTGCAGAGTAACGTTTGCACATTACAAGTAAGTGAAATGATGTGATTGAAAAATCAGCGACCCTACTGCACAAGTCAACACCAAAGCAGACATCAAACAAACAGATAATTGCGCATAAAGAGGCACTTTAACATCATGGATTCAATCCAAGCTCAATTCGACAAATACTTGTGTTCGTAGATGAGTCTTGAGTATGAATAAAACACTCCCTTTACATGATTCATATAAATACTTCATTGGGGAATAAAAAGAGACTGCTACACTAGACATGAAAGTGTCAACTCTGTCTCACCGAGGCCACTTGATACGGTGTGTGCTAAGTGAGGCAGGTGTACACATGCACTGGCTATATGTTCCCAGGTAAGAAGACAGGGTTCTCCACTGGCGTCTTCTGGTCAGGGTGGACTGGGGTCTGTTCCCAACTCCCTTGACTGTTAGTGGGCTCTGAAAGTGCCTGGCTGAGGGCTAAGGGGGGTCCTGCAGGGTGCGTGGACACCTGGGGGTCATTGGTGTGGTCGAAGGAGTCTCTGTGCGAAGTCACCACAGCTTGATACTCGGCATTTCGCTCATTTGGCACCTTAAAAAAGTAAGTTTTATGCACAGGTATCAGACGTCATTGGATGGTGAAAGCGTGCAGATACTAAAGTGAGTCAGTTGGGTGTGGTGCCACAACAGGGATTACACACACCTACTTTGCCTACAGACGTGAAACACACACACACCGACATTACTGTATACACACAGACAGGACTGCAAACACACCCAATGTGATCCCAACCCACAAAGATCAATAAGCCCTGCCATTTTGAAAATGGACACACTCTCTCACCTTTCTGCAACAGGAAGGAAGGCATGGAATAAGGAAAAGAGCAGTTCCAAAAAAATCAGTCAGAAGCAAATGCAAACAAGCCCATTCAGATAAGCAGACATTATTTTAAAACAACACTGAGAAACGAGAAGGACAAAGTTCAGAGAGCATATCTATGTGTTTGCTGCCTTGTCATGTCTTCATTTGCTTATGACAGCGTACCTGCAGTGGTTGTGTCTCAGTGGGTGGCTGGCTCCTTGCTACTCTGATCTTCTCTCGGATCTGGAGCACGGCGAAGGCAATGGTGACCCAGGGGGCACCAGAAAGCACCCAGGCTGGACGGTTGACGTCCTCCTGTTCCTCCTGGTGTTTGGTTTTCTTGGTGGGCTGCCGAGCCTCAGGCCGGGGAACCATCACACCAGTCTGGTTCTGGACCAGGTCGATGGTGGCAATGGGCACAGGACTGGAGGGCACAGGGATATTCTCTGCCAGCATTTTATCCTCTTTGGGGAGATAAGGGGCACAATGCTATTGTTCACTGGCAAGCACTGGTGCTAGGTAGAAGAAACAGTAGATTACTCCTCCCCTTAGACAAAATGTTGAGGTTCCAGAGTCATTCCTCCTACCTTTCTCCTCATTCTTCCCTGTGATACACTGGATGAAGGAGAAGATAAGGAGGATGACGAGGGAGGCCATGCCTATCCCTCGGAAGGTCTCAGCCACACCTGTTAAAATGGGTTTGTTCGTTAACGGGGCGTTTACAAAACAAATGTCTGAAACACAAAAACATACAACTTTCTTCATAAAAGGGGAAGGCGTGCTGAAGTGTGTCCATCTTACCAAAGTAGTTGACAAAGACTCCGCCCACCATGGCCCCACAGCCCCTGCCTAGACCCAGGTGGAGACCCTGTAGGATGCCCTGGGCCGAGGTCCGCAGAGCTGGAGGGACCGCAGCGCTCAGGTAAGAGATGCAGGCCGCCCACACAGACGCATGGGTCACACCTACACCAGAAGAACAAGACAGGGAGTCAAGTGAGTGGCTGTCTGTTGGACACCTCCACCCCTCTCATAAAAATATTTCTCATTTCAACGCAACACTGTTTAACAGAGCATGCTCATGCTACGTTTGTGTGAGACTTCTGAACTCAAACTTACATTTGACTCAAGCTCTGTGCATAGTTCCTGTGTAATCATGTTGCTACATACCTAAAATACCATAATGTGCATAGAGAATGGGTCCATACAGATATAATATTGGTGGAGCAAAGCAGTATAGGCTTTAAGATAAAGGCTAGAATTTGAGAAGACTAGGCACCTATATAGGTTCACAGGCCACCTTGTATACCATCGCTCATCCAATGAGGACATTGGTCTTTACCTCAGTAAAGCTGAATTTAAGTGTTCAATGATGACAGAGGTTCTTATTTACCAACTGTGTTTGAATGAAGGAGTGCAATGTTTGACGAGGCCCAGCAAACTACAGCTGCTAATAAGATAAGTTCTTTCTCCTCCACAACCATGGTAAACAAAAAGCACATGCTTTGCATAAGTCACACTAAAGCGCATCCTCATCATGTGTCCATGGATCCTTGCGATGCGGCGCTGCGACTAAAATGTATGCGTATCCAGAGAGCGCATATCCTTTTCCGTGTTATGAATTGAGTTGCCAAGGAAATGGCTGTTTGATAAGCCGGCGCTTGAACAAACAGGCCGAGTTCCTGTCCTCAGCTTCCCCCTCCATGGTTCAGCTCAGGCCGCGACTAATGAACACGCCTCGGGATCGACGCGAGCACCAAAGTGACATCATCGCTCGACCTTCTCGCTTACCTTGAAGAACCTCCATAGGCAGGACTATCCACGCGTTCTCCAAGTATGAAATATACAAGTAGCGGGCTGTGTTGCATGCCAGGCCGATGTACAGGACCCTGCGGTGGGAGAGGATGATAGTGAAGATATCAATCATGAAATCACAGATCCGTAATCCATTTTAACACTGGTCTGGACCGACAGATTGAAAAGACATCTGCTTCCATGTCAAAGGACAGAGCCACTGTAACTAGCCTAGCCTGATTCAAATGAATGCTGCTGCCAAAGAAAGCAGAACATAGTAGAAAGAAACATCTGACCTGAGTTCAGTCTTTAAATGGCCTGTCTCTGTGAAGGGGACAATAGGCTACACCTTCTATTCAATTCCTGTGATCTTGTTGTGTAACAAATGTCATACTCGATTAGGAATGACATGAACTACGATTAAAGTTAAAAAAAGAAAACCTGTTGGAATGATCCTTGTTGGCTGGTCAGAAATCTTGTTTGCAATCTTGCTTGCGCTAACATGATCTCAAATCAGGAAACACGAAAAATACCAGTGGGTTATATACATAACCTTTAGTATGACAACTAGGGTTATGATACTACTAAAGGAGCACTGAAAGAAAGCAGCAAACAAGGATCAATGTCCAGTTCACTGCAAAGCTCCAAGGGTAAAATCCTTACATTTCAGACAAACAAAACACCTTCAACTAAGAGAGGGACAGTAGAACCTGCTGGACTGGAACAACCCTTTGAGGTTTAGTATTTGTTGATAGCTAAAACAGAGAATGAGAGTAAGGATCTGTGGCTTAAGCCTCTACAAAAGGTGGAGAATAGGAAGCAGGTATTACAGCACAGCGCTGATGTTGGTCACAGAGAACCCAGAGGGCCTGACTGCTCCTGAAACATAACACCCCTCTCTCAAATGTCCCTGCTCTGTGCAAAGTCCCTGTGACTCCACTCTCCAACACGGTCAATGAAATCATTGTTTCCCTGAAGTGAAGCGCATGGATTGCTGAGAAATCATTGGTTAAACAGGTCTGTTAAAATGTAAGAGAGCATTAGTGATTCAGGTTTCATCCACCCCTCTCCAAAATCCTGTTGTTCTTACCTGATGTGACCCACCAATTCGATGAACTTATGGCTGGTGAAGTAGGCAGCCAGTTCGGACGCGTGGCTCAGGACAGAGCACACGCCGAACAGCGTGGTGGACCCCTTCAGGTCCTCCAGGTGCCAGTACAGGAAGGTAAACACAAAGCCGTACCCAAAGCCCATGAACCAGGCCACAAACAGCACTGTGCTGTACTGAACGCTACACAACAGACGGATCAGATCACTGTAGCTGAAATGCTGGGGGGCTGAATCTGACGACACAGGACTCTGGTCCAAACCCGCCTCTGAGGATGGAGTCAACCCGTTTCTGGTAGATGGTGGGGCCTCCGCCTCATCCGCCCCCTCCCCCAGCTCCTGCCTGTAGTTCCCATAGTCAAAGTAGAACTGCGTGGCCACCACCAGGGCAGCACCCATCAGAACGCCAAACACGATGAAGGCAACCTGGTAGTTCCTGTACTCAGGCAAAACACATCCGAGACCACTGATGACGATGTCGATGTGCGTGTGGTCGATCCAGATCCCCACCAGGAGCATGACCAGGCCCCAGCCCAGGGAGCCCCACATCCTCTGCAGGCCATAGCGGTCCCTGTGCGTCCCCAGGTACTGGAGGGTTACAGTGTCCACGATGGTCACTGCAGGCGCGCTGAAGAACTCACCCACAATGATGACCAGTAGGATGATGAGGAAGATGGTCTCTACCTGGTCCTTATTGTAAATGATGATGTAATCTTTGGCTTCAGTAGTGGTGGACATGGCGGTAGTACTGGTGGTAGGCATGGTACTGATGGTGGCCTTGGTGGTGCTTATGGTGGTGGTGGGGGTTGTCGTGGTGGTGGCCATGGTGGTGCTAATGGTAGTGGTGGTGGTGGGTGTAGTAGTGGGGGTGGTGGTGGTGGTGGGTGTCACTGTTGTGGTGGTCGTCTTCAGAGTAGTACTGTCCTGCACATGAGGACCCACAGTCGTATTGGCATCTGTACTTCTTTCATTCCTCCGGTGCTTGTTACTGGGGGAATCCGAATTATTCAAGCGCAAAGAGTCACCATGGGACTGACCCAAATGGCGGCGAACGATCTTGCCACTGGTGTGATTGGCTAGTGAAATATTGGTGAATGATACAGTCAGGGGAAGTGTTGGGGCCACAGTTGAAGTCACGGGAGATTTTTCAACGCATGTCATGTCAGCTGGCTTCACGAAGCCAATGCCACAGTTGAAGACTAACCAACACAACACAGAGAACACAAGGACTGCCTTCCCTTTCTTAAAGCGATCAGCCACCATACCCCAGAAAGGCGCGCTGCAGAATTCAATAAAGTAGCGGATCCCAACCAGCAGACCGCTACGACTAGGCGACATCCCAAGCTGCTTGTAATAGACAGCAAGTAAAGGGTGCAAGGAGCCATAGGCTGCATAGAAGAAGAAGTAAAAGATTTTGGAGATGAGGAGATGGCTATCAATCCGGAGGCAGAGTCTCTCCCAGCAGCCTATGACCATAGGTGAGGATGTGGGAGTGTCTGTAGCAGGTGTTTCTAATGAAGGCCCCTCAGGAGGAAGTGCTGTAGACAACTCCAGAGACAGAGAGTTGAAAGGTTCCGCTAGGACATACTTTTTCTTCTGGTCTTCTTCATCATCCGTTAGGATGGCAACTTTGTCATCGTCTGCCATTTCTGTAACACAGTATCATGAACGTATAAACATACATTTCATACACTGGGATTTTAAAGAATAACAATAAATGTGTATCGTGTCAACTAAAACCAATAATTCGGAGTCGACATTCATGTTGTAAACGTTTTTTCTTATGTTACAATAGCGTTGTTTCGTTACTGCTCATTGACAGCGACGTTTCACGGTTATATGCGGAAGTAAATGTCAAAGCTTGCAATTCCATAGAGAATTTCAGAACAATAGGAGATGAAGGGATTTGGGTGGCTTATTTATACTTGACAATATAATAAACTTTATTGGTAGGCTATTATACAAATTATCAATAGCCTACCCGGTTAAAACAGACCATATTAGGCTACCTAGAGACATATATTTTACAGCGATATCACACAATGAAACACAATAACATTGTTACATTGAGATATCGTTCTATATAAACTAATGACAGATGCCATTGTAGTTTATTCATACCTGTTTAATTCAAGTCACCGGTCAGTGGCCCCATCAAACTATGACTGTGCAGCTTCGGCAGCAATTCAGGTTCCTTGCAAGCATTTCTGGTTTTCTGTACACAACTTTAATTATTTTTATATCCAAAGATATATGAAGAAGTATCCGTGTTGATTCTTGTAAACATTTGAAAAATAACTCCTGTGTACGCGGGCCATGTAATCATACGTTTTTTTTTCTTTGCGAACTCGATCTCTCCCACCTGTGCTTCGCGAACCAGGCGATGGGCAAAGGGATGGGCTGTACTAGGCGCCGTGACGTCCCTATCATTTAAAGTGAAAGCTCTTGTCTCTACAGTGGATGTTCTTCTGAAATAATTTTTGCCTGTTTTAGACGAATAGTCAGTGGTTACAAATACATTGCCGTATCAGGTGAACCGGAGTCATAATCAGCCCTATAATAAATTAGAATAAAGATGACAATTAAGCATCCGGTGACAGTGGTCTGATGCGGTCTTCTGTCGTAACTGCAGGCAAAGAGAGACGAAAAATGTCGACAGGCTTATGCCTTTGTTTAAGGTGCAATAGCCCTCGTGTGGACTGACAGGATAAAGGAAATTACGGTTGCACATTATCATGCGCTCTGTTCAATGTACGATTTCTGACTGATGTAGAAACGTAAAAATCTACCACTGCTCATTCTCCTTTTATTATTTTCTTAATCTTTAATGAAATATCCAACACCACAACCCGTGTGTTGCGAATCACAGAGTGCATAAGTAGGTCAAATAAAACAGATGTCACAATTTTATATATAGCCTACTGAATAGAGATAGAATAAGTCTGAACAGATACAAGATCTGATCAAAAATAAATAGCATTACACATTTCCTTCTAGGATATAATGCATTTGTGTTGATAAACAGTTAATTCTCAGATTCATCTGACATGTCTCCCTGCTGTGTCCAGTGTTTACTATTTTTCTTTTTCTTTCTCTTCCTCTCTGCCATCACCATGGCAGCCAGCACCGTTGTCACCACGGTGATGGTAATGATTAGCACTGTGACTGTCTCAGCTATACACAGCTCAGTGTCCACATCCATCAGATGGTAGTTTTCCAGTTCAGGTGGAGCGCTGCAGCTCAGGTTGTGGTAGTCGTCCAGGAAGAGTCTCTGGACGCTCTTGAGTTTTCTGAACTCCCTCTGTAGGTCGCAGTCGCAGTTCCACGGGTTCCCCTCCAGAAGTATATGGGTGCTGTAGCTGTGGATGCTCAGGAACGTTCTAAAATAGATGGTGCTCAGGTGATTATGAGCTAGATTTAGCAGTGCTATGTTGGTGAGGGGCTTGAAGACTCCGTCTTCTGTCCGGCTGATGTGGTTCCCCTGCAGGTTGAGCACTTCTAAGGACCGGAGCATGGAGAAGATCCCGTTGTTGAGAGAGCTGATCCTGTTCCCCTCCAGATGGAGCTGGCGTAAGGTGCTCATGGATCCAAAAGCTCTCATCTGGATAGAATGGATGGCATTGTCCGTCAGATTGAGCCTCTGCAGGCCGTCCAGATGCAGGAACATCTTGCTGTCCAAGCTCTTCAGCTGGTTCTCTGAGAGCAGCAGCTCCCTCAGAGCCCCTAAGCCCAGAGAAAAGCTCTCACTGAGGGAGCAGATCCGGTTCCTGCTCAGGTCCAGCTTCTGAAGGAACTCCAGCTGGGAAAAGGCACCGTCAGCCACGGCGCTGATATTGTTGTCATGGAGGAGCAGCACCCGAAGTTTCCGCACCATTCGAAGGGACTTTTTTGGCATGAAAGTCAGCTGGTTTTCAGACAGGTCCAAGAGCTCAGTGGAAGGGGGGATGCTGCTAGGCAGTTGGGTGAAGGAGGCTCGGACACAGCTCGTCGTCTTGACTTCGCCACGACATTCACAACCTGCCTCACATGGGCTGCTGTTGGACTTGGCATACACTTCCATCAACAGAAGGAGAAGGAAAAAGTGCTGCATGTTCGCTGCTGGGATAATCTGGAAAAAAAGATGTGAAAATAACAAAGTGTCACAAATACGAGTGGGACAAGCAGAATAAAACATGCACAAAATGAAACTCTTGTCACTTCCACACAGATAGTTTTGTCATGCATGCTATAAAGGTCATGATTGTTTGTCACACTCAATAATCAACAGCTAAAAAAGCACTGCAACATACATAACCACAC
The DNA here is from genome assembly GCA_036571765.1 of Plecoglossus altivelis. Classification (NCBI taxonomy): domain Eukaryota; kingdom Metazoa; phylum Chordata; class Actinopteri; order Osmeriformes; family Plecoglossidae; genus Plecoglossus; species Plecoglossus altivelis. The sequence continues at coordinate 7,546,793 of BROE01000010.1, read as the reverse complement.
AACACAGCACAACACAGCCTATATAATTTGCAGTTAATGTTTTTTAAAGTTTGGATGAGGACTTGCCTTTGTGGGGAGAGCAACAGGATCTATTCTCTTCACATCCAGCCAACAGCGACAGTGGGTCAGCCACAGGTGGAAACTGTGCAGGGAGGAGCGGCTGTGAAGAGGTTATTGTTCACCGCTGGTGCTGTTGACAGCAGAAGAGCTACTGTATATAAAGAGAGGGGAAAGGAGAGATGACAAACAGAGAGAGGCGAAGGAGGGGGGCAGGCTTGTCAATAATTCACACAATGTTCCCCGTGGCTGTGTAAGGGGGCAAGGAGAGGAGTTTGAAAGTGATTGCCTATCTGTAAACTGAGGCAACCTTTAGGGATGAGTGTGCACTCTTTGCCTTGACCTTGCAAATTATGCATGTACGTGTGTCAGGGAATAAGTCATGGAGTATTTAACATCATTTTAAGGGTTGGTGAAGAACACATTTGATTCTAATACTATTTCGAAGAGACAAAATAAACTTATTTAAACTTAATATTTTCATATACTTGAGATAAACCAGCCTAAATAGACCTGGTGCAGATGTCATATATTCATGTTTTATGATGATGGGATTGCAACTGGACTTATGTTGTAAACTGTTGATCCACCAAGATTTAAGTAATGCCTTGCAAATCCCTAACCTAGATTCTCAAGCCGTCCTTTTCCTTCCATTAACCTTGATTCATCAAACATAAGACTCTTGGTGTTCCAATTGAAAACTTTCTTTGCAAAAAGACACAACCTTTTTGTGTGTTTTTTGTATCTGCAGTATTTGTCATATGCACAGTTTATATTTTACAGTAGGTAGCAGTCTATCCTAAATTAATTTAATGCAAAAAGTATTTCGTATATGTGAGTTGCCTTTTGTCCAGGATATTAGGTGTCTGTTCTGCTGGTCTGTCCAGAGCCAAGCTAGGTTCAGTTTCATCTTGGCCCTCACTTCCATCTCCAGTATACATGACCTCCTACATTACTTGTGTGGGTTTTGTGAGTTTTGCAATATTTCTCCTATTGGCTACAGTTGATTCTGATTAAACAACTGTAGCCAACTTTAAATAGGCTTGCCAATATCTGAACAAAGTTATTAATGAGATTAACAATAACACATTTCCTGTCTTACACTGAGTAAAAATACACTCAATAAATAATAGTTAAACAACCTGTAAGTGCATTAATTTGAGTTAAATAAATGCTTTAATAACTTTAATTTAAAGTTAAATTAATTCTGTTCTTATTTGAAATTGATCTTGTTCGCCAAATACACAGCATGTCCTTGGAGGATCCAAAGTATAACAATACTCCATTACCCAAGGCATCACATTGGATGTAACAAAAAGCAACACTTCTATCGGCGGAATCAGAAGGTGCTATTATGTTTCACAGTGTGAAACTAGATAGCCTACCTGTGCAGTTTGCCCATCATGCATTGTGTTAGTTCTGCTGCAGTTTTGGAACCCTTCTGACAGAATTACATGGTTGGAGAGGACGCCCGGTTGGTATCAGATCCCAGCGTGTTCATCCAGCGCACCGCCAAGCATGTTGATATTGGGGTGGGGGTGTAAATGCATGTTAGATCACTCCCAGTTGCACAGGGGAGGGGTTTGGGGTGGTCGAGGGTGGGGGATTAGATTGCCATCCCAACTCTCCGGCAGCTGAATGTACACATCCATCAGTCAGGAACATCAAACCATTGTTTTTTCGACCGAAGAATCCCCTGATGAGTTTGTAATCCCTGTGGATTACTGTGGGATGACACGATCTCTGTTGCTCTCTGAAGGGTGGTGGGGGTGGTGCCGGGGCAAGCCGAGAGGCACGGGCCCCGCATGACGAGGGGGGAGCGCCGGCGAATTCCTCGTACCTGTCCGTAAGCCCAAGGCAAACCCACTGACCCAGAAACAACCATGGCCTCATGCAACCCTATCTGTCACCAATTAGTATTCGTAAAAAGAGGACTTACACAAATAACATATATTGATTAGACTACAGTATTTTCTGAATGACGGATGCTATATAAAAAAAAAACGTCTGGCTTAAAAAGTTGTTTGACACAATCGAAATGCCAGAGGGCAATATTGTTCGAAGGCCTTCTACTCCTGACATAGTTATAATACTTGAAATGAAACATTCATTGGAAACAAGTTAAAGCATCGATAAGAAAGCCTGTAAATGTCTCACTCAGAGGCTAACTTTGGATTTAGAGAAGGGAGCTTTGTGGCTTTAAACATAAACGTCAGATTTAAATGGATATATGGGTTTAATCTTTGCAAGGACCACTGGCCACCTAAACATCCATAGTGTGTTAAGAGTGACGTGACATAATCCATCAGAGCATCTAAGGTCCTTGTGTCCCGAGCCTGTAGTTACATGTCTGACCAGCAGAGGAGGTAAACAGCTCATGAAAGACAAGGTTCCTACCGCCTCTCATGGCACAGGTTGCACTCCTTCAAAGTAGCACAGGTTTGATGTACTGGGTTCTTTTTTTGTTTTACAAATGTTTTCCTTGCACCAAGACAGACCATAGTTCATATTTCTTTTTCACTTTTTTGTGGCCAATTCATGCACCGATTTCACAGTTTGAAGGATGACAGGGATAATGTTACAAGTCAGTTTGCAGTGTTTCGGGTAAACATGAGTATTTTAATTACATTGAATTTAAACAACTGAATGTGATAATTGTAAATCATAGATTCATGGATATCATAATGAAACAGAGCAAGTCATTCCAAAGCAGTATTCTCTGCCCACATCTGGGGTCATGAATCTTTGTATAGAACATGTGGGGTTATCAAAGTGTAAGGCAATGTGCTACGGAGAGTGTGAAGATGGCGATTTCACACCAGAGGCCTTGTTGTCCAAACTGTCCAGACTGTCCAGCTACGATGCAAACACTTGTATCCTCAAAGCCTAGCACGCCTATAAGCAAGGAGAAACCGGGATCTGGATTGTGAGACAACACGTTAACGCTGGCGTGCTGACCGAATGTGGCAGCTCACACTGTGAGACAGAGAGAAAGAGAGAGACAGACAGAGGCTGGGCTCCACAATAACTGAGAAGAAGAGAAGGAAGCAAAACAAGAGCAGATTGTCGGTGAGTCATCTCCTGTGGACACTCTGGTTTGGAGAGGAGAGGGAGAGAGACGTCTTTAGACTTTCAAGTCCGCAGACTGGGGTTGTAAGAATAGTCGAATAGGAACTAAAGGTCTCTTTGGTTTCTCTTTTCAACAGCAATTCTCTAATGTTTTGAAAGTCATGTCACCCCTTACAGTTAAAAGATTGTCTCCTGATAATTGTATTTGTTAAATATTCTGTTTGGTTGTCTCACATTCATTTTTGAGTTTCAGGAGGTGTTTCTGAAGGTATCAAAATGTGGTTTCTCGGGCGCCTTTACGTGTCTATGGGGGTTTTCAAAGACCTTGGGAAGAGCATGCGAAAAGTCTAGTATTTGGCCAAGAACGTCACTGAATAGAGTTGCTACTGAGTATTGCATTTCCTAAGAGGATTTCACCAAACCTGTGAAAGTAATGTACTCTAAAGTAAACACAGGGGTCTCTCAGAGTTGTTCGTGCAAACTATTAATACGAGAGTTTATGGAAATAAGTGGATTAGAAGCACACAAAGGCAGTCTTTCAGAGGGTCTTGGCAGGCCTTCCCAACACTTGCCTTGAATTTGCTAAGCACACACTCAGAATCTTGTGACAGTCTTTCATCTGCGGAGGTGTCAGAGTTTTCATTGTCACTTCTTTACCTGATGGAAGGCTTTGATACCATTCTTCATTTTTGAATGTCCACATGTGTTTTGTTCCTTAATCCCAAAGCTGTTTTCCATGTTTGTTCTAATCAGGAAAGAACTTAAACTATTCCTGAATAGCAACAAGTCATTCCATTAGTTTGAAAAATTACAATAGACCATACTGACTAGATTACTAAGTCATGATAGAATCATAACAGAAAGGCCAAGTTCTTAGAAGCATTTGTTGCCTCTAAGAGAGTGTTGGATTTGAAAGTCTGAAGTTTGCTTTACTTGGCTAACCCAGATGACCAGTGAACCTGATGAATCTGTGCCAAGAAGACACAGAAAAGGGGGCTTTGGAGATGGAGAGAAGGAGGGCTTGAAAACAGCCAGAAGTCAATTGAAAGAAAGGTCAGTGCGGTGATGGGGTGACTCATACGCAAATATTTACATTAGCGTTCACTGGAGGAGCTGACTGCATCATGGCTGATGGGAGATGAGGGCTCAGTCTGACTCAGTGGCACATCTGTGTTCTCTGGAGAGGAAGAGAGGAGCAAGGGGGGTCGTTGGTGGAAGAAGAGGTGAGGGAGCAAAAGTGCAGAGGAAAGAAGGGAGGAAGAGGGTAAGGGAGTGCAAACCAAGTGCATAGTGACAGAAAACATTTAAGAGTGAAAATAGATCATCAGTCCGTTGCAAAGAGAAACCAAAAGAGTTGGTTTCTTTTGAGGAAAATGTCCATTTGTAGTGCACTTTTTCACGTGTGTACATGAGGCCAGGAACATGAATGTTGCACGAACGAGGGTATACAACAGCATTCAATGAGACGTTTGAACATTGGTGTTGAAGTTTTGAGGGGATGCAGTGTCTCTGAAAACCCTTTAGCCTTAAGAAGCAGGTTGTAGGCTTTGTCTGCTCCTCACCACACAGAGCATTAGGAGAGGGCAGTGCAAGGAGGGGGCAGTGCAAGGAGGGGGCAGCGCTAGGAAAGGGCAGTGCAAGGAGGGGGGAATGCAAGGAGAGGGCAGTGCAAGGAGGGGGGAATGCAAGGAGAGGGCAGCGCTAGGAAAGGGCAGTGCAAGGAAAGGGCAGTGCAAGGAGGGGGCAGTGCAAGGAGAGGGCAATGCAAGGAGAGCGCAGGGCTAGAAGGAGGCAGTGCTAGGACAGGGCAGCACTAGAATGGGGCAGTGCTAGGACAGGGCAGCTCTAGGACAGGGCAGCACTAGGAGGGGGCAGCGCTAGGACAGGGCAGCACTAGGAGGGGCAGCACCGCACCGTCTGGAACAGGGGGATGGGGTGCGGGTGGACAGCGGGTGCCCAGGGGCATCTTACCAAAGTGACTGCACACATTAGTCAGTTGAGTGAGTAGGGCCCACAGGAAGCCTGGCTCCAGACAGTAGCACGGTCGATGGGTAAAACACCTCATGGGAATGGGAGACTACTTCTACCTGTATTGTAAGAATGAGTTTGTGTGTGTGTGTGTGTGTGTGGGTGGGTGGGGGGTGGGTGGGTGTGTAAGCAATGTTTGATGGTAAAATTATCTCTGTTACTAAATAGTGCATGTGTGTGTATACTGTGGCAGTGCATAACTGTTTGTTCCTGTACTGTTGTGTAGTGTGTGTACTCATTTAGTGAAGAGACGGTAGATGCAGTATGGTCTATGGACTGGACAACCTGCCGACATTTTACCTATAATTGGCTCCCAGTGCCAGTCTTGGAGGCACTCTGCTGTCTGTTCCTATCCCATCAACACACCAGGATCCACCCTCCTCCTCACTCCCTTCCCCCTATGGTCACAGTCCTTACTCTGGTCCAGGTGTTATCTAAAGATAACTAGGGTAGGAGCATTTGTGATGTCTTGAACTGTACAGTATGCCCAGTCTGATTAAATCAGTGAATAACAGTAAATGACAGCAGTAATTGAGTTACACTGCCTTAAAAACTCAACATAAATGTAGGACACACGCTCAAACTGTCAATGGCCAGCAGAGTGTTTTTCTCAGCCCAGTGTGTGAGAGGTCCTCCAGGGATGTCATGCCTTTCAGGTCATTGCTTGATTGAGTGCAGTTTATCTTCCAGTCAATATGACCTTGTGGAGAAAATGCTTTTCATCCAGCTTTCTCCCTTTCTCCCGTGTACCCTGCCCTCCCATGGCCACTGGACAAAACCAAAGACTTGAATCAGTGAAGTGTTAAACATTGTGGTGCCCTATCCAAATATTGAGTCCCTGTAGCCCATTGTTTTTGTTTCCTTCAGGCAGTTGACCAATCGGAAAGCATTACTGCAGCCCTTGTCTGGTAAGACATCATGGTTTGACTTGTCTGGTAAAACAAGGTTCCTCCATTATGAGGCAAAACAATAAACAAATGAGCCCATCCAGATTCAGGACAGGACTGAATACAAACCACCTTATCTGCTCCCGGACCATCTCAACATAAATTGATGTCAGTATGCTTCTCAATGTCATTTCACGTCACACAGGTAAGTGTACTCGTACAGAACTCAGGTACTGACGTATGAATTCACCTAAATCTCCTCCAGCTTTTAGGGTGCAGTACAAGTGAGATCGGACCCAGAAAGAGTGCTCTTGTTGGCCCTGGCTGGGGGTGTACAGGTACTGTTGCTGTTTCTATCCAGGTTCCGTGTTTATAAGTAATGCCCGTTGAGACACTGAGCAGCCGATCAAATGTGTTGTGGCATATTGACGCTGAGGACATGCTAATGGTTTTCTGCCGCTTTGTGTCACCCACAACACAATGCTGAAGAAGGTGAAAAGTCAAACCATGATGTGAAATGTGTTCATTCAAGCAGTGCAAGAATGAAAGTGGCAGGAATATTGTCATCGGTGAAAGAAAAACACAACATAGCAATACATATCTGAAATCTGATTTATGTTGGCTGTTTTTCATGCTTTCAGTATGGATATGAAGCCCCTGGTGGTCCAGGCAAGTCAAGGACAACATGTGAGTCACCTTCGGCGCTCCAGTTTGCTTCCACAGTGGAAGGTCAATACAATACCCTTGGTGGTCCATGGGGACCTGTCCTTTAGAGTGCTGCATCTCCTACCGAGAGGAAGGGAGCTGTGACTGAGAGAACATCTGACAGACTGTCACCATGGCCGGGCCAACTCAGGGACAGGAGGACAGGTCAACCTGCCCAAGCTCTCGTGCCTCACCAACAACATCTACAGGGTCAGTCCTACAGTTCACTTTAGTAAATATAGAGGAGCGAGAAAATGGGAGAAGCAAATGTAGAGGGAGAGAGAGAAAGGGAGAGAGGGAGTGAGAGAGAGACTGTCATGATGCCATACTGACATGGACAGTAACCAAAACCAAAATTGCCTCTGACCCAGCACAGCGCCATGTCTATTCTAAGCTCTGCCTGTCTGGCAGGAGCCTGGTTGCCAAGCCCAGTTGCTGGGGCAGTTATTGGCGTGGACCCGTGCTGGCCCCCTTCACAGCCCAGACATGCTAAATGATTATCTGCTTGATGACAGCTCCCCTACTGAGAGGAATAACATTCTATCAGACGATGACACTTTTTTGGATGGCATCCTGTTCCTGCCCCGTGGCATGGCCGTCTTAACAAGGCTGTGGGAGCTCCATAGTGACTGACCGCCCCGCTGGTTCACATCCAATCATATCGGTTTGATTAGGATGAGCAGAATGAGAAGTGACCATTCCCCCTCAAAATTTGTATGGACAAGTGGTAAGCTGCGTGAAGCTATGCTATTTTTGGGCACTGATTTGACCTTGTGTGCCACAGTCACTGCAAATGCGAACACTGTCTGATATAGTTCAGATCCATTGATCTGTATTGTCATGATGTAAATATTGTTTGGTCAAACTTTGGTTATACATCTATATGTGGCAGAAACATTACAGAAACATTGTTGCTATTGTCAGGTGGATGATCTCAGTCCCCTGTGGAATCACCAGAGGAGAGTGTGTGGAACGTTAGTCCACTCTGTGGAGGTGAGGGGAAAGGTCAAGGGGATCCGAGTCCTGCATGTTCAGCTGATCCTAGCTGACTGGTAGCCAGCTTCCTCTCCCTCGATGCCCACCTCCTGGCTCCTGGTGGGCTCGCTAGTCACTAAGTGCAGGCTTTCAACATGTTGGAAGCTCCCTGACCTTCTCCACACAGCAGATGCCTCGGCTTCGCCTTGCCTGCCTGCCAGAAACTCTTTGTCAGTATTTGGTTTCTAGCAACAATTTCATGCAAATCCGATGTATTTCACTTTGCTACATTTGCCTCACTCACATGTCGTCAGACGTTGGAAGCAGAAAAAACGGGGCTAAAAAAGAAAAATTTGTGATGTTTATGGTATGCTTTACAGTGTAGTGATACCAACCACATTAAGATTTACATCTCTACCTATCTGCCTCTAATACTGTAATACATCACCTTATTTGTTCTCATACGGCCATCCTTGGGGCTTAGTGTTTTTGAAAGCTGCCTGGTTACGGCAGCCTGGATACGGCAGCCTGGATACCACAGCCTGGATACCGCAGTCTGGATACGGCAGCCCAGGAGCCCCACCATGCTTCAGCCTTCTGTCTCAGGGGATCCAGGATCTAGGTTAAGGCCACTTAGGGGGCACAAGCCCAAGGAGGAGACTTCCACAAGAGATCCCTTCTCCACAGCCACAAGCCCTTCCTCTGCCTTAATGCTTTAGGACAGCACACATGTATGCATTCTTCAGACTGGCCAACAGTACTTGACTGTGCAGTATGTGGTTGGTTTGCTTTGGCAGCAGATGTGTTGAAGGATATCCTGATATCTTCATGAATTACTAACCCTAACAAACTACGAGATGTTTCTGTGTGTCTGTGAGAGACTGTAAGGTTTCATATTTGTGTTTGTGAAGCACAGTATTGGTTGAAATATAACATTTACTATATAGATGTTGCTTTGACATAAAGGATAGGATCTGTACTGTAAAGCAGTATTGCCTACAAAAATAATACAATTTTAAGAGTTAGTTTTGCAAACAGTTTCATCCAAAGTGCATTGCAACCAAATACTTCCCTTGTTAAATGTTGACATTCATGTCTTCTTAGTACAGTATACTACCCAATAGCCAATAGACAATCATCTTTAAAAACTCTTTAAAAAATCATCTTCTGTCCATCACTCAAGCCTCCACTGTTTCAATTGTAAACGTTCAAGGGCTGTTCTTCAGAATGGAAAGAGTCTTCAAATGCAATCCTAACTAAAAAAGGAATCAATTTTTCCATGAGGAGCAGAGAAGGTGGCCAGTGTGTTCATTGAGCTGGCGGTAATGTGCATTGACAGCCCGAGGGGTACTGTCTGTGTGTGTGTGTCTGTGTGTGTGTGTGTCTGTGTGTGTGTGTCTGTGTGTGTGTGTCTGTGTCTGCGTGTGCGTCTGTGTGTGTGTCTGTATGTGTGTGTGTGTATGTGTGGGTGTGTCTGCGTCTGTGTGTGTGTGTCTGTGTCTGTGTGTGTGTCTGTGTGCGTGCGTGTGTGTCTGTGTGTGTCTGCGTGTGCATCTGTGTGTGTCTGTATGTGAGTGTGTGTATGTGTGTGTGTCTGTGTGTGTGTGTCTGTGTGTGTGTGTGTCTGAGTGTGTGTGTGCGTGTGTCTGTGTGTGCGTGTGTCTGTATGTGTCTGCGTGTGCATCTGTGTGTGTCTGTATGTGAGTGTGTGTATGTGTGTGTGTGTCTGTGTGAGGGAGGTGGGATACAAGGGAGTGGCAGTGAGGGTCGATGGAGAGCTCCATCTCTTCTGCCGCAGTAGTCTTTCTGGGAACACAGTGTGTCAAGTGCACACAAGACAAATAAAAATAGAAAAGGGAATGAACATAGAACACTGATCTATAAAGCACTCATGCGTCTGGACAGGGTAAACGAGAATCAGGGAGCCTATTGGAAAACAGTCAAGGTCCACATGAAGCAGTCTGTTGCAAAGTTTTTTAGAACAATATCAAAGTGAACTTTCAGCTGTGGACATGTACCCCATATCCCTCAAACACACAACCAACACTGTTTATCTAAGATGCCAAACTACTCCTCTCCTCTCTACATCCTAGATAGGTAGTCCATTGCTCTCATTGTTACCATAACGAATGCTACAGTGAGATAAGGGTCTGACTGTCTTCACATGGAAACTCACACAGGGGAAGATCACTGGCTTTTCCTGGTGAAATGACGACGACTGAGATGAGCTCATTCCTCTGTGAGCTTCTTGCTCTCTGCTCAGTTCTGTCAGTTCTCTAGTAGAATAGCTCCAGCCAGACAGCTCAGAAACCAGGCCAATCTCCACTCAAGATAGCACACTGTGCTGAAGTACCTTACGCTACCTATATTTGCCATTAGGGAAATGACCTGGGTGCTATAGAGAGCCATTGAATATTTAATACCTTTCCTTGTATGCACTATAAGAGAAGCCCATGTGTTGGCTGGCAGACATGAAACCGGAAAGGGCCTTAATTGAGGTATAGGATGTCATCTGGGAGAAAAGAGAGCAAGAGAGAAAGAGAGAGGGAGAGAGAGAGAGAGACCAGGGTCTAATATTAATCTAGAATGAAAAAACATCCTCCCAGCTCTCGCACCTCTGCTTCACCCAGGGGCTAGGAGGATAGTGGCGCATCATCTCAATGACCACAACCCCAGCCCCTCTATCCGCCAGACAACAAGCCTGGGCAACTCAGTCAGGTCTTCAGAATCAACACTCCATCATAACACTGTGTTCGTTCGGCAGACTTGTGGCTGAGTCGCTGCCATGCATGTGACTGATTGATCACGTCAAGAGCATGCACTGTGAACTGACAGGAGACCCAACGAGAGGACAAACTCTCATAAATGATTTTGAGGTCATTAAAGATGTAGAGGGGAAGTGGGCGGGTTTATCCTCAGTGGCCACTTGCATCATCCTCTTTTCTAAGTAAAAAAGCATGTCTGTGTTGGAGAAAAGAGATGTTGTGACTGATACACTCATGAAATCAATGGAGGACTTTGTAAATATTTTCTTCTCATGAAGTGTTGTCCCCAGCGAGACTAATTGACCGTAGCTAATGCAAGTTCCCAAATCCCCTTACCATATTACACAGAATACATTTTCCAATACCTGTTTGAATCCAAGCAACGCTCTGCATGACCAGACTGGCTGGACTGTGACCAAGGGCGGCCTGCAAGAGAATATGGCTGCATGGCATCGTGGACAGCGAACTGGACGAGTGCAGCTTTGATGTTCATCACAGTGTGTCCCCTCCTTTCAGATAGTTATTTTAGTTTCCAGCGGGTAGCCCCTGGTATCAATACATGTTTGTTTTGCCCTCCGCTGGGCGAGTGTTCACACACTGGCTTGTGCAAAAAGGGGAGTCGTGCATGGTGGGGGAGGAAATCGATGGGAGGGGGGCTAAAAGCCTCCCCAGAGAGACCAGGCCACTCCATGGTACAGCGCGCTTCACTAGTGGAGGGACAAACATGTCCCTTAAATGTGTGTCACATATACAGTATACAGTACGGCTAACATCCACAGTGGCCTATCCAATCTGCTACCAAACTACATGAAATTGTTTTCATTTAGCAGGTGGTTGATCCAAAGCAATTACAAATAGTGCATGAAGGTACAGCAGAAATTGTTGACGGGTCATAAATATAGACCTAACATTATTTCAGTGGTTAGAGCCAAGGTATATCTTTTATTTTATAATTAGGGGACACACACATCTTGAAAGTGACTCATTGATTCAATCAATGTACTGTTCCAAAGAGAGAGTCACAAAGTAGTTTCGCATTGCATTTTGAGACGATTCACTGTGATTGCACCAATTCTTTATTTCCAGGAGTACATTTCAACAAGCAGTCCAAAGACCAACTGATCCAACTTCTTTTTTTTTTTTTTTTTTTTACAACTACAATAACGCTCAGTGTGTTAGATTACAAATTACGTGATAAAAAAAAAAAAATCCACAGCGCTGAACACTACGGTCTGGAACGTGAGGTTCACCAGAACCTGTATGGCACCTTCTTCTTTTCGCTTCAGTGACAAGAAAAGAAAACACACTATAGGAGAAATATACAGACAATATGGAGCCAGAACAGCTTTCTACAAGCCTACCTTGGTGCTGGACAAGAGCTTGTAAGGAACGGTGCATTTAAAGTCGTGTTTGCAACACTGTCATACAAAATCAAATAAAAACTCACATTTTATTATGTACACAACAGTTTTTTTGTTCTTTGAGTTTGATTGTCACCTTGCTTTTTTGTCATAGAGAAGCGTATATTTGATCTTACAACTGGTTTAAATAATCTATATATAATATAAGAAATGTCTCTTTACAAAAAAGGACACAAACAAAAGAGGCAAGTCTGTAAATGCATTTGTTGTAACATTATTGTCATAAGTCATCTTACACTATAGAACTGATCTCAATAAAATCACTTTTAAGCACCTTTTTAAATGAAATAATAGCTTTTAAAACTCTCGTACATTATACACAACACATTCAACAATGGAATCGTCCATTGATCAACTACAGAAGTTTCTGGCGAGAGCTGTTCTCTCATTTTGGTTTGGTTGAATCCATTTGCACGGGACTGGAGTCCTTGACGATGGACGTCTTGCTTTCAGCCTCATTTCCCATAACAAAACCATCAGTTCTGGACCTCTGTAAGAGTGAAGGCATTTGTTAGAAGCTCTTACTGAGAAAACTTGTGACAAAAAGAGTTGCCACGCTTCTCTATTTGTAAATGATGTTGTACCACAGTACCACAGACTGTTGTCGTTACAGGAATTGAAATGTCAAACAGTTGAGAAAAGAAAATGCTTGGGCTAGGTTTCAGTGCTGCCACTGAGAAGCAGAACACGAGTCTGATGATCCTAATGAATAAGTGCACAACATCACCGGAAATCTCATCCAGACCAAACTGCAGCGTCTGATAACACTTAACGAGGAGGATCTCCTCAACTGCCGTTTCTCAAACGTAAAAAGCAGTCGACCACCTCATCGACCACCTCATCTGCAAAAACACGAGCTGGAAACCTAAATGCTGTAGTAACAATGCAAGGTCCACCCTGCGCAACAACACAAGCTATTCATTTCTACCTCTAGTCTAGCAGATGATGACCAACATGACACACATAGAACAATTTCTATCTGTATATTTCACGAGTTCAAAGAAGCTATGGAAATCAAACTTCCTGTTTTGACATAGTGTCTTGATGCAATTATCTCAAAACATTCACGTTCCCTATTTAGTAAATTCTCTGAAATATTGGCGGAATCTCTGCTGAGGTAAGTCCTAGTTTTGCTAGTTCACCGTTGAACATCAGTCCATTGATCATCAATCTTTACATGTAGTTCCGAAAAGCTTTGTTTTCATTCAGAAAAGCTTTCAGGTTCACAGCAGGAGTTCATAATGAGCTGAGTACGCCCTCCCTGTATTCACCACAGGTACAGTACATCAAACAAATATCAGCAATGGAGAAGGGGCCTGGAAGTGTACTGCATCCAGAGAGCAGATGTCTGGTGTGAGGACAGCTACTGGTACGGCAGCCTTACAAGAACTGAGAGACGCAAATGACATGAAAATGATTACACAGAAAACAAGAGTCACGTCCACAGTTTAGTTTAGTTTTTTTTTCTCATCCTCTTCTCTCTCGTTTCTCAGTTCTCGTCTCCCTGCTAACTTTCGCCGTGTGCCGTCTGGTGGGCTGGGGTGGAGATGTGGGGTGGGGGTGGCGAGGGGTCTTCCTCAGAGGTAGAAGCTGGCGGCCTGTGTGTCGGGGAGCGTGGGCAGGGAGGGGAGGGTGTCCGAGCAGGAGGGAGGACTGCCCCCAAGGGCGCTGCTGTTCCCGTTGGGCTTGAGACGGCTCCCTGTGTAGGCCACGCTGGTGTTGTTGAGGGGGCAGTCGTTCGCCATCTACACCAACAGGGAAACAAACCAACAATGTCAGCGCAAGTTAAGCGTTTTGACCTCCGCAAATTGTGCAGGCTCCACTTCCTGTTATGCAGGGAACTGTTGACGCTTACACAGACACCTGGTTTGCAGCAATCCCTTCCTTGTTCAGCAACATATCCAAGGGAAATACAAATGGGCACTGCTGTCATGTATGGAGTTAGTGTGGAGCCACTGACCCTAATCACACGGTGTAAAACAGGTCAGGCAGCCAGAGAGGGCGAGGCAGCAGCTGTTTTGTGGGCCGGGTTTGTTTTGGTGCATACAGGATGGGAGTCAGGAATAGGGTTAGTGTTAGGGAGAGAGAGATGTTCAGAAAGATAAGCTTGATCCTCTGAAATGTGTGACTAAACAGTAAAGTGGGTCAAGATCTGTGTTGTGCCACAGCGAATTACTTCCTCACTCGGGGACAAAATGCGACATCTGAAAGCTCCGCTGTGTAAAGTGGCTGCTGTCACAGCTAGCCACCAGCCTCTACGTGCATCTAAAAAAACGGCCTTAGGAAGCATCCTTTTATAGATCGGATTGATCACACCTTACATTCAGTAGCCCCACCCCCTATTTCTATTATAAACGATTATTCTGTTCTACTCCAAAATCCCTCAAACCTCCAGCAGACCACACCCAACGACTTATTTAGTACATTCGGCTGTATGGTGAGAATAAATCATGGTGACTCTCTCTCTCTCTCTCTTTCTCACTGTGACTGTATTAGGTAATGGCGATAGGAAAATTGTAGGTCAACCAATGCCTATGCTTGACTGCCCAGCGTGGCTGTATTTTCCTTTCAGCGGTGACTGCTGACCCTGAACAGTGACAGTGTAGAGGCAGAGCTTGAACGCCCTCCGCTCAGCCACTGCAGGGTGCTCTCATTCTCATGCTCCAACTTTGTCTATTCATAACCAGTGTTTTGTCACACTTGCCTTTTTCAACCTTTCTATTTCTGCGACTTATCTCATCTAAACAAAATTAGATTTTGCCTGGAAAACAAAAAAACCCCCCAAAACAAATATCAATAGATGACAATGGCAATGAATGGTTAAGGCAAGTGAAAGGCAGTGACCTCGTGGACACTAGAGCGTATGGGCAAGGTTTTCTCCCCCAGTGGCAGATTGTTCCGAGCAGCGGGGCTTTTAATCATTCTTAACACCGGCAGAGGTCCTATTAGTATTATTACACAATGAACTGCTATGGATGAAAGCTGAACATACACTTTCAGCTGATTTGTTTACTCAGAAATAGGATGAGAGCAAGCATTGAGGCCATGCAGCAACAGTAAAGGCTGTTGGTCTGTGTGCATCCACCGACAAGCGTAAATCGCCTGGAGATCCATCTCCAGTTGGTCTTGACCTGTTGTCAGTCTTGCCTTTAGTCTCTTAACTAATTAGTTTAAAACTAATGGAATTAGTCTTAGGTATAATACGTTCTGTACCTCTGTTTAGACCTCAAAAGTATTTAAATAGTACGGTGGGATAAGATGACAGGTATTGCAACAGCTGTCACTAGCTGAGAACTGAAAAAGTGAAAGTGTTACAAAAAAACACAATAACCGACTAGTTGACACTTGAAGTTGGTCTCCAAAGTAACACTGATCACACAAACCACTAACAAGGTCAGCAACAAGATAGTGCTACTTATAGGTATCCAAATATAACCGCCAGGATAACTGAGTCTGTCCGCTAGTTGGTAATGATCTGGCAACCCTCCTCTGCAGTGAAGGACCTTTTCAACCACCTGACAGGGTGATTAGCCCTATCCCCTGACTGTGTGTAAAATAAGCCAAGAAGAGACAAGGCAGAGGCAGAGGCAGAGCAAACAGTGACAAACATCTTCAAAAACCGGATATATAAGAGAACAAAGTGTGCATAGTAGTGACTGTTAAAACAGGATACCTACTCTGGCTCTGTCAGGAGATTCTAGGCTGCAGTGACCCTGCTCTCCTACTTGTATTTCTATTCCATGTCTGCTCGCATCACTCTTGCTTCCGGCCAACACGATACAACAGTCCAGTCTAGCCCTAGGCTCCAATAAAACTGTCTCTAGTGGTAGTGGCACCGGGTTAACACTGGGCAGTTGGCACGACTGTTGCCCCTGAAGCTGTGATTCAGGGTGCTTTGAGTTCTTTTTAGGATAATTCTGGCACTTTACGTCTTGGTAAATCCTAGAAAATGTAACATCTAGCAAAGCTCTGCGAATCCAACCCGACGCTCGTGAAATTGTGCTGAAAACCACAAAAACAAACCGTGGAAACCGTAGAATTTCACACACTCAGAGTTTTACCTTGCTGAGAGGGAGGTCTTGGCTGCCGTTAGCTGGGTTGCTGAACATGTCGTAGGTCTCCAGGACGGGTAGGTGCTGAGGGTGAGCGAGGCCCAGTATCTGCTCCAGCTCCAGGGACGACGTCTGTGTGGGGTACTGGGAGAAACACGAGGATGGGACCTGGCTTTGCAACTGCTGCTGGAACTGTTTTTGGCCATGCAGGTAAGACGGGCCAGAGGGCACCACCTCCTGGTAGTGACACCCATCCCCGACTGTTCCACCACCGTTCACCGCCACGCCGTCTACGTTTGCCACGTCCGCCATGTTGTAAGTCACCGTCCGTGCGGTTTGGGAAAGGGCCGCGTGGCCGTTGGGAAAGCAGACTCCGTTGGTGGTCGGCGCCAGGTGTTCCTGGTATCCGTATACCTGCCACGGGAGGCTGCCTTGTTCGCCGTTGAGGGAGGAGCTCTCCTCGCTACTCCTCTGTCTGAAGTGGCCCTGGGACTGGAGCTGGAGCAGGAGCGGGTCCTGGGGCTGCCACTGCTGGGGGTATTTGTGAGCGCCAGGAGGACTCAGAAGAGATGCCTGGTCATTAAACAGAGTCTGCTGCTCCTGGAGTGGACAGTGCTCATCCAGCTCCATAGGAGACACCCAGTGGCCGTTATGGACCCCAGTCAGTGTGGTGGTGGGCCGGGAGTGGGCCTGGGTTAGCGTGGGGACCTGTGTCTCAGGGTGCGGGGGCCAAGGGGCAGGAGCTTTAGCATGGATGGGCAGGGCAGTGCTGAGGTGCTGCTGCATCTGCTGGGACAGGTGGACTATGGGGGGTGGCTTGGGAGGCCTGTTGTGGCCGGGTAACTGGGAGGGTGTGGAGAGTTGGGGAGCCGGGGTACTGGTCTGGGGGAGGGGGTGAGAGGCAGGAACAGGAGCAAGTGTCTGGGCCTCCATGGTGGGCACAGGCCTGCATCCATCCCCTCTCTCCTCCTCTGTCCTGCTCTCCAGTGAGTCGTGGATGAAGGACAGGATCTCGTTGTTGGTGAGCAGGTCGTTAAGGGAGGGGATGTAGTCAGGATCCATCTCCACCCGGATCATCCGCTCATCCAGCAGCAGCAGCTCCAGGTCCTCTGCGTTCAGCCCCAGGTTCTCCAGGGCGCTGAACAGCTCGCTGTTGGAGCAGCTCTCGTCCCCCTCCAGGGACAGCGAATCCAGCGTGGCGAGGAGGGGGTCGAAGCTGGACACCTCGCCGTTGGGATGTGTGACTCCATTGAGCACTGTGCTCCAGCTATCGCCCCCTGGCGGGCCTCCGCTGAAGCTGCCGTTGTCTCCTCCTTCCCCCTGTGACTCGCTGAACAGGCTGCTGTGGAAGGACATCTTGGGTTCCACGGCGGGCTGGCACACATACACAGACTCATCCTGCCTCATCAGCGCCCCCAGCAGGGAGCTGGGGTCCAGGCTGTCCTTGAAGGTCTTGTCTACCTTCCCCTTCTTGGACTTGCTGCTCTTGCCTTTGCCTGGCAGAGAGTCTGTGAGGCCATGGATGGGGTAGCTAGTCTGGTAGAGCAGGGCCTCACCCGTGGCAAAAGTGAAAGGGAGATGCATGGAGCGTTTCCTCAGGTGCTCCCCTCCCTCCTCCTCACTGGGATCAGGAAATCAGGATCAGGAATCACAATGCAGAAATACGTACTGGTGATGACAAAAATGATCGACCTGTGTTTTCATGTGTGACATTTCATTGGGAAGGTGAGGGTGGGGGTTGAACGGGTGCACTTACACTAGGGGCCTCTGGGTGGCGATGATGTAGTCAGGCTTTCCGTTCTTGTAGACGAGTCTGGCATTGGCCTGGACCCATTTCCAGCGGTTGTCCTTAGTGAGCAGTCTGAACACAGTCAGGCCACTCTCTCCTGTCTTGATCACTGCAATCACAAAGGACACATGGTACTGCTAAATGCAAGATCAATGGGGATACAATACATATTCCCACACATGTTAAAATTTGCAACAAACTTGCAAATATGCGCACAATATCTGTGTGCGTCTCTCTCTCACACAAGTGACACATACTACAGTACATTCATAATTGTTGATCACTTGGCCGTATGGCCTATGTGTGCGTGTGTGTCGTGACAGAGATCACATCTCAGGTATCCTGTCCAGCTGTCTGCTTTTACAGAGCAGGTTCCTGATGTTGAATGGACACAAGTGTGAAGACAGCTACTCCATTTTTCAAAGGAAGATTTAATGAGTTTACCAGACAGCACAGTCTGTAAACACTGAAATGGCAAAACAGAATGTTTCTTAAATCTGTCTTAACCTCACATTGCATTCTGTTCAACCAGCTCTAGTGGACCTTGAGTCATGGTCCAATCCCTGACATTAGTAATACTTGGGGTTCACATTTCTATCCTCTCAGGGTTTTTTTCCACAATCTCTTCCATAATCTGAGGGATTATGTACAAATATCTCTATTCTCCCCCTTCCCAACCATGTGGTCCATGAAACGTTAACCTACTCCACACTACCCACCCAGCGCTCCTACCTTCCAAAACGTCGTCCTCCTTAATACGTTGCAAAATTATGCAATTTAGGGAAATAACCAAACGAATATCCCAGAGTACCTCTGTAAGGTTTTTGAAATGTGGGGCAAAATATAAAGACTCATACAACATTTTTATTTTCAATGTTTCATTTTGCTCACTCGGGTTCAGGTTGAACGTTGATTTACCGTGAACACAACTCTCGCTTTGAAGCTAGTTTTGCTCTGGTATGATGATATGATATGATATATAATGATATGAGATGTGTGAGAAGAGGATGAGAAATGGATGAGGATAAGGATGAGCCTGGAAATGATTGTCCAGTCATCCACCACTCAGCTCAGATCAGAGACCTGATCATGGCTGCATGGAGAGTGGGGGTGTGAGCCTCAGAGTTGCCTGCTGGTGGATGAAACAGGGTCAGATGGGTTCAGACACTAAGTAGGACACTGTCCTTCACTGATTATCCTCCCTGCAAACAAACAACAGCGGACAGAGAGACTCAAACTGTCATGTCTGCTAGGCCCCAACTGATCTACAACAGCAGACATACCGCATCCATAGTCACTATCAATGGGTCTCTGTTCCACATTTGGCCCCAACCGTGGAGTCTTCATTTTGGGGGCTGACATGAACAATAGAACATGTCCTATGGCGAATAGTTACAGATAGCTACTTATATAGGACTTCAGTGCAACAAACAAAGGATTCAAATGCTGAGAAGCTAAAGATGGTGTTCTCACTCCGGACGTGGTTCTCAGCACAGTAGAGCATGTCCGCCGCGTGGATAAACTGGTAGCCAGATCCTCGAACTCTCAGCTCCGCCTCCGTGTAACCCAACACAATTTTACCCCTGCGGCATCACAGATTCAGAAAGAAAAATGTCAGAGAAAAGCAGATATAACAGAATGTATGAGAATGCATTTAGCTAGCAAGTCGTGGAGGTCTAGGAGAACAGAGGCCAAAGACTCTGGTAACCAGTTAGAGTACTAGGCTACTGGTTAGCTAGCTACTATTAACAGTTGAGCACAACATGAATGGACAGTCGGTTTGAACAGAAAGGTGTTCCCCTTACTTGGCATCGCAGGCCATTGGGGTGAAGTCCAGCTTGTGTTTGGTCCTGAAGATCATGTTCTTAGTGCGGATCTCCAAGATGGAGGGAGGCTGGAGGGGTGTGGCGATAGCAAACAAGGCCAGCTGAGGGGGCACGTTGCCCCCGTCATCTAGCCTCTGGTTTTGCCCGTGTAAGAACTTCAGCCTGCCCTGCAGATTCAGTGCCTGGGGTGGGGTAGGGGCACAGAACACAACCTTTTGAACATGAGTAAATAAGCGAATGCGGATATGATGGTGAAATCTCCGACGTTTTGTCTGTGAGATATTTAAGGGAGAGATTAAAGAAAGAGTGCCTTTCAAATGAAGCTTGGCTTACTATTAGCCTCTTACAGTCTGTGCTGCAAGGTGGGATGCTACCATTCACTAGACTCACGTGAGAGAAGGAAGTGAGCTCCCACACCCAATTGCAGCATAGCTCTAAAAATGGAAAGCCTATTTTACTCAAGCACGTATCCAAATGGCTGATTCTTCCGCTGCGCCTGCGACAATGATATCAGCCGTGCGCTCCTCTCTCCAAATGACTTGAGAGAGTACTGTTTCACTTCTCTCTGTCGCACGCAATCATCATTATTTACCATTGCCTCTGGGTAGGCAGAGTAGGCTGTGGCTGCGTGAGCCTGTCTAGTCCCGGCTGGGGGGATTGGGAGGGTGGATGAGGGACATGGGGGCCTGAAGGGTTTACCACCACACAGTAAACATTCAGGATTTCCTGTCATCTCCATTCGTAACCCCACGGGATTTCCGCCCGACCCCCCCAGTCCCAACACTACCAATTAAAGACTTAGTATGTCGCTTTAGACGGCTAAAACTTTCAGCCTCCATCCCTGAAGGTAGGGTGGGAGCATGGGGGAGCTAAATGAGCACATCAATCAGCCGTACCTCCATCATGGGAGGATATTTGCGTGGTACACCTTGATGAATGATAGCGCACGCAACGCTTGCAGATGTTGCCAGAGGGAGGTTATCTACAAACATGGCAACCCGCATGCACGGCACGTACCGTCCCACAGTTAGCTCTCAGGGAGATTCAGGTCTTCAACTGCACTTAGAGACAGCCGTGTGTTCCCCTTTTCACGTCACAAAGACACATATCAGTTCCTGAGATTTGTGTGAGTGAGATTGGTGTGTCAGTGATAATGGTGTTAGCATCCCCTGCGCTGGTTAAATGACGGGGCTTAGGGATAATTGGCTTAGATGTATGCAGCAGCTTGTGCACTGAGACTACTGGGGAGGCTGGTCCTCAAACTCAAACTCGGTCAACAACATTCCTGTCATTTTTATTTAATGGCTCAATTAAAAAAAAAATGATTACAGTGTACAGTGAAAGGTCCACCAGGACATGTTTCTGTCATGTGAAAACACATGGGATAATACATGAACTAAGCGTGTTATACAATGTTATAACCAGTCCTTCACAACACCCTGTCTCATCTGACCCCCTGTACTCCGGTCATCCTAACCCCACTTTAACACAACTGCCGTCTCCGCTCCCTCCTAGCACTTGTTAATTGAGTCTGCTGATCTTAAGAGCCGGCAGTCATGATGTCAAGAATCTAGACTCAAATAACGAGGAGGATTACGAAGCCAAAGCTATGGAAATGGGTCTGAGGCAGCCCCTGGCTTACCGCTCACGCAAATAACCTCTGTGGAGTACAGGGTAGTACATCCCCCACCCCCCCAGTAGCCTCCACCCTCACACAGGCAGCTGTACAGGTGAACAGGGACAGGGGCTACCCACTGGATGGCCGTGTTACAAGAATAAGGGCGCTATTACAGGCTTGCATCTGCTGGACCAGATGAGTTTTTGTAACACATCTATGGTCAGTCAATATTGACTCGTCTCATTTCTCTCTATCTCCCTTACTCCTGTTTCTCTCTCTCTCCCTCTCCCTCACTCTATCGTACTTGGCTTAAGCGTGTGGAGAAATGCCTCCATTGGGAGCACAATTCTGACAAAGCAAATTCTGCTCTCCAGCTACTCCAGGGAGATTATAGCCTTTTCCCCACGACCCCTGGGCTCTTTTAAGACGGATTACTCGGCTAGTCGGTGGCTTCTCATCCCCTCAGCACTCTGAAGTGTCACGACACACTGTTGACCATGCTAATAGGCCCCCTGGAACAGAGGGAGAAGAGAGCTAGGGGAGAGTGAGGCTGCTCTAGCCTCAAGCTGCAAGACCATGAGGGGAGGGCCCTGGGTGGGACCGGGGATGGAGATACAGTAGCCCTGGAGGGAGAGTGGCCCCCTGGGCTACCCTGGGCTTGGGGCAAGGCCCTGGGCCAGACATGAGAGTTGGTAGGGTTTTGTTCTGGAGCTTAGTCATGGGACCATGTCTCCATGACATGCCATGGAAGCAGGAGCACTATTTTCCAATAAGCATGATGTTTTGAGATGGCTTTAGAGGCATATATAAACACACATTGCAACATTGGACTCCCACAGACACTCACCCACACACCTTGATATAAAAGCTCACTGGACTATTCTAAAAACGTACCAGGAAGCCCGAGGAGTTGTCAAGGAGACAGCGGAAGCGGCAGACGAAGCTTCTCTCCAGGAAGGAGGAGTTCTCAGGAGGAAGCTGCTCGGGGTTGTAGGTGACCAAGGACGAGCTGGGGAGAGGCTCTTCGTCTGAGAAAACAAACAACATCCATTCATCAATTGCGTTCCTGCTAAACACACAATGTTCAGCCATGTGCAGAACATTCCAAGCTACTCCAGCTATGGCTTATAAGCTGCTTCTTTCAGGTATTGTTCGTTGAATAGCCATGGGCACCTTTCATTACCCACATAAACTCGGGGAACAATCAGGGTGCACTTACTCCCGGGTCATTTTTCCAGAGTTTCTGTGTGAGTGCGTGTGTGTATGAGCATGTGTAATGGGGGACAAAAGTGTTTGTGTCTACGTGCGTTAACATGCACGTCGGTGTGTGTCCTGTGCATGCGCCCGCACGTCGCCCGTATGACACCAGCTCTACCCTATGCCGTGCTGAGCCTCTCTCCTCCACTCCCCCGCTTTTCTGTCTGTCCTGTCAACTTCCTGTTTGGGAGGAATGGGGGACACTACTAGCCCCTCTCTAATTGGAGCGGACGGCTGTGTGCGCTCTAACATTTACCCTGCAACTCAGGGAGCTTCAGCTAAAGGTCACACTCTCTCCCCTCTCTCCATTTCCAGCAGTCATAGTTTGGCAAATTTTTGACAGTTTTCAGACAGAGGGGGTGGGGGAGAGGAGGAGTTTTGCAAACCTTCTGGGTTCTTGGTGACACTAGCTTTACCTATGACTTTTAGTTGTTCTTCTGTATTTGGTTAACGGGAGAGAGGGGTGGGGGGTGGTGGGGCATTGATGACAGTGAGAGTCTGACCTGGCAGGGGGTGCTCCGGCTGGGCCAGGGCAGGAGGGTTGAGAGCCCAGTGCAGGTTCCTCCTGAACTCCTGCTGGTCCTCAGTGTGGATGAGCTCAAACACACTCTGGTGCATCACGTCCGTCTGTAAGAAGATGGGATAGAGGACAGAGGAGCCTTCAGTTTCAACCCACACTGACACCACATAAACCGCTCCCTCCGCTGCAATGAGGTGCTACTGAGGTTCTGTCAAAAAATACCTTTGTGAAACCTACTGAATGAGTTATGACCTTTCTACGGTTCTTCTAGTGAAATGATCACATATTCAAAATCTCAGGTATTTTTCTGGGGTTTCAATTCCCACCGACATAAAAAACTGTCCCTTTAAGAAGGATCTCAGGGCTCTTTCATCCTTACAGCCTCAGCAAGAGCTTCCTTTCACAGTGATGGACTTCAACATAGCCTGAGGTCATATATCACACTCCCAAATCACTGTTCTATCTCATTACTTAACACAGCACCCCGCACAGGCAGCCACATCCACACTGATTTCTGTTTCAGCTGGAGATGGGAAGTGACGGCAGCGGGGGGCAAGAAGGGCGAGTTGGACAGAACAGGAAGTGAAAGGTGTGGATCACACTGCACAAAAGTTTGTTTAATTTATCTTTAGCCCGAAAACTGTGCGGGGATGACGAGAAAAGAGGGAGACAAATAGAGAGAGAAGAGAAAGATGGAATAGAGCGAGGGAGATAGAGAGCCAAAGACCTTGGATAATTTCATAAGTAAATTAGCCACATAGATTGGATTACGTAGCAGGGGTACTTCTCTTGAAAGCCAATTTAATTCATCTAAGCCAATCCATAATGTTTGTTTGCAAGGAAAAGCTCAGTAGTATAGCCTTGGACAATAGAACAAGTAGTGATAGATTAGATGCCTCACTATGTTTCGCTTTAGATAAAAGCATTTACTAAACAAATGTGTTAGTATCATTATTGCTTGTCTGAACCACTGTTCTTTGTGTGAAGGACTATTCACACTAGACACACTTTTTACAGCAGCAGAGTAGCAGTTCTTGTGACGCAATCTCCTGGCTGAGACACAGCTAACACAACAAAACCTCAACGTACATGTTAGCATGCCAAAGGTAAAACACAAGAAAGCATTCAAAGTCCGGAAATCATGCAACCTATGCACGTTTTGCCGCTGCTACAAATCAATACACATAATAGCTTTACGCAGTCAGGTGTTATCATATTAAGACAGCTTAGGTCTACCATGTGTTTACATCCAGTACATAGTATGTAATCACATTCAGTATACTGTATGTCATCAACAAGGCTCCAAGCAGCTCGGAGGCTCTTAGCCGACGTAAGCAGCAGGAGCAAGCTGGAGGGGACGCATGCTAAATATAGGACTCTGCCCAGTTCTTACCCACTTAACCCTTATCTGACCTCTACGTCTTATCAGGAGGCAAATCCTGAGGAGCGCTTGCTCAGCTCCGTTTCAGGTCCACAAGCGGGTGGATTGACGTGGTGTGCGAGCGTGTGCGTACGCGCGTTTCGTTGTGGATTTGTGTGCGGTGTGTGTTTGGACGGTGCACTTGACGGGTCACAAACCCTGTGACCTGTAGGACGTACCTGGTGGAAGCCCAAGTAATCCTGGATGGTGTGAGACGAGTAGAAGATGATTCCGTCTGCTGTAATGACGAGAACGAAGCCGTTGAGAGCCTGGGGAGAAGAGAGACAGACAGAACAGTGATTGTCCTAACGCACAAGGTTAGGGCAGGCTCGAGCTGAAAGCTTGATTTAAAACACATGAACCGGGCACAATTCCGTGACACGGTTTTTCAGCAGTAAACATATTTTTCTTGGTTCTTAGCTTTAAAATAGACAGCGTATTATACACGATAGAATGACACGGCCTAGGAGAGCTGGACAGCTTTGTGACGTATCCACCTTGACAAGGGTGCCGGTGATTTGATGAAACAGGCAAAGTCACTAACTGCCCTGATAGGCACAGTCAGCAAGGGAGACAGCACTTCTCAGTTGACATTGCTGTTAACCGAGATGTCCTCATGTAGCTATGGTCAACTTGATATATTCTTGTGTTGTATGCTGTTCAATAGTGTATGTCTTCAGGCTGTCCCCGTGAAACGCTTCCTCTGGATACATCGCTTGACCATGGTGAGTGACTCTCCAGACCTCTGAAGACTGCATTCTACAAGGCCCTGTTAGCTACTGCAGAATGGGAAGCCCAGTCTATTGTGACAGAGGGAAATGGAGGATGAGGAGGGCTGGAGAGAAGAAACACCATTAACCGGGCCATGACTTCACCTCAGGCAGTGGAGGTCGATGTCATTTGAACACAGACAAAGAGAGAGAGAGAGAGAAGCTACAGTGAGAAACAGAGACAGAGAGAAGGAGAGAGAGAAGCTAAAGCGAGAAACAGAGAGAGAGAGAGAAAAGGACACGAGACAGGAATTCAACTAAGGCGAGAGAAGAGAAAGGGGATGCAGAAGGTGGTGGGGGAGGGTGGTGAGGGCGGGAGGTGTCACATATGACAGCCAAACAAAGCCTCACCTGCCATTCCATCATCATTTCATGTGGAGTGGAAGGGGTACTAACTGGAGCATGTTAACAAAGAATTATTTTACCAGGAACTAGAGAATGTGACATGATGTAAAAATCCCAACAACACCAACCTCGTCCAAAAATAGCGACTATGCTAGAAGTCAGTCATGCAGTAAGGAGGCCTGATGGCATATTTTCCAAGCTAGCTTCTCACAGGCTACAAGGAAGTGAGGGGCCCCAAGCCTGTAATTTCAGCTCTCCAGCTTGTGGTGATGTGGTCGATGCTAACATCCAGTTGGTGGGTGAAGCTTTTAGCAGATCCCGACCGTTCACCTCACCCTCCATCCTGCTCTCAAAATGTGAGGAGTAGATTCTGCTACAGTAACCATTGATGTCTGTTCAGCCAGAGCAGCTCCACCCTCGACCAATTTCTCTGTGCCTAAATGCCCACACTGAACACACACATATGCATGCACGCACACACCCAAACTAGAGCAGCGTCCAGGCTCTGTGTATAAATATTTAGATGTATCTGTCTGCAGGAGAAAATACTGCTCTCCCCCCCCCCCCCCCCCCGTCTCTTCTCTCTTTCTCTCCCCTCCACCCTCTTTCGCCCTCTCTCCTCCTCCTCCCTCACTCTGTCTCGCTCTCTCTCTCTCTCCACCCCTCTCTCTCTTCTCCTTCTCTCCCGCTCCCTCACTCTGTCTCTTTCTCTCTCTCAGGGGGGGTCAGGACCTATGCAGTCACAAAACATCGTGATCAAAAATGTATTTTGAATATTTAATGGCCCTGTGGACATTCACTTGTCCAGCACAAATCCAGTTATACACAGCGTCCTTCAAATGGACCTGCATGGAGTGCAACAGTATGAAGAAGACAGTTCGGAAAAGCAATTGAGAATGAAAGAAAGACAAATATGGTTGGAATCATAGAAAGAGAGTAGATGAAGGAAAAAAAGAGGGAAATCATAAAGTTAATTCATGGAACAGTTCAATGAAAGGCGAGTGAAGGGAGGAGAAGAGAGTCACAAGCCTGCCTGCCAGATGGACAGACACACAGACGGAGTGTTTGCTCTGGCACACTGTACAGCGTGGCACTGAAACCTGTTTGTTTTCTCAGCCTGTGTGTGTTCTCCTGGACGCCCCCTGACAGAGTGACAGCAAACACTGGCAGGAGGCAGCGTAAACAGGAGCACAACGCAATCCTCAGTGGGTTTGTCCATTCCTCCCTTCCCTTCCCTTCCCTTCCCTTCCCTTCTCTCTCTCTCTCTCTCTCTCTCTCTCTCTCTCTCTCTCTCTCTCTCTCTCTCTCCCCAGTCTTCTTGCTGCTCTGCCTATCCCTCTCTTCTTTATCTCCCCCAGATGTGGCCTGATTGCTTGCGATTAAGAGATGATTATTTTAGATGATATAAAGAGACCAAGAACTGGAACAATTCACTAATATGACTACATTTGACTACACCTCCTTTCACCCCATTGTCAATAATGAATGCCTTGAAGGTCAATCTATATTTCATAAGTGTCTGAAATGGAACACAGCAAGACAGGCAGACTCGGTCCGAAATAGCCCCGCCTCAACCTGTGTTTCCGGCCTCCTCCTCCGCCGTGTCAGAAAAAAACCCACCTCACTCTCAAACTGCTCTCCTCCTCTCTCACCCCATCCCAGTCCACGTTTCCCATTCTTTAGCTTTTTACTTTTTTCTTTCTCTCTCTCGTCTCCCTATCATTTCCCATCCACTTAGCTTCATTCGGTTTCTCTCCACCCTCTCAATGCCTTCAGAGATTCAATGTTGTCAGTTCAGGAGCAGCGTGGTTCTGCATGATGGCCCAACACAGAGGGCCACAGCAACCTCCCCACGGAGGAGGTTGGCTGCTATGCAGAACCAGGCACTATAAATCGACTGCAGAGAAACGGCAAGGGACTGGATGTTGATCCAATGCGCTAATGTATACCAGTCTAAACCAATCAACGTCTGATATGTTCCTGGAGCCAAGAGCCTTTTCAGCTTCCCCTGACGTCCTCCTTCTAAGGTCAGTTCCTGTATGGGGGAAGCCTCCTGAGTTCAGGACTGTGCGACTGTCAGCTATCATCAAGGAACTAAACCTTCGAGGATAAAGGCCATCTTAAATGTTTAGTAAGCTACACGGAGAGAAATGTTCAGTAAAACACCTATTAGTCTTCCCACACCAAGCACCGACATCCCCGCATCTGGCCGTAAAGAGAACCGACATTCTCTGCACCGGGTCTTTGCCATCAACTTTCCATTCACCAAAACATGTTCACTCAGTCAGAGGTTGTTCCCTCCGGTGGCCTCCCACTCTGTACAAGAGTCTTTCCATGTTTGGGGCCGTGTCTGCCTGCTGAGTGAACCTGCCGTCCCCTTCTCCTCTTCCCTTCGGTCGCCGTCTCTGCTGCTGCTCTGGCTGGGGATGGAGAGCAGCGTTCACTTAGCCTGACGGACCAGGGCCTCTCCAGCCTCCCGCACACGCTTAGGGGAGGAACTGAAGCGCCAGTCGCAGAGACAGGGGGAATGCTAAGAGTTGCGCCAGCTGTGACGGTGTGCTCAGTAGGAGCAGCAGATCTCTCGGGCCAGACACGCTACTGGCGCTACACGTCCTCCACTGAGTAGTTTTCGTTCACTCACGAGAACCACTCCGCTCGGGATGGGCAACTCAAACATCGTTTCTACCATGATTCCTGAGGAAGTTCACGTGAACATGAACTGTATTGGACGTTTAAAGAATTCCGCCGTGCTCTTCTGCATAGTGCTGACACCTACCTGCAGAAGGAGTTCACCCTCAGGCATCCAGCCATCCACCGATTGAGGCGCCTTGCTGTTGTCATGGTTATCGCTGTTAGGCGTCGACCCCTTGCACGCTTGAGTCTTCAGAGCGACTGAGAGAGAGAAGGATTGGGGGGGGAGTGTTAGTCTGGAATAATGTTTACAAAGAACTGCTGTGAATGTCAGGAAGCTTTATGCGTAGTACAGTACACACTCACATGAAAAAGCCTTTTCTCATAAAATATTAATAAAATACCTCATTGAATACCAAATGCAAATTCAAATAATCACCACAAACATCACACCAGCACGAACATGAAGTGTTCATGAATAATAACCCCCAAAAAAGAAGACACGCTTCTTAGCATTTACGATCCAATCTGTGCACTTGTAAGATCATGGCATCCTCCAGGTTTCCCAGAATGCAACAGAGAAAACTGTCTTTAGCCCTGCCTGGGCTAGCGCGGGTCTCCTGCTGACAGACTGGGCTAATGCTAACAGCCCACCTCTAGAGGCCTTCGTACGTTAGCCTCAGTCCATGTTCTTTTTAAGTGCTACTAATGTCTTTGCAAACGGTCATTAAAGTGGAAGATATGGCAGTGGAGGAAAATGCGCTGGAGTTTGAGTGAACAAAAGAGAATCAAAATCATTGAGGGAGAATGAAAGACATTGTCTCACAGCCAGACATTTTCAGTGCAATTGTAGTTCAGCTGCAATAACAAATGCAATATTTGCTGCAACCAGTTTCATTTTAGAGATACAGCGTGTCTCATGAACACCTTGGCCACATGCAACGCTACCAGACACCAGAGGACTGCAGCCTGCCCTCCTGCAGCTGGGGCTTCTGCTGTCAGGGAGCCCTGCAGCCCTACAGCCCTGCAGCCCTGCTGCCCTGCAGCCCTACATCCCTGCAGCCTGGTGAGCCTGCAGCCTGGTGGGCCTGCAGCCTGGTGAGTCTCAGGAGGGCAGGGCATGATGATAAGGAGTGACCCTGGCAGTCTGCAGGAGCTAAGGGAGTAGAGAAGATGGGCTCCCCTGCTGTGTGGAGGCTTGGTGAGCAAGAGAACAGTATGCTGTACTTCCTGAGGTGGGAGGACATCGGTCTGGGAAGTGAGTTAGGGGAGCAGTGAACAGTGAGGGGAAATGCAATGAGACAGGTAGCCCGGAGAAGAGAGGGGAGAGAGGAAGGGAGAGAGGGATATTTCTGTGATTTCTCAAGCGGAGGGATAGAAGGGAGGAGAGGTGAAGCGCTGTGTCTGTGAGGAGGGAGGGACGGGGAGACGGAGGGAGGGGAGAGGGAGAGTCGAGGCTCTTTTCACTTGCGGGAGACGCATAAAACGCATTAGCGGACTGTGAGAGAAAGGTCACCGGCGGGTGTGACAACACTACAGCACCTTCTGAAGCTGTCAGGTTTTCAGCAGGGCGGGGGAGGCTACTCAGAGGCCCTCAGCCCCTGACCCCACAAGGGCCCTGATCTAGAACACTCTGTGCCTTGACTGTGCAACCCTTTTTTCCAGAACGCCAGCAAAACCATAATAAAGCAAGAGTAAAGGGAACTCCAAATATTTGTATCATGAGTCAAATTTCCATGTATCAAAATATTATGTTCGCTGATTAAGAAAACTCTAAATTCAGTTACGCAAACATTTTACATAATCAAAATACATAAATTTCATTGCTTTTGTTCTTGAGTCTAGACCAAACAAAGAGGATAATTACATCTGAAATGCTTTCATGATCACCCCAGGGCCGTTCTGCTCAAACAGTCTCTGAGAAGGCCTGTTCCGGGACCTGATTAGACCTCAGTCAAAATATGAAGAACCGGACTAAAATGAACAGTCAGTGAGGACCTGATTCTAGGTCAGCACACAGGTTTGAAGACTCTTCGGTGACCTCTGACTGCTTTCACTGGTTCAACTGGAATATGGGTTCAATGCACATAAGAGGGGTCAACAGTCCATCCTATTGCGTGTGTTGAGCGTGTCTGAGGAGAGATTCGCTGAGGCAGAGGTGACAACATAGGGGTCAACGGTGAAGGGGTCACCCACTTAGCTGGCTCCATAAACTAAGGGTGTTTACCTGTCAGTCTGTGTGTAGCTGCAGGGAAGGCAGTCAATGAATGATCATTCTAAGTATAGGTTAAGGAAAGTATTATACTCCAAGTGAGAAGAATGTGTATGCCTAATATGCTCAGAAACATGACAACGTATACATAAAAGCAGATGTCCCCAGCTTTGCCCTCTCTTATGACTCAGGCAAAAAGCCCTCCATGACAAGGCCAGCATGGGCATTAGTAGGAGACCGAGGGCTTATTCCTGCCTCCTCCACATCTCTGTCCCTTCAAAGGCAGGCAGGGCGATCTGCTGCTGTTTCCCATGGCCTTTAGTGGATTCCATCAGTGCAAGGCTAAAGGCCACTGCCTTTAGACGGTGGTCAGCACGCAAACACAGATCTCTTCTCAGGACCCCAACAAGTTACTGGGAAAACCACATGAGCGATAAAAGACATAACAAAAGTATTAAATATGTTTTTTTTTGTCGTTGTTCTAATCTAAATTATGACCCAAAACAAATCCAGAAGAAGCTGAACAAGTAGTTTGCATGTGTTCTTGTTCACAACTGGGTCACATGGCTGCCCATACTTGAAATGAAATGATGTGTTACGAATCCTTTTGTATAAGGAAAGGCTTGACATGTTTTGCTTCATAAGCTGAAAATTGATTGATACGGGACCCTTCAATCTGCAATGTTAAACTCTGAAGACATGCAGCCTTTCCAACCCCAACCCCTCCCTCTCCCCTCTCTCTCTTTCACATACAGATCGATACAGGCACCGATCGCATTTTCACAATGATGCAGCCGTGCATTCTGGGAGTGTGCATGCTCTGTTGACGTACAGTGCATAACGTGACCAGGCAAATCAGTTCAGCTCCCTTCCCTCCCCTCCCTGAGCTTGTGTTTGTGTGTCTGTATATCCACCACTAGATAACGCCCAGTAGTAGAATGATGTCCGTTCTGTTGTCATCTCCGCTACGGTGTGTCATGTGGGTCAGTGCACACATCACGCCCCTGAGCATTTGGAGGGGGAAACCATCGATTGGGTGAAACAGCCTTCCCCCTTTTCCAAAACATGAAATACCACACAGGCGCAATTAGGCCTAGGTCTGGCCTAGCTGTAAGAGCTGGCTCACTGAACAAAGATGATTCAATTAAAAGCCGGGCATATAAGCCTATCTCTCCCTCCACAATGACACAATTAACTCATTCATTCGTCAGTGTGGGGGAGGGGGAATCGACGGGGATACCTCAAATTCTTCTGATTACCAACCATTGACGTAGCCTGGGGAACTCTGGGCGCAGTGACACCATGTCCCATGGAACCTTTTTTCATATTGTGTAAATGCTGTTTAGTGACTTGGTGAGAATTGGACTGGGCTGACATGACAGATTACTAAAAGGCCTTGCTGTGCTACAGCAAACAGGGTTAGTGGGATGTGCTGATGGTGCACTGCAACTGACACTGTAAGACACAGCCTGGGAAATGGGAGATGACCGTTGCTACACAAGAACAGCAAAGTCCTTTAATGGCTCCTGGCAGCTTGAACCTGGCTAAGGATCTCTCCACTGTGCTTAAAATAGTGTAGGATACATTATTAAATCAGGGGTCCTTCTTCAAAGTATCAAATATTTTGTGAACATTCATTTCTGTTTCCTTTAATATAGAAAGTCTTTGAGAGGTATGTGTTCTGTTCCTGTCAGTCTTTGTTGTGGTGGGTTTAGCAAGGAGGAAGGCGTGATCCACTTTAGCGTTAGCCTAGTGCTAGCGCCGAGCGAGCGCCATTCCGCCTGTCTGAGTGAATGAGCAGGGGAGTGCTGAGAGCTTCTCAGAAGAGTGCAGTCTAGTGGAACAGCACAGGCTGCGGAGGGGAGGGGAACGGAGATGTTCGTCGTGAAATATTTACACTGAAGCCTATTTGTACCGCGTCACGTGTTGATGACATCACTGCAGCAGATGCCTGTGACACACGGCGCCTGGGGGCACCCAGGAGTACAGAGTGCTTTTGACTCCATAGAACGGAGAGGAGCTGCTTACCCAACACACAGCCTCCGCTGACTGGAAGCTGCCGCGGTAGTGGCCAACAAGCAATAAAAACATCAAAATAGGCGCTTCTCAGCCCTGAATACACACACACACACACATGACAGGCTCCACCAAGCCACCACTCTCCAACTCCCTCATTGTGGTGCAGGGCCTGAGAGCATAGAAGCCAGCTAACTCACTCTATAGGAACCTCACAACGACAGCCTTTGCAATGTCCCCGCTGCCATCATATACCAAAACAAAACTCAGCCATGAGTATCCAAACCAATCAAATTACAGCCAAGCAACACAACATCCCATGGGGAATTTTGCAGGGTGTGTGTGTATGTTTGTGTGAGTGGACTGAGGGGGGGAGTGTATGTATGTGTGAGTGGACTGGGGGGGCGGGGGGCTGAGTGTATGTATGTGTGAGTCGACTGGGGGGGTGTATGTATGTGTGAGTGGAATGGGGGGGGGGGCTGTGTGAGGTGGGGGTGCTGCTCATTCTCACATTTTGGAGACCCCCTGCTTTCGCCCCCACACCCTGACCTTGCACGTCTTGCCAGTTGAGACAGAAGTGCCACTGAGCGAGTGTGACACAAACAGTGACCCGTCAAATGTGGCAGCTTGTGAGGAGGGGACGCGTATGGGGGGCCCCTGGGTTCCAGAGGCCCGTGTTGTTAGCTGGGGTTGAATCTTTAATGACAGCAGGCTGGGGACAGGGGCGCAGGATGGAGGGTGGAAAACAGTGGTCAAATCAGTAAATGATGCTTGTTTGAAGAAGAGAAGGAAGACATTGCTGCTGTGCTGTAACATGTCATGGGTGTGCCCTGGACAAACCGAAACACTTGACTTCTGTAAACCCTTTTTAAAAAGAAAAACGACAAAACAACATCAAAAACTAGAAGGCTACGGACCTGTAGTACAGTAATAATAACCTGCCGTGGGATGCCGTGTCATGTTATGTAAATCCTAATCTGACCTCCCATCCTGGAAGCAGATGGCCAATCCTGGAAGCCTCCAACACTTCGCCTGTAGAGTTCAGGGAAAACGCCTCGCAAAACGTTCCGAATTCTAGAGCAAATCCTTGGGACCAACAATGAAGAAAAGGATGTCTTCTACCACTTCTCTAAATACAGCGTCTCTTCTCGAATGAAACTCGACTCACAGAATAACTGGAATCGTACGAGTCTTATTTTAAACAGCTAAGATGGAAGTCCATATCCCTGATTTAGCCAACCGTGTTCCTTTTCCTGAGGTCATCCAGTGATGTAGCAGAGATCTCCCAGGTGAATACACTCCATTAGAGACACTAATCAATGAATGTTGACATTCATCTGAGAGGAAGAGCAAACAGAAGCTTCAAGAGGAGCTTGGTCTATAACAACACCTTGAGGCATGACATCTCAAGAGACCAACAAACGTGTCTTTTCCTTTCGGTCAAATTCTACCAATATGAAGACAGATATAAGCCTCGACCTCACTGTAATCAAGATTTACAATGAGGTCAAGCTGTACACATACGATACATGACGATTTGCATACATTGATATACATACAATACTCTCTACAAACACATGTCAGACTGTAAAGACACAAGTTATCACCGAGTGTGATTAGCGAGTGTTTACAAATGCGCAATGACATGTCCAGTCTCACATTTGAGAACAATCCTATTGGCAAAGGGCACCAGACTGCCTATCTCATGACCTTCCAACACTGCATAACGTTGAGGGTTGTCAATTGTTTGTGAAACTGTTATGATCCGCGTGAAATTTGGGTTCCAGTATCTTTCGGTAAAAGCAAACTTCCTGATCGAAGCACAGCTCCCTGTGTCCCTCCCTCCTCCCTGAACGAAAGCCGTGTTGCCTTCGCTCTCTACAGGAGCAGTCAAAGAGTAAAGGATATGAGCAGACAGAAACACCCTTTGACAGCATGCCAGTGGAGCTATAGCCATTTGCTAGAGAACGGGGGACTGTTCCATCTGATTTTAATGAACATTAATTGGCACTTGCAACCGAACGAAACGTGTGAGACGCACACAGCCATCTTAGTCTTGATAGGGCTGTGGCAGAGTCTTCCGTCCGATAAGCGCTTGTTCATCCAACACTGTACACACTGTACACACTCTCTTCAATATCTTTCATAATTAAAAGAGCTTTAGTCTGACATGGGGTGACTGTGATGAAGAAACAATAGGAAGAGTGTCTGTTTTGAACTGAAGCTTCTCTCTGGTTGACTCTGCCATCATGGTTACTGTTTACATATAAGCTGGCGAAGCTATTCGAAACTGTAAGCTTTCTTGGAAGAGGCTGTCTCCTCTCTTGCTCATGACAGATGAGGCCAGATTTACTTTGAGGCCATCGTTGGATAACCAACTTAACGCACTTGGGTGAGGCCATGCGAAGCTTGGCTGAGGTAAAAACTGGGGAGATGATGTGAATATGGTGTGTGTGTGTGTGTTTGGTAGAACAGGTTAACAATGGACCCCAACAGAGAGGTGCTTTGGATCTATGCCCAGATCATTCGCTGGGGCAGTTAAAATAACTGAGGTTTAGTAACACAAGCATGGGTTTAGTCAAGTACATGTGCACCTTTTAATACATAACAGTCTCATGTTTGTCCCTTTTCACATGCTATATGCACGCATGCGAACACACAGTCATGCACACCCACACCCACTTACACACACATAACCAGCATTATAGGAATTCCACCTAATCAACAAAAAATTACTTGCACTCTGTAGGACCTGACAAGCTTTCCTGGAATTGAGAAAGGCATGTTGACAGATTGTAGGTGTGGAGTAAATAGGAGGAATGTGGTTAGGGAGGGAGGACAGACACTGAGAGAGAGAGAGTGCTGGAGCGGCGGAGAAACAGACACCACTGTAAGCGATCCCAGAATCTCTTATCAGATGGCAGCGAAGAAAAGAAAACACCGCTGGCCGCTAGGTTGAATCACGAGAGAACGGATTAGCTCATTTTAAGATCGATTATGGTAAACAGAATAAGTGGCCTTTCTAAGACCGTTTATTCCCCGCTACCTTGACACAGCAGCTAAACTTTGGCCTCTGGTGATCCGAGGTTGAACAGTGCAGAGCTGCTTGTTTTTTCACCCTCCTCCCTTTCTTCTCTTTTTTCCTTCAAAGGAATATAACCCCCTTTAAGTGGATTAGCACTACTGTTATTATTCCCAAACACTTTCATCTTCAAGTGTTCATTTTCATCTAACTGAAGTGTGTTAACAAAGTCAGTGGGCGCAACACCATAACAACCTTCGCTGGTGTGATTGATATCAACGAGACAAACAGACAAAGATAACATTTACCATTAGGGTACACGTCATCAATAATTCAACCAGGATTTATACATTGTTAATAGGTTTGCTATATATGTGTGCCTCTTCATTCAAAATGGCTACAGGAATGGGTAGCACTGGGTAGCCATGTCATATTGTTTGGAATAAGCATGTACTGTACTGCTGCAGGAATACTGTATCAGTGAGTCAATGCAGGATATGGTCACAGGAACAAGCCGCTTTCATCCTCATATGAAAAGACCTGAGCTCCATGCATAATTAAGTTGATCCAACAAGTGCTCTGGGCTTGAAAAAACCTTTCAACCAAACAAACCATGAGGGAAGTGGGAGGCTAAACATGCCATGGGCCTTCGTTCAGATTACGGCTCTATTCATTCCAGACATTGACGCACAGCTTTAGTTTATAAGACCAAGACACACAGGAAAATCTATCATTTGGTGTGGTTAAGCGATCTGTCATTTGTCTGCAACGAGAGTCTTGCTGATCTCAGCAGAGGTCAGAATGCAACCGATCAAACAGCCGAGCAAACATCGTCAGCGACACAATGTGGAAATAGATATGTTGATTTACATTATGAAGCACCCCTCCAACTGGAGAGCGGCGCATCATGTCATGTGGGCTGTCGTTTATTCAACCCTGTAGGGAAACCTCTCCTGGCGGTCAGACGTGGTCAAGGAAAAGAAAGACTGTGGACGGATCTGACAGGAGCGCAAACAACCGAAGCAGAGGCTGACGGGAACTGACGAATGACCCGGAGAAGCCCTGAGTGGTCAGCATATCGGCCTCTGAGCTCATGTGTTGATTTTGTAAAGCAGTTTCAGAATGATTCACGGATTGTCCCACAATCTCTTCATTTGAGGAAAGGATTCCAAAATGGCTCGCTCGGTCAAAACAATGCTGACTTTGCTCCTCGTTATAATTTCAAGCTGTCACAACTTCAGTTGAGAGAACTCGCCTCCTACCCAGAGAAACCTCTGTGAGTGTTCGTTGGAAAAGCTCAGTCAGTTGTAAAGGGTTAAGGCCTGTAGAAAACAGCATGTCACTGCTAAGCTCCAATCTACAAATCACACAAGCGATTCACTAAAAGCCTACAGAACAGATCTAATCCCTCCATGTCAAGTATTATTTGTTTTGTTTACACATAACAAATTATGCCTTATTGTGAACACTGGATAAGACTGGGTGTGAGCGGACGACATCACATTCAGCCATGGGACAGCCGTGGTCTCCGCAAAGCCTATTCCATCAACCCAGTCTGATTCAGGAGAAAAGGGTCTCCATGTTCAAGGGCATGATTGTTCCAACACTGTTTTAGTTATGCTGTACCTCTTAATCCCTGGCTCCCTTAGCTGTAGCAGTGTTTCTTAGCAGAAACACTCCCTTCTCCTCACTCTTCCGCTCTCTTCATTTCTGTCAGTGGGCATTTTGTAGGGCCCGTCTCCCATGCATCCCAGACAGTGTTCTCGCTCACAACAAGCCTGGGTGATCCCCACTCTTTCCACCCCCACTTGTCTCGACAGCCATTTCAAAATTGTCTGTCTAAAACAAACAATTTCCTCCCTGCATTTTATAAATTCTTTAAGATCATTTTAATTCAATTATTCATGTACTGTTGGAACCCAGTGACTGCATTGCCGCTGCATCAAGTTGGGATGCCAGATAGGACAGCACAATTCTGAACACAAAGACATGAGTATCTAAGTGGACAAAATCAGTAGAGAGAAGTTTGGTGGTTCAGTTCTATCTTAGGCGTTTTTACTGTCTTAATGTGAGTAATAACACAGCCTATTATGTATTGGAATATTAGGTGTAAAATACAATATTGATGAACAATTCAAAGTTCAGTGAAATAACTTCTTCAATACATCTGTAGCCATACACAGACTTAGGCCTTCACAAAATCCACTCAAACTCAAACAAGGCCAGATCAATGGAACTCACCTGAGAAAAAGTTCTTGGTTCGCAGGTAACTGACGCTAAGACGTAATATAGACAGTTTATCCAAACTGGAGGTGACCTCATCTGGAAAGGGCAGAAGACTGGCCAGCCGGTCCAATTCAGAGTTCAGTCGGTCCCGGTGCCGTTTAGAAGGGTTGGACTTGCCCCCCTCTGATGGGGTCTGCTTCACACTGAAAGGAACAGAGTTGCTTATTCAGGATTCAGATGATAACTGTGAGTTATAAGAATACTGACCCAAAGTACAAGTGCAAATCAGAACATTTATATTTCTAAATAATCGCCAGTAGACAATAAATACATGTGGGAGTTTCATCATCTGTTTAAGTATTATTATTCTGAAAATGATAATAACGCTTGTGGTATTCCTAATAACATTGCATTGCTTTGAGCTGCTCTTTTTGGCCAGCAAGCAAATATGTAAATGCAATTTGTAATACTTGGGGGGTTGGGTGCTATATCACAACAAATTATACGACAACAGTTCTGGTTTTGATTATTTGTAAACGGAAGTGTAACTCACACTGAATGACAAACACAAAATAAACAGTTTGCATATCTTTACACCATTTCCGTTTAATTTATGTATGTAAATGATCACTTATGCAATTCAGATCTTATATAATATAACGCTTAATTCCAAACTATACAGCGATTTATTATTTACTTTGAAAAGGAATGATCAAAGGAATGTAAAACAACAGTATTTATTTAACAGCGTTTCCACTTACCCCCTCTGCACTGGTTTTCGTCTTTTCCGTCCGGCATACATGTTGAAGATTTAATCTGTAGCCTGCTCGGCGGCCAAAGTCTTTACAATCTCACTCAAACCAATCCATATAAACACAGCAAGACCATCCAAGCAGGGTTCCTCGAATAGTATGTGCGTACAATTTTTTATTTCCTTTGTAGTTCGTTTGGAATAAAATTCCCGTAGTCAATATTTCTGTTGAAACTGCACCGATAACGCGTCAGTCCGTAAGCACTATTTTGTCAAAATCTTTATCATTTAGCCTAGTCGACCCAAGTCACAACGACGTGCATGCACGATATGAACGAATGATCCCTTTTATACTTCAGAATCAGACGTTCAAATGACCGGATAAGCTACAATTGTAAAAAATAAAAAAACAAAAAGTACCGACAAGTGCACCATGTAGCTTCACCGGTAAATTCCAATTGACACTCGCTAAATTCCTTCTTGAAACAAGACTGCATCAATTTTCGTGCCATTAAGTTAAGTCCATAAAGTCGTGCCATAAAGTTCATTTTAGTACAAATCAGTCGACCACAGTAAAACCATGACTTTGAAATGCTTTGCTATTTTGCTGATACATCATTGTAAATAACCCCTTGTGGCACGAGCTAAAGCGCGCTCTCTGCCCGAGCCCGAAACCCCCCACTAGACCCAGTGGATGTACACGCATCGGACTGGCCAAGCAACCGGCACTGATTTGTGCAAGAGTGCGCAAGGATCAGAGGCTTGAGGTTTGGAGTGGTACGCGCGTCAGGATAGGAAAGCGCGCAAGGGGTTAGCGGGCGCGCGCCAAGGCAGAGATCTAAAAAGGTTAAAAAGCGCTGAGTTCATATACAGATTAATTTAGTTTGTAAATTATCTTATATTACATACATATCGTTATTTACAATGTTAGAATACCGTACATATACTTCGTTGCATACATGTACGCATCTGTATAGACGTCAATTATATTTCAATGTTCGCACTTAATTTTCTGCAGTTATATGGTGGCACTGGCGATGCTGAGGTATCAGGTGCATCTTGCTCAATGCAGCCATGGAGGTTTGTAACTCATTTAGACTTGAGAAGCATTTGTCCCTCTAGTGGTCACAGGAAGCTATAACGAAGCTATAACGAAGAGGCGTAACGTCCGAGTCACATCTTCAAGCTAATATAGTCCACTAGTAACCGACATTCGTGCTCCATCTAACAGGCATAGGGCCTCCAACAAAAACAAATCTGATCCAATTTAAACTTTATGAGTACATAAAAACCTCTTTAATATCGTGGAGATTAAATGATTAAAGCATGGCAGCTGATACATGGTTAAAAGCAAAATACAACAAAAGTAATAATTAACTTAATGGTACTGAAGAGACATACAAGAACGGTTTAAAGACACGCGTTGTGCAGGAAAGATACAAAAGTACATGACAGGTGTGGATGGCTTATAAAGGCCATGCAACATAAAAATACCAAACGAATAACAATATACACAATACATTGATACTGCATATCATCTCGAGTCCGGAGGATGAAATGAATATATGTAATGTAACTAGTGCTTCAGGTGCTCAGAAGTTGGCTGACAGGAAAATGAAACACTACACTTTGACAATTGGCACTGTGACAGATTTCACAAATCTATCCACAGCAGTGGACAAATTATATCAATCAAAGGTAGAGCATTCC
This sequence comes from Plecoglossus altivelis, assembly GCA_036571765.1. Classification (NCBI taxonomy): domain Eukaryota; kingdom Metazoa; phylum Chordata; class Actinopteri; order Osmeriformes; family Plecoglossidae; genus Plecoglossus; species Plecoglossus altivelis. The sequence continues at coordinate 7,506,721 of BROE01000010.1, read as the reverse complement.
CACGTCGAACTATGTCCAAATATAGGAACTATTAAAAAATATATAGTACAAACGAATTATGTTTCGTGTCTTATTTCAACATTGAACAAGTCTAAGGCACTTGGTATCCCCCATGACACATGACTAAAGAAAATGTCACGTGCTTCCTGTCTCCTGCCCTGCCTAAAGTTTCTCCAAACTCTTTATCACCCTGAATTTATCGAATCTATGCTGACTTCGCTGACTAGTCAGAGTAGCTGCCTTACTTGCAGGTCAATTCCTTGTATAATCAGAGTGGGGTTTCCAAACGCACCACCTTTCAACAGACAATAAATGAATCACAGAAGTGACAACATGAAACGTTTTCCCAATTTGGTATTGGAGAGAAAAATCGAATTTTGATTAGTGGTTCTTTCTTAAATTGTTTGCCTCACATCTTTGCTATGTGACTAATGCTACAATATAGTTTATTAAACTTACAGCATTGCTATAACAAAGAAAACATCAATCCTATGCTTTGGCAATTCGACAAACCGTCTGAAATTAAACATATCAAACCAAACAACTTGACCATTTAATGGCATGTATGTTGAGCAATTTCTCAAATTGACTAGAATCTCCTCCTTATATCTCTGGCAACTGGCTACTGGAACTCTATTGGATCAGTAAGGCACCTCTCCCCTCGTCTAGTTTTTGTTTTTCTACCCAACAGAAGCACAAACAAATACAGATGTAGGTGTACAAAGGCACTTTAAAATAACAGGTCACAACTGGCTCAAAAAAAACTTTGATTAAATGCTTATAAAAATATAAAATATGCAATTTCCAACAAAAACAGAGAAAAAAGAACTGTAATTTCTATCCTGACATTCTGAGTAATCATAATACAATATCAAAAATTTAATTTCTGTCGCATGTGGCAAGGATCCAGGTGGTCAAGACATGAAACGTATGATGAAATCTCTATCAACAAAAACATTTTTTTTTTAAACTTTCCTTCAGATTACTGCAAGAATCTGCAAGTCATCTCACGTAGTAACCCAATTCTAATTCTGGGGAATGCCTGCCTTCATACAAAGTATGCAACTTCTGTACATAAGGTTCGTATCCTCTCCATTTTAACATTGCTTTACACCATCTATGTTTTACAATCCTATACAGATGCATGAACATTGACATTGTTTCAGATGGAAATATTCCTCTTAACTTTGCCTGAATAGAAACCAGATTTCTTTTTTTCTGGAAGCAGACAGAATCCTGCCTGACTTGATGCACCAAAAATCACTGTTACTTCATAATCTCAACTGCAGTTGGTCAATAAAAACTGTTCACATTACCTTTCCTTAAACTGAAACCTAAAACATTACTTTTCCAAAAACTGATATACTAACACCAGTAAATGAATCAATGTCCAACAAGCCTACAAATCAAAACAATCAATCATTTGGTTTGGTTAAAAGCACTGTTGGGGTTAATCCTCCCCTGTGTTTGAGGAAACAAGGGGAAACTCCAGTGACATTTGGTTCAAGAACATGATGTCTTCTGATGTCCAAGTTCCTTTTCTTTAGGCAGTTTCCAGATGTTTGACTTAAGTATGGAGAGAGAAGAGCAGCTCTGGTCTCTCTCCTCGCCCTTAGGGCAAGGCTTCCTGGTGGAGTCTGGTGACCAAGTTTTCAGTCTGCGTCTGTCCAGGTTTGAAAATGAGAGCCTCTCTGTGTGTGCTGATAGACATTTTATTCCTACCTAGAAGTCACAGCAGTTTGTTTGACTGTTCTCTGTGAAATATGTAGTTTGACTTGGCAGAGTTGGAAGGGGAAACAATCCATTTTCCTCAATTGGACCTCTCTTGATCTGGCAAAAGGGACACCAAACAGGAAGAGATTCAGAAAGATGGTAACTCTACAATGTAATACTACTGCATTAGTGTATTGTACAGTAAGTGCTTTCACTTAAAATATAACTATTCTTAATAAAGTGATAACACAGTGATGTCCTCTAAGGTCCTCCAATATACCAGGCTCATAAGAGCCAAACATGAGACAAATCAAATGCACAAATCTTTTTACCTTCCACTTACACAAGTACTTAATCTATATCACTGATATCGGCGACCTCAGTCTGAACAGTGACATCGGAATTAGTGCAACTTTTCTGTCACCCTTAATGGATATTTGTCACAATTCTGCGCTGGCAGAATGTATTTATCTAATAAATTGGAAATGAGCATGCGGCGTGAACTTCCAGTGTGAACGTAGTCTGAGAGTATGTGACCCTCTGTGTAAATATAGTGTCAGCGATGTTACCTGTGTGTGCTGGTTGCAGATGAGGTAGTGCTGTTGAGACAACAGGCTGTCGGTGGGTAGACCTGGCGTCAGCTGACAGGACAAGGGGTTGATGATGATGTCTTCCTGAGGGACGCCAGACGTTTCCGTGGCTGGACCACCAGGGTTAGGGTTCCTCTGGAAGTAACAGGATGCCTGCAAGGAGCTCTGGGGGCCCAAGGAGCCCAAGCCTGTGTTGCCTCCCTGCGCTTTGTTGACAAGGACTGTGGGCTTGTTCTGGAACATACAGCTGTTGGAAGGAGCAAGAGCCTGGGTCCCTAAACCTTCAAGACTGAAGGCCACGTTGGGGAGCATTTGAGACTGGTACATGGCCTGGTAGTGCTGAGAGTTTTGGGGAACCTGTCCCGGAAGAGAGTCTCTTTGGAATTCAGACACCTTGTTAAAATGACTGTCCATGGCTTTGTGTCCATTCTGTAACGATATAGGCAGCTGCTGTGGCTGCTGCAGCTGCTGTTGTTGTTCTGGCTGTTGCTGCCAAGACTGTCTTTGATTCATGCTGTTCTGGGTCTGAAGGGAAAAGTTTTCTTGTAAGCAGTTCGCTCTGGATAAAGGATCTACAATGACATCCTGCTGACTTGAAATACTCTGGCCGTATGTTTTCAAAATGTCTGATTTGGAGATAGATGGCATTGGGTTAGATACAGGCCACTGGTTTTCCTGACATGGGCCAAGATGATTTGATTGCTTTCCAGAATTCTGAAAGCCCATTGCTTGAGTTGGTACTACCTTCTGTGCAAAGTTCTGAATTGGAACAGTCACTGCGCTTGGGTGGAGCTGCCTGCCAGTGGTTTGAGAGCCTGGCAGCGTCTGCCTCAGAGAGCCAGAACCTAGACCGTTCTGCCAAGGAAGGCTGGACTGAACCTGGGAGGCCTGGAGGTTCTGATTGAGTTGATTTGGGATCCGGGAACACGACCCTTCCAGGGCAGAGTTGAACCCTGCTTGGGTCTTCAGCCCCAAGTTGTTAGGAGTGTTGAGCCGCGGGTCAACTCCTCCCAGTGACTGGGAGTAAGCCATGTTTGGGGCTGTCGGCTGAAGGGGGCCATTCAGCACTGCAGAGCCTACATGGGGACCGATGTGTGTGAGCTTCATCCTGCCCCCAATAGGACCTGGGTCCCCATTCCCCAGGAACTGGCTCTGTGGCTCCATGGTCCACTTGAAGGTCTGGTTCCCAGGTAGCAGCGGGGACTGCAGATCCAGGACAGGGAGGCAGGGAAGGGGCTCCAGGAGGGGGTTACCAACACCCCCGGGAGAGGGGAGCAGATCAGGTCCTTTAAGGTCACTTACCTGGAGGAGGTGATCCTCCACGTAAGAAAATATGTCATTGCTGAGGATCTCATTGAGGTCGTCAGGGAGGTCACAGCTGTTGGTGTTCATGGAGTTCACCTTCAGCAGGGTGTTCTCCCAGTCCTTCAGCTCCATGGGGTCCACATCCAAGGCGGCGCACACGCTGTCGTCCCCGATGATTTGCTGCAGGGTCTCCATCATGTCCTGGATCGTGGCCTCCTCCTTCAGTAGTTCATTGGGCTTGGCCATTGGATGCTGCCAGGTATCTCCAGCCACTCTGGTCAGGGCGTGGCTGTCCTTAAAGGCCACATCGTTGAGGTTGGACATGGAGTTGGGATTGCCGGTTTGCTGGTAGAAGGACTGGTCCTGCTGGAGCATGGAGCCCAGGAGAGAGCTAGGGTCCAGAGCCAAGTCCTCCACCACCTTCCTGATCTTGGGGGCTTTGCACTGGGTAGGGATGTCGGCAATGTCCAGAGAGGGGCCTACCTCGTAGAGAACTCCCTCCCCCGTGGCAAAGTTAAATGGCAGTTGCAGTCTTCTCACACGGAGATGTTCCTCTCCTTCTTCATTTCTGGAGGGAACAAGTATCAGTTAGTCACAATGCACAGCACCATGCACTGCCTTGTGAAAACAGTGTGCGTGTTCCGATTGGGTGGTAACCCTCCACTTACGTCAGGGCTCTCTGTCGGGCCACTATGAAGTCTGGCCTGCCATTCTTGTAGACCAGCCTGGCGTTGGCCTGAACCCACACCCAGGCCCCCCCTTTGGTCAGCAGTCTGAACACAGTGAGGCCGCTCTCACCTGTCTTAATCACTAGTGGAGTGGGGAGGGCAGACACCACAGAGGTAAACTGTTAACTCACACTCAACACCAACTTGCTGTTTGATGATGTCAGACGTGTATTGGTTTTGAAGCCAACACCAGGCTTACTTTTCACATGGTTGTCTGCACAGTACATCATGTCAGCTGCGTGGATGAACTGGTATCCGGAGCCTCGCATGCACAGCTCTATTTCACTGTAACCTAGAATGACCTTCCCCCTGGCAAAGACAGGGACAAAGAGAACATGTTGCTCACAAGAAATGTCTATAAAAGGGCCTGTTTCAGCACAGTCTCTCTGGGTGAGCATCTCTACCTGGTGTCAATTCCCAGGGGTGAGAAGTCCAACTTGTGCTTGGTCTGGAAGAGCAGCGTCTTGGCCCGGATCTCCAGGATGGAGGGGGGCTGCAGGGGGGTGGCGATGACAAACAAGGCCAGCTGAGGGTGGCTTATGGTCCTGTCCTCTGACACCTTGGTCTGGCCATGGAGGTACTTGAGACGCCCGTGGAAGTTCAGGGCCTAGGTACACAGAGCACACACCGCTGACATTAGAGGCATTAGACACTAGAGCTCACATTAGACTTCTTTCTGTGCGTAAACAACAGAGATACAATAACTTGTGTCGTGAACCTGCATTTTCACTCCCCATAATATAATATACAGTACAGGTCAATAAGTAAGAAGTATTACATTAGTACAGGAATACTGTTTTAGCTTATTATAATGTGTGTGGACATGTTGACTACAGAGAGATACTTCTCCGAGGTGTGTTTACCAGGAAGCCCGAGGAGTTGTCAAGGAGACAGCGGAAGCGGCAGACGAAGCTTCTCTCCAGGAAGGAGGAGTTCTCAGGAGGAAGCTGCTGGGGGTTGTAGCTCACAATGTTGCTGGTAATGTCACTGCTGTTGTTCTGTGTGCCTACTGAAAAGTTGCACACACGCACACGCACGCACGCACACAAGAGGATTAAATACTTCAGCTTTCACAGAGCAGCACACAGTTCGCAGAACTCAAAGTTGGAAGTGAGCCCATGATGGGAGACACATAACGTGCCGGGTACTGTCGGGAGTCCCAGATAAGGACGCGCACGGTGTCACGGTGTCACGGTGTCTGGGTGTGAGTCTGGACAGGGGCAGGCTCACCCTCACAGCCCTGCTCGCCGTCAAACTGGTTTGGGTTGAGGGCGAAGTGCAGCTCCCTCCTGAATATAGCTCGGTCGTCCGTGTGGATCAGCTCAAACACACTCTGGTGAACCACGTCCGACTGAGGGGAAGAATCAGGACAGACAGAAGTACAGAGAGATGGGAACACCAGGCGTTAGGGTGCGAAGGAGGCCGTGAGGGGGATGATAATCCCATTTCTACAGCAGTGCTGATCTACAGAGGGTTATACCAGGTGAATGAACTGTCAGAAACAGTCGTGCTTTCTGTGAACATACAACACTCTCAGAACTTCTATAACCCATCCATCCATTCATGAGGTTATTGATTCAATCAAAATCTGCTATGTAGCTGTCACCAGTGTTTTCTATCCTATGAGATCAGTGGTTCAAAGCCATTTGCCATGGCAATGGCAAAATAAAGCAATGACTTGGAATAAGACCGGGTCACGTAAACCACAACGGCTTTCAATAGGTTCACACTGCCCTCTGCTGGTCAAAAAGGCTAAAGGCTCAGCAATGCATCGGCCGTGGAGGAACAAAGTTAGGGAGGGGTTCACGACCCTTTCTACCTCTCGCCTAAGGGGAGGTTCTCGCCTTCAGAGAGTGAGAGTGAACAACACGCTATTGTTTGCATTGTAGACTAAGTGTAGACTAACAGTCAGAGTGGGAACAGGCTTTTCATGGTTCTTCCGAAAACAAACTGGGTGATGGCAAACATACAGGGCGATACTTGCTCTTGTGTGTGCTCAGACAAGCCAGCAGACAGAGATGGAGAAGTGTGTATGTGTCTGTGTGTGTGTTCTGAGGTGGAGGGGGCAGAGCAGACCTCGGTACCCTGCCGCTTACACAACCGCGGCTAACAAGACTGCACAAAGGCTGTGTCAACACCGCTGAGCACACACAAGGGGCGGACCGCCCTGGCGAGAGAACCTCACAAAAGTGTTTTCTCAAGATGCAGCGCAGACGTGGATGATTTGTATTGCGCCGGGCGTCGTGCTGTGAGAAACCCAGGTGGGTGTGGTGCGGGGTGAACCCTGGAGATTGACTCTGGCAACATAAGACACTTGTGGGAGTGTGGATTCGAGGGCCCCCCTCCGCGGACAGCACTGTGCAGGCGTTTGTTTTAGGGAGAGGCTGACACGTCGCATGACTGGCTGATACAGGGAACACGCTGTTTACACTAATAGGTTCCTCCCAACGCTGACCTGACGCTAATGATATGCTTAGCCAGGAGACATGGTCCTCGTTTTTTTTCAAGGCCAATCACACCCTCTGGATGTGTGTGCTATCTGTCCTTTTAAAGTTAGTTAACCTTAGCACAGTCTGCATAGTTGATCTATTCATCTGTTGTTGCCCATGCTGACAGCTGTAACCTAGCTGAGAAGCTGTGTATTTGACTGTATAAAACACACCCAGTACACAGGTGAATGGGACATGCGGTGCATGTGGTGGCTTTGTGGACAGCTCATCCTAAGAATACTGCTCATCTTTCTCTGCAAGTGCAATGCTGAGGTGTAAATGTGCGAGAGAGCCACCTTTTTCACAGTTCCAGGACAGAGTTCTGTATACGTGTGAGAGTGTGTATACGTGTGTGTGTGAGCCTTGAACTCCTGCTGTGCAGGGCAGGTCTCTGGTGCTCCTGGCCTGGTCATGCCCCGTGTCACACAGAGGCTGAGGACTGCTTCTGGGGCCTGTGGGCTAACAGAGACTCACGCCATGTGCATTTTTTTACCGGAATGACTCCACCCACCTTTTCATAGGAACCGCCCCTCACCTCCCCACATCTCTGAAAACAAACGAGCGTGCGTGTGGAAGTGGTGTTTCGTGTGATTCGGGTTCTCTCCTTCCCCGGGCCCCTCAGAAACACCGCTGGAAACATGCGGTGTGCGAGCAGTGTGCGCACGAGGCCCATTAGTTTGAGTCTGAACTTTTGACGTGTAAACACATCCATTTAAAATGCGGTCTGGAGAAATATGTCTGCGATGGGTAGAAGTGCCCGGGGTAAACACACACGACACACACAGACGCATGCATGTGCCCTCGCGTGCACACACGCCTCTCTCACTTCACAACACGCTACCTGATTTCCGACTTGGACACGAAAAAATATCCAGATCTAAATGAGCCAGAATGGATCCCCCCCCCCAACCCCCACCTCCCCTCTTAAGCCCATACAGCACCACAGCGTGATGTCTAGTCCTGCAGTACCAAATGCATGACTAAAACACCGGGCTTCATATAATATTCCATCGCTTGTGACTGAAGGCGTACGCGGGTTTTCGAGGCGCTTGTCCACAGCAGAGACGTATTTGCCAAGCTGGCATGGTGCGAGGTGTGCTGTACGACAACGGCGACTGCAGGCAAACACCAGCGCTCGTCCGCCCGTTGCCATGGAGCCAGGGCCGGGGTGTGAACAGGCTGAGAGGAAACAGCTGAGGAAGAGACAGCTGTGGCCTGCAGGGTAGGGCAGGTGCCCCAGGGACACATGACACCTCCTGCTGCCTAATTTAGGTCCTAATTGAACTTGATATTTTCAGGCTATGAGGCTGGATGGTCCGTGGTGGAGGCGGTCTGCTGTAGTGTGTGTGCTGTCTTGCACACACACGCACACGCACACACCACGCGCACACACACACACACACAAACATTCTAAAGACAAACAATGCTAGAACTGTGTGAGGAGAAGGCAGGTTTAAACAGTTTCAACAACACGCTAATCAGTTGCTCAACAACTTGGATCACTCATGGGAAAATACCGAACCTTCCATTAGGAAACACATTTCTCTCAGCCGTTCCTGGATTAACGGTCCAATAGTGTCCACTGGGGCCTGAAGACTGAAGAAAGTGACAGCGTGTGTGTGTGTAGTGGGGGTGAGGGGGGCGGCAGCTCCCCTGCTCACCTGGTGGAAGCCGAGGTAGTCCTGGATGGTAGGGGAGGAGTAGAAGACGTAGCCCTCTGCCGTGACCACCAGGACGAAGCCGTTCAGGGCCTGCAGGACACAGACAGAAGCAGCAGTCAGGGGTCTGGTCTGATACGAGGCAGGCTAGACAAGTCTGACTTCGTAGTATCGAGCAGTGTTGCATGGGGCCTTGATTGAGTGTTCAAATGCTTATGTGTGTGTTGCTGTGTGTTGGCGTGTGCGTTGAGGTGCTTTGAGGTAAAGGTTTGGGTAAACATCCCATGCAATTAGCAGTGGCTTTGTTCAGGTGTTAAACATGACAACAGCTTTCGGACCGAATACAGCTGCTTGTCACGCACAGGATCTGGGTCTCATAAACAATGGACCTCCACACACACATACACACACGCGCGCGTGTGCACACACTCACACAGACACACACATGCGCGCACACTCACACAGACAAACCCACACAGACAAACCCCCCCCCCCACACACACACACACACACACAATCCACTATTCATACAGGACCTGGCCAACACATCTAAAGAATATAGGCCAGATGATAATATCTTGGCTCCATTAAAGGTTTGAACTTTCTTTTTCGTGTGCGTGAAAAATACATTTCACACGTTCAATTTAACGCATGAAATTGACCATTTCTGTTGTAATGTGAACTGTTTCAGTGTCTAGCCAGAGAGGCTGTTTTGTTACCACGGCTGGGAGGACACAAGTGTGTCTCTGTGTGTCACATGGCCCCCGTTTACAAACAACCTCGCCATGAACGAATTATCAAGGCCAGCGCATCAGACATAAATCAGACAAGCGCCATCTCCCATTAAGCTGAAGGGTCTCAAACACAAACTGCTCAATGGGCTGTATTTATATGAAAGCGTGTGCGCGTGTGCGTGCACTCGTAGACTCCCCGGAGAAGATTGTTATCTTCCAGCCTACTACACCCTGTCAGACGGAAAGAAAAGACACAGAAGAAGATGGCCCCGCACTGATGCATGGTGGGAAGGTAGTGGAGGCAGTCGAACCCAATCAGTCTGCAGCAGAGATAGTCCCTGTGTGGTTTCCATCCTAACAAAGTGCAGTGTCACCGCTCTAGCTAACAAAACGCTCACACACACACACACACACACACACACACAAACACACACCTCCCTGATTGAGAAACAGGGCTGTTAGATTTGTCAACTTGCTGCAGCTCTGGAGCGCTAAGCCGGTGAGGCGTTAACATGATGCATGAGATGACAGTGCTCTGTTGATCCTGGACTGAACAGGGGTGGGCTGGTGTTGTCTCAGTGATGTGAGGGAGGGAACTGGGGAAAACATCCCAAAAACCATTCATGGGACTGGTGGTTTTTGTGGGGTTTTTTTTTGGTTTCCATATGGAGGACTGAGCAAACAGGTTGAAACCTGCCTCGCTCTGTTTCTGCTCCCTGGGGCGGATCGCTCCGGGGACTGATATGGACAGACGTACACTCATGCTCGCACTTGTGCGCTCAGACACACACACACACACACACACATACACACACACACACACACTCAGTCTGCTCACACCGCAAGCACTGAGAGAAAGGCATCCACACTCACACACACACATACTGTACCTGCAACAGGAGATCTCCCTCAGAGAAGTTAACTCCATCTAGGGAGGTGGCCGTGGTTGCCAGGTTGGTCTGTCCGTTCCCTCCCCACACCGTGCTGCTTTTCTTCATAGTCGCTGCAACACAGAGAGAACAGAGAACTTCTTATGAGGTCCGAACACGCAAACAATCGGCTGCCCTGCTTTCATGTTCCCTGCCAAGGCCTGAGATGGTCTTTTTCAAGCCCCCGAAAACCACACACTCCTTCCAACTGTCTTCGTTTTGCGAGGCGTGTGTGTCCCCGCATGTGCCCGCGTGTGCGCGCGCGTGTGTTTGTTTGCGTATGCATGTGCGTCTCACATATCCCGGAGTTCATTTGGAAATGATTAAACTTCAAGACCCCCCATCCACTTCTCTGTTGTCTAGAACAAGCCTCACATACACACACACACACACACACACACACGCAAACAAACACACACACACACAGGCAGTGGAAGGACCTCGGACTACACTCAAATGTTGTGAAAGTCTTTCAGAGTGCGCCCACTCTCCTCCAGTAAAAAGCAGCCACTGGAGCCTTGCTCCAGATGCGGCCGGGATGGACCTCTGATGAATTTGGGCGCGGCCCAACAAGCAGGGGACCAACTGTGTTTGCAGAAACAAAGCCAATTGTTATTTTGTGATTGCCGGAGAAAGCTATTTCTGTCCGCCGGCCTAATCTGCAAAAGATGTCTCCTTGTGAGAGGTCAGGATCAGAGAGAAGCCTCCGCTGCCATGTTAGTGTTTCAGTTCAACAGATGACTGAGGGGGCTGACAGGCTGTCTATGACACTCCAAGTCCACCAAAACCTTCTGGAAAACGGGAATCATTGTCCGAAAGTAGCCCTTCTAACCTTCTCTCCTCCTCTGTGCTGTCTGTCTGTGTGTGAGTGTGTGAGTGTGTGTGTGTGTGTGGGGGGGGGGGGGGGGGGGGGNCCCTCCCCTCCCCCCACCCCCTTTAGGACACAAACGCCTACTGTGCCCCCCCAGCCCACCTCAGGACTGTAGTACAGAAGGGGAAAGGCTGTGCGTTAACGCTACACATTCTAAATCAAACCAGCATGCTTCTTAACTGTATGAGGCTGGGCCCATGGCTGGGTTGTGTGGTTGTGTGTGTGTGTGTGCAGGCGCGGTGCCCTGTCATAGGGCAAGGGTGTGAGCTGTGAGCACGAGAGATAGAGGGATTCTTTCTAACTTAAATCCACTGTCTTACCACACAGGAGTGGTGCGATGAGAAGTGGGAAGGTTTTAACAGTGAGCTCCATTGCAGGGCCAGCTGACTGCAGAGCAGGGTAGGGCAGAACAGATGAACCCAGAGCAGGGCAGGGCAGAGCAGATGAACCCAGAGCAGGGCAGGGCAGAGCAGATGAACCCAGAGCAGAGCAGGGCAAATCAGATGAACCCAGAGCTGGACAGAGTAGAGCAGAGCAGAGTAGCGTAGAGCAGAATAAAGCAGAACAGACTAGAGCAGATCAGGGAGTAGAGCAGAAGTATATCTGAGGTGGTGCCGGCCAGGCCGCAAGCAGGGTGGGGTGCATACACACTTCCTGTTTTGTGAACACAGCCGGTAGAGGCTATTTCTGGAGCCTCTGCGGCTTATCGAGCCTTCTGTATCGCAAAAGACGAGGGAGCCAAGATGAAAACACCAAAAGGGCCTTGGTTTCAGTCCAGAGCCCCCCTAGAACACCTTCCCGCAGTACACAGACGTTGGGAGTTCATTTGCAGGGGGGGGGGGGGGGGGGGGGGGTCATCTTAATAGGCAGATAGGGGCAGTTAGTGAGACAGAGAAAGAGAACGGAAGTCAGCATGAAGAAGGTTTAGCAAGAGGAGGCCCAGACCTCGACACTCAGACCGCAGCAGGGGCGAGCGAACACAGGGAGGGGGTGGGTGGGGGGGAAAATGAGAAAAACAGACAGCTGCTGCAAAATTAACACTTGGCCAGTCAGATAACATCTAGCGGTTGTCGTCCCCCCCCCCCAGCGCTGTCGGAGGAGGGGGGAGTCTCCGAGTCTGGAGGACTGAGACACTTTCTGAAGTGTCAGCCAGGCCAGAGGGTCGTCGAGGCGACGCTGTCAGTCGGCGCTGCCTGACCGCACGGGATGGCGAGAGGTTTGCTCCAGACAGTTCGAGCCCCAGGCTCAGTCGACTACAGTGTGGAGCGCTGACGGCCCCTGACCTGTGACATCTCTTCAATAAGCACTCAATCTAATGAGAGGGGCTGAGAGTGGAACAGGCCCATAATTGACATCATCCACTTCCAACTTAACGTTTCAACCTGTCGGATCCTGAACTGTAGTGTGTGTGGGCCGACCGAGCACTCTTCAAAAGCAGCTGCTGTGCCTATACTACCAGACTGGTTCCTGATCTATGAACGGGTGTAAGAGCGTGTTTCTGAGAGTGCTGCAGTGAGTTAGCAACTCCATACCGTAGACTTATTATGTATGATTATTCTCTATACTCAGTACCCTGCTTCCTCCTACACAGTCTCTCACACTCCACACGAGTGTTTGCACAGGCAGGCACCTACATGAACACTTGGGTGTTAATGATATATAACGCGCCACACACTCGGGCCACCATGACGGGAAGAGGATACAAACAACCTAGGCAGCCATGACTTGCGTTAACCCCCTGTCTCTCCCAGTCTGCCGGCCACTCAGCTGGAACACACACAGGGCTGCCATGTGACCAGCTCATCCTCTCCAACGGCTGATACTTCCCAGACATGGAGCCACGGAGCCATGATTCATACCCCCTTCCTCTGCCGGGAGAGGAAGAGGGTAGAGAGAGAGAGAGAGAGAGAGAGAGAGAGAGAGGTAGAGAAAGAAGAGAGGAGGGAGAGAGAGGTGGAGTAAGAAGAGAGGAGAGAGAGAGGTGGAGAAAGAAGAGAGGAGAGAGAGAGAGAGAGAGAGAGAGAGAGAGACA
>BROE01000010.1:7186352-7487316 GCA_036571765.1 Plecoglossus altivelis | reverse complement strand
CCCCCCCACACACACACACACACACACATTCCATTACTTAACACACACTGCCCCTGTCTAGTTAGTCAAACCCATTGGCCAGGACTCCACTCCTGTGCCGCGACACAAACTCTGTCAACACTAACGTGGACCGCGCTGGCTATCGTGCTCGTCAAAAGACATGCACGTATACTGTACACACACATGCAGCTCGGTGGAGCCCAGGCCGCCGTGTGTCTGGCAGCCCAGCGTAGACACAAAGCCTCGCATTGTTGGAGGACTTGGCTCCTGCCAGAGAGATCATGCTTGGCCCAATCAGAAAACTGTGCGAAAGAGGGGGAAGGGGAGAGAGAAAAGGGGGAGGAGAGAGACGGAGAAAGACAAGAAGAAGGGCCGTGGGGGTGGATCGCTGCACCTGCATCCCCCTCTTTCTGGGTAGGGGGGGTGGGTGGTGGCAGAGACATCTAGAAAGCTCCCAACTAAGGCACACACACATACACCCGTTTGAGGGCCACACATGTAGGCCTGTGGGATGACTCATCTGAGCCAGGCTCTCGGCACGTCCTGCCAAACCCGGTGTGCTTCTCTGTGTCACTGGCTCGGCTTAAAGCACCTGAAGCGGTGGGTGTCTGGCTCTGTGCAGAGTTGTGCCTAAGGACCTTGCTTATGTAAACATGTTTCCTTGATGAGTGCATGTGATTTCCAGAGGGCGAGATGAAACACAGCTAGGTGATTTGTAGCCAGGGCATAGCAGCTGGGTGACACTATGGCTGCAGGAACGTACGGACAGACAGGCACACACACATACATTCTGACTCACACCCACACACATGCAAGCTCGCCCCCACACGCATGCAGACTCACACACAGACACATGACACACACCTATATTCAGATTCACGCTCCCACACAATGGTGGATTCTGCACCACATAAAAGGCAGAGGAGCCCTTAGCATGGTTAACGTGCTTGCCAAGAACACCATGGTTTATGTAAGCGACGCAGTGAGTCTGAACAAACCGTCCTGTGGTAAAACTCCTTGCAGCAAACCAGACCCACTAATGAAGGCTCCCGTACGCTCCCGGGACCACACAGACAACAAGGACACCGACCGCCAACAAGAGAGAGAGACAGAGGGACTAGACAGACGCAGAGGGAGAAAGAGAGGCAGAGGGTGGCCATGGGGAAGTCGCTGCGTGTCAGAGTAATCATGCTCATGCTCTATCCTGACACTGGGAAGCAAAACCACTCTTATCTCTCCTGTTGTCATTAACAGCTCTGATTCCCTACGTATGACTCCCAATGTGAATAGGTATCGACTACACAGTACAACGCCAGCGGCCTCACCCCCCCCCCCCCCCCCCCTCGCCCCCTTAATCTTTCTCTCTCTCTTTCCTTTGCTCGCTCTCGCTAAATAAACTCTTCACACGCAACAGCACTGCCAAGGAGGCCCCCCTCTTCCATAGCAATCTGACAATTACTGTCAGTCAGCGTTGTGGGATTTCTTGGACGGGGACGCCGACCGCCACGTGGAGCGCGGCCAACATACCTCGGCCTTGGCTCTCCAGTGGCCCCTGCCAGGCCTCTACCAGCCGGCCCCTGAGGAGTGGGAGCCAACAGAGACAAAGTGGAGAGAGGAGGGCTATGGGCCAGCAGGAGGAGAGAGAGGAGGGCCAGCAGCAGGAGAGAGAGGAGGGCTAGGGGCCAGCAGCAGGAGAGAGAGGAGGGCAAAGGGCCAGCAGCAGGAGAGAGAGGAGGGCTAGGGGCCAGCAGCAGGAGAGAGAGGAGGGCTAGGGGCCAGCAGCAGGAGAGAGAGGAGGGCTAGGGGCCAGCAGCAGGATAGAGAGAGAGAAGCAGGAACAGGGCGGTTAGCTAAAACTGGACATCGCTCCAAATAAATGTGGAAAATACAAGCAGATTGGAGGGTTGGTTATAGGAGTGGTCGGGGCTTTGTGCGGGCCTGGTGGTTTGGGAAAGAGCTTGGTGAATCACTTGAGAAGCTGGGCCATTCACGTCCGCCATCTCCTCGGGTGATCCTTTCTCTTTCTCTCTCTTTCTCTCTCTTTCTCTCTCTCTCTTTCTCTCTCTCTCTCTCTCTCTCTCTCTCTCTCTCTCTCTCTCTCTCTCTCTCTGTCTCTCTCCATTCCAAGAGCCAAGAGAGGGCAGAGGGAGGAGGCCATGTCCCCAGAACCCCCTTATCTTGGTCTGGTAGGACGCAGGCATGGGGTTCAGGCTGATGACCAAGTTAACACTGAGATAAGGGAAACCGCTAGCTCTTCACTGCAAAGCTGCAGACCTCTCTCAACCATCACACACAAACATACACACACACATACACAAACAGAGGCTTTTCCGCATTGCACACTTCCTCCCTGTGACTCTAAAGTAGGTTGTTTTTGTTTGTTTGGTGCTGAGTTGTTACAGAGCTTCCTAAGCCGATACCGATGCAAATAGGGCTCCATTAGCGTCGAGAAATGGACAGCGGTTTCCCCCTTTGGACCAGGTGTTGCTGAAGCGAGGCCCGGGGTTGCATAGCTCAGTGTCCACAGGTGCGGCTCTGAGCTGGCATCTGACAGAGCGCCAGACAGCTTCACTCAGCGACGAGGGCAGGAAGAACGTGAAATCATGCAAACACCTGCGTTATGAAAACACAATATGAAAAAGAAGCACCGGGGGAAAACCTTCCCCCCCCACCCCCAGGTGAGGCTGGGCTGGGGAGAGGAGAGAGAGAGGCCTGTCAGCTGGGTGACGAGCGCATTACATAGAGTTCCACCGCGTAAACATCCACGCTGAAATCAGCAGCCGTGGCCGAGAGACAAAAGCAGAAGTTTCCGAGCGACGGCGGTGCCTCTACCACATGCGGTGAACAGCCTCTTACAACCCTCCATAGCCTCTCTCCTCTGGGTTGACATAGCAGCAGCAGCCTCGTCTTCCTGTCTGACAATGCATTTCATCACAAACGGAATTTCCTCGCTGGCCTCCATTTTGAAAACGGCGCTCGAAATGACAAGTACTGAACGTGGAGCAGCGGCCTTGCAGACTCTACAAACCACCCCTCCCCCAGAGCACTCTCTACAGACAACAGACCACAGCAGATCCAAAAATCTGTCCGGAAGTATGTTAATAACCGCGAAGCACTTTCAAACGAAACGCCCTCCACCTTCCAAGCACTCGAAAGCGTCCTTCTTGACGGGCACGCACACCTTCTTTATTTAAAGGGGAATCTCCTGTGACCTCAACACCACGATCAGCAGCTTATCTGAGTGGAAATGAGAACTAGGTTAAACACCGTCCTGTCTCTTGCGCATATCAACCCCCACGAGGTCACGGTATTGGGGTAAGACTGCTGGTTAGAAAAGAGGAAGAGGTTGAGGGTGGGAGGTGAGCTCTCCACAGAAAGAGCGCCACGTGCTGCGGAGACTGAGGGCGATGGATGTGGTGTGCTGGGCGGCCCTGTGGACGCCTGCCGGGACTCTCTCTGGTGACGCAGAGAGGAGGTGGCTGTGGGCTCCGTGGGGAGTCCCCTGCGGTGGCACTGGATCGACTTTCAGGTTTAAACACAAACATACACACAAACCCCCACGAGCGCACATACTAACTCACTCACACTAATAGCCACAGATCCCTCGGAATTCAGTCCATGGGGGACTTTCCTTACCAGGTATAAAGGTAGAAGGTCATTAGTGTCTGGCTTCTTGCCACTGTGGATGTCACCGTGGGTATGTCTATTCCCCGTACATTACTAAAGATCACCCAGGTCTACTTCTACCACGATGAGTCATGTTGTCAGGTGATGTAGATGATGTCTCAGGGTTGAGTGGGGTAAGTCACCTGGCGTGGGCAGCAACACGTCCGACAGCACTAACAACACTGCTGTTTGATTACAGCACATTTCAGTCATTTTACCGTTCATGAGACTCATGACTAAAAAAACCCACACTGGAACAACCCTAATAAACAGACACACACACACACACACATATATATATACACACACACACATATACACACACACACACACACACACATACACACAAACACATATACACACACATACAAACACATACACACACATATACACAGAAGTGAAAGATGGGTGGTTGCTGCCTACTTGTTCAGCAGGCCTGTGTATTCGGCAGGGTTTCCTTCAACAACAGAGTCACAAACAAACCAGATGACAAGACTATAATACTAGAGGGAGAGAATGACAGTGGAAGGAAAACAAACCGATAAACAGAGAGGGCTGTGTATGCCCCCTCCCCCTCCCTGTACTATGTGTATCTCATGTACTATAGTTATATTCCCCCTATCTGTACAGCTAGTGCCCGCTTTGTATCTTATTTGTATTTTATACTATATTTTATTATATATTGTTCCGTATATGCTCTATGTTTGCACTTTCCTGCCACAGTCAATTCTGTGCTTGTATGTCTTGCAAAGCGAATAAAACTGATTCTGATTATGTGGAGGAAGAGAAAGAATAGGGAGAGGGAGAGAAAAAGACTGGAGAGGACAGACCCACAAAGACAGTGGAGGCACCAGCACAGGCAACATTGCTCCCAGCAAACTATCCCGACAAAGTGCGGGATTATCTACACAGACTGCCACATTGTCCCCAAAATCAAATCCTATACTTTTCACACAGTAGACAGCATTGAAAAAGTGTGATTAATCCCGACTAGACACTCTGTATTTCGTGGATGCAGTGATTTTTGCATTCAACAGAGACTGCCTGGGTTGTGGATGGGAGTGATATGGTGGAAACAGACAGTACTAAGCACAAAGCTCAAACACGTATGACACATTTGCCGTCCAACACTACTGCTGCCAGACCCATTTGGGTATTTAATTAGAGTTATGAAGAAACTATTCTAAATATTACATTCTGTGTGCATGATTTGATTGACAAAACTATCAGAATGTTTTTCGCACACTATGAAAAAGAAGTATAGCCTCAATAGGGTCCTAGACATTCAAATCCATACTGATGGAAATACGTGTGGGGATGCAAATGGCCGTCTGCAAGTACAGAAGTCATTTTCTCCCCCGCAGGGAAAGAGGAAGTGAATGCGACCAATCATGCTGGTCTGGTCTGTGTCAGACAGCCCTGTTGGGCCTCCTTTCCCAGACCCCATCTTGAATGTTTTCTTTAGTACGAGGGCTGGAGGGAAAAAGAAAAAAAGGAGAAGAACACGAAGAAGATAAAGGGAACCAACAACTGCCTTCCCGCTCCAATGGAAAGCAGCGAAAGAGAGGAGGGAGGGAGGGAGGGAGGGAGGAAGGGAGGGAGGGAGTGAGGGAGGGAGGGAGAGGTGTCAGAAGACATGCTGCTTGCCACAGCTGCCACGGGGGAGCCTGGAGGGGGAGAGAGGAGGGAGGGTGGGAAGGCAAAATCAAGCGTGTGCACGTGTGTGTGTGTGTGTGTGTGTGTGCGTGCGAAAGGGGGAGGAGACACCGAGCAACAGGTTGCTACAGCGGAGCCATGGAAAATTGTCATTGCCTATTAACTGTAATTAGGCAGCTGCTGGGATGTTTATCTGACTTTCTGGGTGACTGAGCCGTACGCCTGACACTCTACATAATCACCAATACAAAGAGAGAGAGGCAAGGAGAGACAAGGAGAGAGAGAGGGAGAGAGAGAGAAAGAGAAAGCGACAGAGTGCGCACTCGTGTTGTGGTTATGGGAGGTTGTCAATCATTTTCGCAGTATCATTATATGAAATGGGCACAAGGCTTACCTGTTGCAGAGAACAGAACCAGGAGACAGTCAGCAGCCAGGCACATGGAAGAGACAGAGAAGGCATCGTTAGTACCATGCTGGATGTCACAGGCCTCCGGAGGCCACAGTGTTGGGGGCCAAAGCCTCTCCTTTTAACCACAGAGATACGCATCAAAAGCCCACCATAGCATCTCTCTCCCATGACTTGAACATATGCAGCTCATTAGCTGGGGGTCTCTGAGCAGATCAGAGGGGAACACAGGGACGTCTGTCCCAGGATCGACATGCTCTCTGTCTGATCTCTACGGCCACCGTGCCTGTGGCCCCCGGATGTCTATGCATCAAGCGCTGACCCGGGTCCCCTGGGCCCCTCCGGACTTGGTGAAACCAGCACCCTATAGGTTGAATGGATTTTATGCAGTGCTGAATGAATGGGGAAAAGAACAAAAATGAACCCAAAAAAATCACAACGATGTGGGGGGAGACACTGGAGAAGGAGGAGCCGCTTGGATTTCAAACTGAAACGAGATCCCAGCGTAGCACATCTGGAAGTGTGAGATCCCTCTGACACAGTCCTGCCTCAACGCTCACTCCCAGCCCCAAACTAGCAAAGAGTCATGTTTATTGTGGCTTAGGGGGAGAAGGAGAGAGAGAGAGAGAGAGAGAGAGAGACAGAGAAAGAGAGAGAGAGCGAGGGGGGGGAGAAGGAGAGAGAAAAACAGGGTGAGACAGAGAGAAAGAAAGGGGGTTGGTACTGAGGGTTGAAAGGGAGATAGAGAATAACAGAAACATAGCGCGATGTGAAGTGGGGGGAGGGAAGACAGAGAGAGCAAGCGAGCGCAAGAGAGAGAGAGAGAGAGAGAGAGAGAGAGAGAGAGAGAGAACGAGAGCCTTTGCCCGAGAGAGGGAGGGAGAGAGAAATTAAAACACGCCAGCTATGCGGAGGGATATTATCTTAATCTGAAAACATTTAGTTCCAGTAGATCCAGCCCCCAGATTTCCCCTTGCACGCAGGGTCTTGGAAAGCTATGTACACTGTGCTGTCAGAGATAAAGGCTGCTGGTGGGGCTGGGCGGAGGGGTGGGGGGATGGGGGGGGGGGACGCATGGCCGGGCACCCTGTCCCCAACCCATCTCTCTCTGTCTTTCCCACCCACTCTCCTTCCCTCCCGTTTCATTCCCCGGGCTGTACAACAGGAGAGAGGGGACTCCTCTCCACTTTGGAACAAGACAGAGAGAGATGTGGAGATACAGCAGGAAAGCTAGCAAGCGAGTGACAGAAAGAGAGCCAGACACAAGGAGAAAGAGACAGGGAGCGAGACTGAGACCGAGAGAGAGACAGAGAGACAGAGACAGAGAGAGAAAGAGAGAGAGAGAGAGAGAGAGAGTGAGAGAAAGAGAGAGAGAGCATGGAGCAACACACCGGACTTCGTACACCTGATCCCTATCTCCAAGCGCCATTGCGTCTACAACCTGTTTGTTTGGCTTTGCGTCTTGCGAAGGAAAAGCCAAGGTTGTCTGTCTGTTTATTTAAAAGATCGATTTCGCAACAATACGCCCCCTTCACACACACACACACACACAATGTACACTTTCACTTCAGCGGGAATGATTCGAGGCAAAAAGGCCTGACAAACATGCACACATACTCCCACTAAGCTAGATCTATTTGTACACATACACAGATCTCCTTGTACACGCACACAAACACACACACACACACACACAAACAGATCTCCTTGTGCATACACATACACACTAAGCCAGATCTCCTTGTGTAACCAGGGGAATGTACACATCCGCCCTGTATCCAGAGCTGGTTTTTATTTAGAGATTTTCCAAATTGCAGAACCTAAAAATAGACACACAACTAAACATGTTTCTAACTTGGCTTGAATTAATTTGGGAGCAGCTGGCCATTTATTGACACAAGAACATCCTCAGCTGTTGCACGAATTAGTCTGGATGAGGAACAATTAATTCCTGAGCCTCTCTGTGCTGGTGCAGAGTGGTCGGGCGTCACAGCGGAATAGAGAGAGGGAAGGAAGAAAGAGTGAAAAACTGGCCGTGAGGAAGTGTGTGAAAGAAAGAAAGAGAGACAGAGAAAGAGAGGCAGACGGAAAGGAAGAGGGCAGGGAGACGGACAACAAGCGAGAACGAGTAAGAAAAACGAGAGAGTATGAAAGAGAGGGAGAGAAGAGAAGGAGATGCTCTTTTAAGTTTGAATGATTCCATGCCTTGCCTTTCTTTTTGTGCAGCGCCGACTATCCTGTTTACATACTTGGGACCTGTACATGAAAGCAGGGCCTGCGCCCTCGCCGCACAGACATGTTGGAGAACTGCTTGTGCAGGCCCTGCTTGCTGCGGGCCAAAACATCAAAACAATGACGGGATTGTGTAATCTCTCCCTCTACGCACAATGGGGAGGCCAGTTAACTCCTTAGTGCCTGCGCTAAAGGCTACTGAGACTTGTGTGTTTTACCCAGTTGGATTTGTGTGTGTGTGCGCTCGCCGTGTGCGACACAGAGTGGGAGTAGGGTTCACATAACAATCTTCCGCCAAGCCGAGGAGATTTCTGCTGTGTCATTGTGGTCCAGCCTGCAGAGGGTCTGCATTGTTGCGTTCTGATTGGGCTTCAGCTGCCTCTGGGTTCTGGAAAGACACTTTGTTTGTTGAACAGAAATACGAGAAGGCTCGAGATGAATTCTTCGTGTGGTCAATCAAAAGCCAAGAAATACAAATGAGGTACGCACACTCCCAGACCCACAGACGGCTTGATGACGTGGGTATCGGATGCCACGTCTGCAGTCTGACAGGTCAGCCAGACACCTCCGGTGTGCTGTTACATGTTCCCTGCCTCTGCCTCCCTCCCTCTACCTTCCTCGCTCCCTGGCTACTGCTCCAGTAAGACAGGTAGAAAGTGTCAGGAAATCCTACAAACTATGGTGGAGGTGAGGAGAGATCCTGGAGCCAAGCAGCTCTCCGACCACCACGTCCTCCATCCCAGGTTTGGCCGCTGCAGTCGGTCGGGGCTGAAGGGTAGCGCAGTTATAAAGTTGGCGGCAGCATGTCTCAATGTTCAAGGCCGCCCATGATCACCACCCCCCCCCCAACCCCCACCCACCCAACGCTTTCCCGTCACCGGAGCACCCACCTCCTCCGACGGGCGCTCTTGTCATCTGATAAGGCGCGCGCACGTGAGGCGGTGCCGCGCCACACTAAAATAGACCGGGATCACCTCCCCCCCAGCCACTTCACTTCCCACTCTATGAACAACTGCCGTAATGAAGCATTACCCCCGTCCCCTTACTGTAAGACCGACCTGGACAGCAGAGAGGCTGGGGGGGGGGTTGCGTGACAACAGCAGGATAACACAGACTGTGTGTGTGTGAGCTGTGGTAAGGGTGTGTTTTGGAAGGGGAGGGGTGTAGCGTCCATGTGAGACAGCCCTGCTCTGTCCACAAGGAGGGGCTCTGTAAATGAGCACACACACAGTCTGCACCGTCCTCACACACACACACACAGTCTGCACCGTCCTCACACACACACACACACACACATACACACACACACACAGTCTATACAGTCCACACACACACACACAGTCTGCACCGTCCTCACACACACACAGTCTGCACTGTCCTCACACACACACACACAGTCTATACCGTCCACACACACACACACACGTTTTGAAAGGGCTCCTGGATTCTGACACCAACACCCAAGTGCTGCGCTGACAGACAAGGGCACCTCGACTAGTTTTTTGGAGAACGTGGGAGGGGGGAGGGTTGTACAGGAGACCTTGAGCCCCCCCCCCCCCCCCCCCCCCCCCCCCCCCTCCCCTCCACTGCTCCCCCCTCCCTGCTGACAGATCCCTGGGCCTGCTCTCACGCAAGGCCGGCCTCCCCGGGGAGCCCAGCGGCTGCGCTGGCCAAGAGGAAAGAGAGCCTATCTCTTCCTGTGAGCCTCGCAGCGCTGATAAAACAAGCTCGCAACGCCACACTGGGTCTGAGGGGAACCCAAAACTGGTCGAACAGGGGGAGAGAAAACAGAGGAGAGAGGGCGAGCGAGAGTGTGCAACACTGAGAGAAAAGGAAAGGAAACAAAAAACACAGACAGAGATGGAAAAGGTTGAGCGAGAGATCCAACGTTAAGAAAGTGGCCGTTGAGAAAAGGTTTATAGAAAGAAGTGTTAAAGAGAGAGGGAGGGAGGGAGGGAGAGAGAGAGAGCAGGGCAGAAGGAGAGGGAGAGTTCAGGGGAAACAGAAAGAGCGGACATGGCCCGGGGTCCAGAGTCACTCTGCTGTTGGAGAGGAAACGCTGCAGTCTGAGCCAAAGCAAACGCATGAGGTTGACAAACGTGTTAACACACACACACACACACACACACATTCCTGCTTTGTGTCTCTGTTTGTACCATATTCATGGAGTGTGTGGCCGCTGGCTTCATTTCACTCCTTGCTTCACACCCTATTGCTTGAGGGTATTTGAGTTCTATTAAGTCTGACATTTTGTCATTGCCAGGAATTTCATTTCTGCTTTTCAAAGAGGAAGGCATACAAGAATCAATTACAAAAACGATAATACCAACACGGCTCTTGACAGTGCATTTCGTAATCTCTTCTCCTTTAAACAAGGAGTATGGATTTTTTACTTAAAATGTGTTTAAATATAACAAATTGGGCATGTCCGATATTTATTTTCAAAGTTCATGAGTATGTGTTGTGAACAAGATTGAGACAGACACGAAACAATAACTAAGTCGGAGACGGATATCGGAAGGTAAATAAACAATGGTTTCTGACACAACATGCTGGTTCTCTCACCTCCTAAGACTCCACCTCTCTGCTCTAATGACCCATGCAGGCCTGTCTATGTAAACGTTCATTCATAACTGCCAGGGCAGGGAGAGATTGCTGGTAATTTTCCACAGTGATGATACAACCAAATGACCTGCCTATGTTTTGATGAAAGTTGTATTTGCACAGTTAGGACCGACTGGACACCAAAACCAGACATCTCTTCTAAAAAGATAAGTCTGTCAGACAACCAAATACTACATTAGCATGTGGCCATTTTGAAACTGAGAATACGAACATGGCAGGAGGCCATCACGCAACAAGGAATGATCATGAAGACAAATGAAGCCCACGTAGCCCAGGTTGAAAAACAACTGTTCTGCAGATATAAAGAAAAGGCCATTTCCAGTACCTGAAGCAAAGTCACACCTGAGGTTGAGTAGACACCTTGCCTCTCAACACTAAGACTCACACATTCTTGTTAAGCCTCACTTCCTGTAGCTGTCCGTCTGAACAAAGGGAACTTCCTGTCTACATAGGAGAGATTACTCAACGTGCTTTACAGGTTTCCCTTGATTATTACTGATGAGCATAGGATCTGTTGGTAACTTCCAGATCCATGTGCGGCCAGCGTTCCACGTCAATGTTTCGGGTGTTCAAACTGTTGAAACCCTTTTCCTCTCAACTTCAGAATGGCTCTCACGACGCTTTGTCAAACAAGCCCAGTCCTAAACACCTCGAGAGAGGGACAAAGAGAGGGAGACTCTCTGTTTCCTCGCCCACTTCGCGAAGTTGAAGTCATGCATCAGAAACGTTGGGGAGTGGAATGATGATTCGCACCTTCGCACGCCCATAACCCCCTCCTCCCCCCTGCCTTGAGTCCTCCAGGGGCCTTTCACGACCTGCCCACAGGGTAAAATGCTTTACGAGGGAATATCCCCTCATTTTTGACTGAGCATGCCAGTGTATCTGAGGTGACTGTACGTTTTATGGGATGAGACTATGGGATTCACCCTGTTAAGGAGGAACAGAGGGAAAATGAGGAATTCTTTTTATTTCCTGTTCATTAAGCTACAATAAAAACGTTAAAAAAACTGACAGACTTTTTGAGAGAGTGTGAAGTAAACCCAGATGCTAGCTGCAATTATTTAGGGACAAGATTGTGAGAAATAAAAGTGCTTACATGGCTAAGCCCTCACAAGCACTTTTGGTCTAGGCAGTGATGTAAGAACACTGAGTGTTCCAACATGGCTAATTAGTCATTCAAAGCGTTTGCCAACACAGCAAACAAAGAAAATATGTTTTCGAAGAACTACTCCATATCCATTACTTTCATTTAGTAGCCTACACATGCAGTTACTAAAGAATGTCCAAAGTACGCCTAGGCTAGACCACAATAAGACTGTAAATGGTCATCACAAACATAATAACATTCAAATACATTCCAATGCCCGACTGACAAGCGCTGAATTACTCAAGGGTTTATTCAAACACAAAACAGAATGGCAGCCATAGCTTCAAATCCAAACGATGACGAAACGCTTGTCTTCTTTCTCTCGTCATTTTCCTCCTGTCTTAAGGGTACAATGGGTCTTTGAACAGATGCTTGGGCATGTCCTCACTTGAGCAGCCGTGTGTGGTGTTTTGACTGGACTGCTTCTTCGGAAAAGCAGCCTGATAGTCCTCATGCAGTCATGCTAACTGATGCTATCGCTAGCCAGCTCCCAGCATTAAAGCAGATCAAAACTTTTGAGACCTGCAAAACAAGCGTCTTGGAAAAGGCCTCAGCCTGCCTCATTCTATGTTTGCCCTGACAACTGTTTGAGTTAATGGCAGTCGGGCCTCTTGAGTTACATAGCAGGCAATGTGCCAGAGCTTTGGAATCTGTCACATGCATACCAGACCATATCACAAACACAGCATTTTGTGCCCCTAGATGTACTAACCTCTATGTCTCAAATGTACTGCACTGCAAGAGGGGGCTTCAAATGTCAATCTTCCCTAAAACAGGGAGCAACACAGTGAACCTTGCAGCAACATCAACACTATGAGACGTTGACCAATTTGGCCTCATGTCTGAAGCACACTGTGTGTGGATATGATGTCTCTGGCATGATAATAGCAAGGATTTGGAGGATGGTGCAGGGTCCTATTGCTGTGCAAAGGACATGCTGGCCACACGTGGTATAAAAGCTAAGGTCTTTATTAGGTCGCTGTGGGAGTCAATGTCGTGACCTCGGCCATAAATCTTGCTTTCATCACAGAGCTTCAAGTTGATACCCTTCTAGTCATAGAGCAAGTTTCTGTTGTATCTGTCTGAAGACCATGACATTTCAATGAATGACTCAAGCCAATACTAATATTGATGTTCTACCTCCATCTGAAACAAACCCACTCTTTTTCCCCATTAACAATGGAGACGCTCAAAAGTACTATTTCTATGGCGGACAAAACAAACAATACCAGGGAAATTTATGTTTAGGGAGGACAATGTCCAAAGTTGCTATTGTAATTGGGGAAAAAAGGAAGACAAACCTCTGCCAAAAAAGCATCCGCGGTTTTAGCCAGATCTCCCACAGTACCAAAACAAAAGACATTGAAGAAAGTGAAATTTGACAGGGTCTTTGTGGAGGAAGCGCTGGGGCGGAGGACGAGGTGAGGGCGTCTCCAGGGAGACCGCCCTCTCTCTTGTTGGACAAACAGCAGATGAAGCTGCGTGACAAGACCAAGTGGAGCTGGGACTTAGGGGCTCTTGTCGTTAACGCAGAGCAAGAGCTAAAGCAGACCTAGTGTGGATGGAAACCAAGATCACAGCAAACTATTTACACTGTTGCTTGTCTTCGAAATGAAGCCAACTTGTGGCTAGGACAGAATTGTAAGCCTGAGGTTACACAAAAAGGATATCTCTTTTAATGGGTGAATGGTCTCTGGGCTGGTTCTGCAGAGGGAGACTAGGTTCAGTTTGTGTCTGTTGGAACCAGTTGGGGTTATTTATAGGACGTACTATGACATCCTCATAACTTTCCTACTCCTTCATATCCTACATGAGGTTGTTGACTTGGAAGATGTGAGCCCTCGCCCTCGGTGAGCCTGCGAGGAGCTTTCTGGTGTGTCAGGGGTCACCTCTGATGCAGACGGGCTGGTTCTCCTCTGCCTTTGCCTCTTTGTCTGTCTCCTCCACACTCCATTTAGTCGCTGTATCCCCAGGCGCTGAGGGTGTCTGCGTCATCCCCTTCCCTGCTAAACAAGACCAGGCAACCCCCCCCCCTCCTTCGCCCTCCTCGGCTACAAGGGCTGCTTACCATGATGGTACCTCAGTGACCATTGAGAGGGCAAGGCCTGCATGGTCCACCGAAAGCCAGCATGTGATTGGACGCGGATGCGTTCTCTTTCCCTCAGGGTATGGTGCCTCTGTGTGCGGATGACTTCCACAGCAACAGCAACACACAAGCTGGTGGGGTAATTGGGTCAGGAGGGCCCAACCTACTGTTGATGAGCAGGGGTGTGTGTTGGGATGCCTCCTACCAAGGGGAGTGACATCATAAGACAATACAATCACTGAATCTGTGTCATCTCCCTCGGCGCTTTTGGCTTGAGTCGACGCTCATTTCCTCCTAGTAACTTCTCCTATTTTCTATAGGGTGGCTTGAAATAGACAGCACCGAGGCAGTGCATATGTTGTAGGGAGGATGCAGTAACTATATTAACCAGCAGTATGCTTTCTATTAAATAAGTATATTTCCATTCAACTAATCGAAACTCTTTTTTATAACTACAAAAGTATATGATAAACTGAGTTTGGATGTTTTCGACAGTGATGGTCTCAACATCTTTTAGTACCCCCTTTCTCCCCCCTCTCAGGAGTTGGTTTAGCTCAACTAAAATCGCACAGTCCCTGTGTTTATCCTAAGTTCGGAGCCAGTAACACCCAGGGCACTCAGCACCGAGAGGTTTCACTCAGTTCCAGGCTGCTCTATCTCACTCTGTCAACGCTCTTTAACAACCTGTCCATCAACACAGCACCCCCATCAGTTCCTAAAAACAGATCCTTGACGTTACTTCGCCACACAACGTCATCCATGTGATCTGGCTGTGAGCTCGATGGTTTCCTGATCAGCTGGGTCACGCTGCGGCCATGTGGTCTCATCGGACCTGACCCCTGTGCGACCTTACGGCATAAACCTGATTAGCAGGTAGGGGTTAAAGGTGGCCGTGTCTCTGTGGCATGTTGAGCCTGGTTTACAACTTTGCTCTGTTTGTGGCCTGCACTGCACTTCTCTCCCCAGGCCATTTCCCAACACTGGAAAAACATCTGGCGAAGCCGTGGCAGGGGGTGGGGGTTAGCGGGGTGTGTGAAATCAAGTTAGGGGCTTAGAAAAGGCGAGACTTTGGAGGGATGAAGCCAAACAGACTCTGGCAGGTTATTGTGACAAGGCCCGGCTCTGGCTGCCAACCCTTCCACACCTGGTCCAGTTGCGTCTACTGTGGTGAAGGGGTGGACACTTTTTAGTCTCTGCGGTTGCCGCTGAAAGAAAGCGAGCCAGACTCGGGTCAGAGCCAACACAGATGCTCTAGACTGGTACTATCGTTATGGACAACCGTCACGCTGCGTCGGACACACGGACGGTTGCTTTACAATGGTGTGTATTTATGTCTGGGTGGGGGTGGGGGGGGTTAGTGTGTGGTGCCATCAAGTGCACAGTGTGTCTGTTGTCTGACCAGACAGGGACCGCAGCGTCACATGGGGCAGTGTGTGATCTGTGCTGACACTCCTGTGATTGGGATACTGACAAACCGCAAAACATCCCCTGACTTTGTGTCCATGTGTCAACAACTTAGCATGCAGCAATAAAAAAAAATCTACTTTAAAGGGAGCTTTTTGAGAAAAATACCGGTAGCCAAGCAATCTGACTACCAGTGCAGTCGTTGATCATCATGATGAGGTTCGAAAATATACTGTAGGGTCATGAAACTGTGTTGTAAGAGAACCATCGTTGCACAGTGCAACCCAGATGACTCCTACTGTCCATGTGATTGTCAGTCTGGGTGGTCAGACAAGAGGCAGACTGTGTAGAAGGAATCCTCAGCCTCCTAGAGAGAGCTGGCCTGGGGAGATAACTGCTCACTGATGTCAGGAGGCAGGGGTCTGGCCCTGGGTCTGGGGCAACGTGGCCATCATGGCCCAGACAGCACAATGTGCTTCTTATGTGACCAGCGTGGGATCTAACCCAAGGGCCTTTCTCATTGCCACCTACAGGTTTCTTCCCACCCTCCAGAGCAGAGTTATGGTGCGAAATCAACCCCCCCCCCCCCCCCCCCCCCCCCCCCCCCACCGCCCTACCCCACCACCCTGCCCCACCGCCCTGCCCCACCACCCCTTCTGCTGAATCCTCCATACATTCACAAAGACCAGGAAAGGACTCAGTCAGACATTTCTGGTAGTCAACCCAAAATAGTTGGAGAGCTTTGACCCTACACCATACATCCAGATACTCTATACTGTCCAAAGTTTTTGGTCTGGAAAACTTTTCCCAGTCGGCTGTTCGAACATCTCACGCTGCTGTAATAACAAGTCGGCTTCCTGTTGCGTGTTGTGGGAGTCCAGGCTCTGTGAACTGACACTCCACACAGGCTGAGGAGGGAAGAATGGAAACAGTAGAGGGAAGGGGAGTAAGGGGGACGAACAGGAAGTAAGAGTGGCTGGGGTCAGGGTTTGCGCCCTGTCTTCCAACCCCTTTCTATATACACCCCCCCCCCCCCCGCCCCTTTTCTCTTACCCCTGTTTCTAGCTCTGGGAGAGAGATAGGCCTGTCCTTTTATGCTATTTTCATCTAAGGAATGCCAGGTTGATATGAATTAGAGACCTTGAGTTTGCACACTCCCTTTTAGCTGCAGTTCACTACCACTGGGTAATTACAGGTGAAGCGGCAGCAGTTTGAGATGGTGACGTTAAATCCTTCGACGCTGGAACATGAGACAAAGCTGAGGTCTTTGTAAATGAATCTGTTCCTCCTCCTCCAAAAAAGGCAATCCCTTGAACGTGAAAACCTCAAAAGACTGCTGTGTTTCTACAGCGTGCTGTGAAGCCCAAAGAGTTTCCACAATCGCCAAGTTACATAAACACTGAAAAAAATACCCTGTCAACATTTACACAGAAATGCTGTCTTTCCTTCCTCTCCACACCTCTCGTCGCTAGGGAAGTTACATCGCAAAAAAAGATATTATCCAAAAGCGCAGAGTTTAATTTGCCTCTGCCTGGTCTTTTACAAGTGCTTAGAGTAGAGTGCCCCAAAAATAGAGCCTCTTCTTTTGGCGAGTCTGGGCACCCGCTCTGGCTCGCAGAAATACTGGCGTCTGCTTCTAATTAATGCTATTTTGGACAGTTGGGGAACAATATGTGGAAGCTTGGCAAAAGAGAGCAGCAGGATTGAGGCACTAAACAATCAACACTTGGTAAAACCATGCTATTCTTCCCCCAGCCGTCTCTTTTTACAACATTTAGAACATTGTGCTGCATACGTTGATAAGCTGCCTATGTCCAGACAGGATGTAGAGTAGAGAAAAAAGTTGGTAAAGGAGACAATTTACATTAACCTCTACTATGACACTTGTATCAAATGCTCTGATCATTTCAACCCATCAAGGTTCAACAGATGGGGTCTGTGGCTGCCACTCACCGCTGAAGTAACTCTTGACCTTCAGGTAACCAACGCTGAGGCGAAGGACCGACAGCTTGTCCAGTCGTGCCCGCACATCATCAGAGAAGGGCAGCAGGTTGGTCAGCTTGTCCAGTTCGCCGTTTAACCGATCTCTGTGACGCTTTGACGGGTTGGACTTGATGCCATCGTGGTTATTGGGCTTTGGACTGGAGAGACACAGACAAACGCATTAGACACACAGGCATTAGAAGATATTACTGGTCCAAAAGAGTACGTAAAAAAGACAGCTGTCCTTTATACAACACTATGGGGATTGCGTGATTTTCTGGTAGTATTGGTGTTAGTAGACACAGTCAGAGTTTGGTCAATGGACAGACTATCGAACGCTTACTGGAACATATTTCTCCTCTAACACTGTGGTTATGGAACTGGGTCATTTGCATGACATCATCCTGACATTACTGGGGGCCATAGTTTGTCCTTGAAAGTATGCTTTACCACATTGCTTAAGGGCAGACTAGTGTTGTTGTACAGGATATCCCAGTCATTTGTTGTACGGCTCTATAACTGTAGTAAAACTTTAGTCAAATAATGTCGTAGTCAAATATGCTTTTCGTACATCATCAATGAGCGTCTAATACGGTTCGTTCATATTGACCTAACTTTCTAAGGTAACGATTAAGAGCTGTGTTGATGGCGCCTTGGGAAATGATTGTTTTGGAAAGTAGGTTTGTAAGACTACCCCCCTATCTGTTTACTCAAGGCCTTTTAGCTGTAACTCAAACCAGAGGTTTAGGCTACATTTGAGACGAGAGATAGATAAGAGAAGAACTGACAACACCTACATGAGTCTTATGGACAAAAGGCTAACAGTGTGAGGCCACTGTTGTTTACCTTCAGCCAAACTCTACCCAACCTTTCATTCTGAACCTTTCAGTATGATCATAACATACGTTGGATTCACATGCGCTATACGTGGGTCAAAATCATTTTAATGGCTTGAGCTCACAAATGATGCACCAAGAAGATATGAGGCGTTCATATTACTGAGTGCATAATTAAATTCAATGTTCATGAAACTATGCATGTAGTGTATTTTCTGTGTTAAACATAATAAACTGGAGGCAGGGAGAGTCACTTCGACAACCTATTGAAGAAGGTCAAAGGCATCTGGTTTGAATTCACCCGAAGAAACCAAAGAGAAGTTAAAGATGACTATCTATCTATTCCTGGCATTCATCAGAAGCGGTGAAATCATTGAAAACAAGGAAGGTGTATTGTTTTCCTGCAGCTTTTGAATCTGTTTTGACCAGACGTATTCCTTTTTCATTCTCAGAAAATGTTTTAGTTAAAGAAATAGTTATGACTGTAAACGTTCCTAAATTAGAACAGTTTTTATTAGAAACAAATGTTTCTTTTCAGAGCGTTCTTTTTCAAGGACAAACAGACCCACACAACAATGGTTCCAGGTTGCACTTTTTTTTCTAAGTGGACAAAGACAGCTTGTCTATGTTGTTGAGACAACAATATTCAGAACAAAAGATTGCTTTCATTTTCAAGAAGAAAAAAAAACTCAACGAAGTGCCAGGAAACTGTGAGGCAATGTTAAAGGTAGTCACACCTGAGCAAGGTGAACGTTATCCTGTGAATGAACAGGCAGACTCTGCAGGGTAGGTTACATGTTACATACTGCAAGGCGGGAGGTAAAATAAGTCGTTAAATCGTGAAATCTCTCTGCATGTCATGCACATTTACGCACTTTGTGATTAGTTTAATGGAGATAAAACTTTTAAAGCTATCACGCTGGAAATTATTCAAGCTAATAGTGAAGTGGGATTTCAAGCGTGAAGGCAGATGTGTCGACGTATTTAAAAACTCTAGGCAGTGGAAAGAAAAAAAATAATAATTTGAGATTTGTTTGTCTCTGTAACACAACTGGACATTAACCCAAAATGTCGCACTTAAACGTTAGTACTCTAAATAACTGCATTTTCAGTTATTACGGTGCTAGTTAAAGTATCTTACAACAAACAAACAAAAAGGCTACAGTTCGCACTACTGCTATACACGCGCACGGATTCAAATGAACTTGACAGTATATTTACTATTAAAAACAAATAACTATTTTGTAACTCAAAAAAAACAAAAAAACAAGCTAGCGTACAAAGTCGTTCTCTTTACTATGGACAGCTGGTTACTGTTGTTTCAATGTAGTATCTGAAAATGTGTTCATTTGCAGGGAAAAAACGGACAAAATCGTGTTCTCATAATTAGAAAAAAAAGTGGAGGCCTATCAGATTTCAGAACCTCGCGCCAGCTCCCCCTTACTCCCCCTCCCTCCTGTAAGCATCGCGTGAGAGCACAGCCAGCTAGCAACTTGATTATGATTAATGCAAGGGTAGACTGCTACTTCCATGCCAGACCGTGGCTAGCCTACACACCGAGACAGACTTTTAAGGTAACCCTAAACATTTGAGGAACATTTATGAACTCGCGCCTTAAAGTTGACAAATATATGAATGTATCCGTACGTTCAACTGTTTTTTTTGCAACACGGTCCAACCATAATTTGAACTTCTTGTGTAATGTTGGTAAACTAGATGACCAATGACGTATGGACAAACTTCATTGGTTATCATTCCTACCTGTAGCTACAGTAGTTTCCATGTTAACACAAATAAACTTGAATATCATTATACATTATTTGATGCAATTCGAATACTTATTCCTACAATAATACATTTCATGACAACAACAAGGCATCTCCGTTTTCTACGTTGACGATGTTATAGAGCAATCTATCGATCATTTGGACTCAAAAGTTTATGAGTTTTGCTTACACTTTCTGAACAGGCTTCTTCCGTTTCTTTGCAGCGTAAAGCGCCACGTTCCCCAACATAGTCTGTTTCTGAAGTGTAAAGTCAATAAAAAATCTTTATACTGCGTCCACCTCTTATTCTTGTCGATGTTTCAAAGATTCACACAATTACAAGAAATCACACTGCTGTTAAAATCCCTGTTGTATAAGCCGACATGCAGCTCGCATTGGAACAAGCGCTGACAGAATCCTCCCTGATGTATCGAGAAATCCAATGAACACAGGAACAAAACCCCAAAAAGTTAAAGCTTTTCCTTGCCCAAAGAAATAGTTTGTAAAATAGTATCCGTATTCCTTAAAAGTTTAGTATCTAAGTTTAGAGTCTTAAAACTCAAACGGACTCCAGTTACGTTATAAGCTGCTTGCTTCTAGTCCAACCAACCAGGCACTGTTACTGTAAACTGCGCAGCAGGTACAGTTGCCTTGCTATTGGTGCGAGCGTTGTGTGAGAGAAGAGAAAGGCTTTTAAGGTGGTCCATATGATATCAGACTTGCAACACTTAAAACTGGTGCAGGCTAAAATGACAACTCCAACAGCAAGTCAAAAATAGTCTAACCCTTAAGCACAATTGTTATTAAAGCAGGTTTGACGATTTTCTAAATTAATAATTTCTCAGATTTAAAGGGCCTTACTCTTTTAGTTTTCTAGTAAAACATGTGGCAGCTAAAATGCAGTTACAATATCATAAATGCTTACCTAATAAAAATGTACAACAGCTTTGCCACTCTCTACCCATCAAGCCCAGCCATTAATAAGTCGATATATCTTTAGTGCATTGGTGTAAGATGCAGAAATCTGTCGCCACAATGTAGCTTGGGCATTGAAGTTTAAACAGACTTAGCTGCACATGACTGCAGACCGTGAGGTTTATAGGGTCACATCCCTCTTCACCTGTTCAACGAATACGTTATTGTTTTAGCATTAGAATCAGGTCTATAGTGCAAATGCTTTCTTCGACATGGATATGTCTTCATGTTCCAGTGTTGACAGCCCAGCCGTGATTGGGTCACCATGCCTGCCAGGGTGTGGAAAAACACACACACAGCCTCTGACCATATCACAAAGAAAGAGGTGCTCGCACATTGAAACAGTGTCACCCAAAACAAACAACCTGAGCTGTCACACAAACACAAAGGCTTTCTTTCACTTGGAGCATACCAAAAGTAATGGTCACACAGTTAAATTATTGGATATTTGGACTGTTGTATTGACAATTTTCCTGCCCACTCCCTGTCAGAGCACAGTTGATTGCAAAGGCCTAGTAAGGGTTGAAAAGGTCACTTGCTCTGCTAGTTCAGGAACATATCAATCACAAGATGTTTTGCTTTGGCTCAGCCTTTCATCAACAATACTTCCAATGAAAGTCACCATTAGTAACTAACTTGAGATCTCAAAGTGGAGATTTTGAAGGTGCAAAACATGCCAATCACTAATGACCGTGAGAGTGTCCTTGTGAACGCTTGCTTGTGCTGACTGCATAAGTCCACGTGCCACAGTCTAGAGCCACCTGTACCATCTGGAGCTACAGCTGGCGCTGAGGGGGTGCTGCCGTGGCAACACAGCACACTTTTCTCTCTTCCATCGCTCCACTTTCCCCTGTCATTTTTCTGTATGTCATCTACAGTTCTGCGATAAAATCATTCACCCTGGCATACTCTCATAGTTCATCATTCCGTTGGTCATATATATTTGTGCGAATATAAATCTCAGTCAGGGATCCAGCATACGCTGTAAAATGTACAAGTACAACATTGCCATGTCTCGGAGCATAAAAATAAAGACATTTATAAGTTCAGCTGGGACAGTAAAACACTGGTTGGTTTCTATAATGAGTGAGTAAGCAAGTCACAGATTACAAGCAGTTTTACTAAGACACAGAGGTGACTTTAATGTAGTTGTAAACACGTTCAGTGACTGAATGCTACTCATGATACTTCACATTCTGTTCAGTCTGTTTATTGCGGACGCTCCCTTTCTGTGGATTTGTATTTCATTTGTACATTTGTTTGATTGTAACCCTGTTGGAAACATTTCATGGTATCATACCCACACCATTTTCCTGTTGGGCTGATTAATGGACTTCACAGGCCGTGGTTGTTTACATTGCACTCAAACATAGGAAATATCCCCATCTACTGGTTTCAAGTGGTTCTCTCTGTATGTACTCCATGCCCTTTGCTGTACACTACATCCCACACAAGTATCAACAGTACCAATGGCTATGTGTGGTGGAAAAGGATTGGAAGTAACCATATATGAAAATCTAGTATTTACTGACTAATAACACATGCTTGAAACCCAGACACCAACTTGTAGCAATATGATTGTGAATCAAAACAGCAACATTAGGTATAAAACCTGAGTTCAGCCCACAGTATGTTAGTGTTCATCGGGTCAAATGCTCTGTCTGTGCTTAGTTGGGTACAGGTTGTGTTCCTGACATCAAAGGCATTTTTACAAGATATGCAGTTTGTGTGTCAGACTACAAGATTTTCCTTTAACAAGATACATCATGACTCTTGTATAGATGTGGGTAACAGTGTCTTTATCTCTGCGTTCAAAACCTGAAACGCATGCTTCCACTATTGTAAAAAACGAAACATAAACAATAGTTTCATCGTGAGAGGGGTCTGAGTAGTCGGTAGATTTAAAGAGACACGCCACACACCGTACAGTCATACTGAATTTGATTTACTTCTGGGAGTGGGCCAGCGTGTTCCCGTAATTGGTGGCAGATGTTGGCGAGGACGTCGATGTGACTGTGTGCATGCAGGGTGGGGGGAGAGTGGGGTCATTGTATAAACTCTACCTTACCGTCTGGTCGAGGCTTTTTCCATGGCTTCTGAGAGCGGCGTTCTCTCCAGCCGATGAATCACACTAGAACATTGGAAGGACCTGACCTTCGTAGGCGTTATGCTAAGACCTTTGGAAGACAAATTGGTCCCATTTCTCATTTTGTATTTTTTTTTATGACAAGAGATAATTAGCTGTGGACTTTAAAGAGAGGAGTGAGTTATGCTTTCTGTTATACTGGGGTGGACTTTAGACTGAAGTCCTGCCAATTTGTTTCCCAGTCAGGAAACTATTTGTTTGTATCCTATTGAATAACTTGAAGCCAGCCTTGGCTTCACCATCGCCGGTTTGTTCTACAAAATAAGCCGATCTGCTCGTCCAACCATAGGCTGTGGGTTAACCTAAGTAATAGCACAGATTTAAAGTCAGTCTGCACACAAAACAGTCTAAGTGAAGGAAGCTGGATGAAGAGAAGAAAGACAGACGTGTTTTCTCAACATGACACCCGCTCTCCCAGAGGGGCTTGCGCCACTCCTAATGTCCAATTTTATGCAAGTGTGAGAAAATAAACATATTAATGAAGAGTGGGTGTGCACCCACGGTGAGGCCTGCTCTCTACCACATGTGGTTTGAGTTCAGACAGGGATTGGAGGCTCAGGTTTTACAAAGCCCTCTTGGTCACTGCTGTAAAGCAATGCTCTCAGACCCACATCAGGCTATTCTGGGTCCCCAAAGATGCATAAAAGCTAGATTGCAATCCGTTGAAGTTGTAATTCAGTTCAGCCCCATTTTATGTAGTGGTAGAAGAAATATGTCAGTATTTTTACAAACACACCAAAACAAAGCAAATAAGACATGAGTCAGTCACCTAGTGCACACTCTTGGATTAAACACAAGTTTGTAGAAGTGCTCACTTCTGTTAAACCATGACCAGGCTTTAGATATTCATCGGGGCTGGAATGCCTGTAACTTGCCTTTCATCAGCAAGGCTCAGAAAATAAATTACAGAGGCACAAGAAGAACTATGAGGAAAATAGCTAGTTTCCATCCCTATCAGCATTTCATGGCATTAAATCTCTCTTTGCCTTATTCCTAAAATAACAAACACTAGCCCGTTGCTGTCCTCTTGATCTCTATGCCAGGCAGACTAGGGGAATTGTATTACAGTAAATTCCACTTCTACCTGGCTCTTCACAGAGGAAATATGATTTACTACTAACTTGAAAAGTGTAGGAATGTGTTTTCTTGTATTTATGTGACCATGTTTTAATGTCGGTAATGGAATGCAGATAAAGTCAGCATTCAGGGAAACCGTTATCTGTGTAGCTAAATTCAAACGCCATTACTGTCCCTAAATACAAACACTTAGTTGGCTGGTATTTGTATATGTTTAAGCCATGATGTAAGTAGCTGAGATCATCATTATTATGTAATGCCAAAGATAAAGTGCATTGCAAATGTTTGCGCTTTTAGTGTAATGGATACGAAGTGATACCACTTTGTTGCAAATCCGTTTTGCGATGTTTCCATGTTACGTTCGATGTTCCACATCCAGCAGATGGCGCACATTATTAAACTGGATTGGAACGTTTTGACAGTCATTCTCCTGCCTTAAAATCCATAATTGTAGCCATCAATATTTACATAAACGTGACTTGAACATACAGTAAAACCTTTACGAAACATACAAAAATATCATGGGTCTCATTACATCAAACTACACTACATCAACACCATAGTTTTTCGTGACCATGAATTATTTGAATTGCAAAACGTATTCATGTACCATAGTGTGGGAGGAAAAGTGTTTATAGTCCTGGTGGTTTGATGTTCAACCATGTTTCCATTCACTCACACACTGTTCTGTAACTACGTTTAGTAATCAGATTGGCTCATCAGACGTTCGAATGCCACTGAATTTTCTCCCTCTCTGTCAGAGACTCAAATGAACTCATATGCGAAAACCAAGGATCAGGGGTAACATCACCCTTGGTTTCCATAAGGTCTGATCTTATGACCCATTCATGTCATCTTCTCCTGTTAAAGGAACCTGTTACTCAGACTGAAGATGATACGGTCATTCACCAGAGGCAGTCCCCCAGGCTCTGTAGAAGCACTGAACATGCAACCACAAAGTCCCATTCTCTAAGCACCAGCGGAGCTTGGACGCTATCCCTTTTAGTGTGTGTGTAGGCACGTTGTTTCTCGTCTGTGGTGGCCCCAGCCTGGTCTAGGGGACTGTGTGGAGTTGACTGTAGGGACTGGTTTTTAAGGACTAGGCTGTCTGAGTAGGCAGAACCACCCCACCTCCTCCCCCAATCCTCCATCCCTAAACTGCATTCGCACGCGAGGTGCTGTGGGGCCCCTGTCCCAACATTCTCAGGTGGTGACTTCAGGAGAATCTGTGTTGCCGGAGCTCGGAGTGGGCCAGGCCTGCTGGGCCGCTGGGACCGGCCGTCCAGCCCAGACTGTTATTTTCTAATGTTATTGAAGAGGGCCCAGCCTCCTCTGCTCTTGGCCTGCTCCGTCCCCACTCATCTGTGGCTGATTAGGAGGCCGCTTCCCTGGTTCCCTCTGCGCTGACATGAGGTATGGGCCTGCAGAGGACCGGCTCCACACACACGCAGGGAACGCCGCCGCTTCCCATGAACTCACTCATCCCTCTGCACTGGAAAGAACTGGCCCCTATGCTCACTTCTTCTAGAGAAGAACAGGATGAGGGAAAAACACTTGTAGCACATGTATACGACAAACAATATACACTGATACTAACGTTTCCATTGGGATTGTAGCCTTTGTTTTTGTCACGCTGTTTGTGCAGTCATCTTTGGTTTCCTTGATTTTCAGTATGGGTGTACAAAGCCAAATTCAGTTTTACAGGTTGGAGTCAGTCAAGTCGTTATTGCATTAGCTGTGTTAGTACATATGACAGAATGTTTGAGAAACCACTGCCTCCATCCATGCGTTTCAGTAGATGTCATTAAAATCACGTGATTAAAAAAAAACACTAAACAGCTTTGCACACCTTTCCATGCCTTGGTTAATTAGTACAGTTGGAGCTGTTGTGAATTACAGAAAATAGAGGGTTTGAATGTGGGCAAGGATGTGTCACTTTTTCCTCTCCTGCTCTTCAAAGGCTGCTGTATAGTATAAAGGAGTGGAGGCCAGGGCAGTTGGATGGAGCTCAATTGCAGAAACTGCTAACGTATTGGATTCAAGCTCACAAATTCAACACATATTAAATGGGAAAAGAGTTCACATAATATTTATTCAGCAGTTGCAATTGCTATTAAGTAGCAATCAAGCAAATAGGGTAACGTTTGCTCAACCAGG
Organism: Plecoglossus altivelis; assembly: GCA_036571765.1. NCBI lineage: Eukaryota > Metazoa > Chordata > Actinopteri > Osmeriformes > Plecoglossidae > Plecoglossus > Plecoglossus altivelis. The sequence continues at coordinate 7,461,154 of BROE01000010.1, read as the reverse complement.
GCATTAAAACTAGTTGAAAGGGAGAAAAAACTGCTGATATTTGTGGATTCAGTAGAGATGGTTTTGAGATAATGTAACAGGAGAAGAAAAAGGTTTTGGCTCTCCACTGCACAATCCATAATCTTATCTGAGCTTGTGTGATGTCTCAGGAATGCTGATCCCTGTATAAAAAGGGATTGGGTTGTGCTGAAGTCATAGCTTGTGAGTTATATGCCTTTCTAATGGGCCTAAGATTATCTTGGTTGACCAAGTTCCTGCAGGATAGATGGATGGGTGCATTCAAAGACTGACTTCAGGCTGTCAGTCAATATGACTGATATGTACAATATCATAAAAAAAGCCTCACCTATGGCACCATAACCATGAATACAAAGGAAGTGATGTATTTAATTGTTTTCCTGTGAAGTCAGAAAGTGACTATGGACCCTTTGACTACCTTTTAAGCTTTAAAATGTTAAAATTAAACATTGAGAATTACATGGAGCATTCTAACGCAGCAGTATTTCTTGTTAATTCCAGGTAATTTTCGTTTTGAATAGGAACAAAATGTACAGTGTTCTCAGAATACTTTTTCCAGAGCTGTAATATCAAACTATTGGCCATTAGCCAAAAGGCTGCCATTTAGTCCAGATATAGTATCAAATGAATGGTCGTGCCCAGAAGGCCGACATGTTATCCAGATATACAACTCTGACAAAAGGTTAGATAACTGCATAATTTTCTTTTCAATAGCGTTGGGAAGGAAAACTGTGAATGAGGAACATAGGGTTGTACTTGTAGTGGCCTCTTAAACTCTACCAATACCACCAGTCTATCCTCAGACTTCTATGCTTTCGATTAAAATGTTGCTACATAATACCTCAGACACCTTCCATCTAAGTGACACAAAAAATATTGTAAAGCAAAGACATATCACCGGAATGATGATAATCTTCACACCTTCCTCTGTCTATTTCCTTTGGCCATGCTAGTGGTCATGCTTGAACTAAGTGTGTGGTATTCCTGCAGACCTAACAGGCAAGGCAGACAGTTGGCAGGCCTTGAGCATATTAAATCTAACATTTGCTCCCACTCCCTCTCCAAGCCAGAAGTTTTACTGGCATTCGGTAAATGGTCTGAATGTCTGAGCTAGCGATAACTCTCTTTAGCTGTCTCTCTGGCCTTACCAACAGCAGTCTCTGTTTATCAGTGCAACAAGGCAGGTGCCTGTCCAAAACACCTTATTTATAGAAGCAAACGCCTTTGTCTAACTTGCCAGTCTACCAGCTCACTCAGCAATGGAAAAGGCCAGTTCCGACCTAGCATTCGAAAGAGAGACCCAATGTAATGCCTCACGTTAATTGAAGGTCACCCTGATTAAGTCACCATGGTCAGCTAAACTATCATTTTTACATAGTTACATTGCTACATTGGTAACAGTTATTAGTTCTAGCTAATAAGATCGACTGTAACAGAAGGAGGAGAAGAAGTAATCTAAGTGGTTTTATTTATTTTATTTTATTGCGAATCAAATTTTATTCATAAAAGTGCAATACTGCAGTTCTGTTAAGTTCCTGCCCATGTTCGAGTATGCTCATTGTACGTCTTTATTTTGACCACTAGATGGTGCAAAAACAGTGTACTGCATGGGAGGGGGTACAATGTAAAACTGTTTCAACTTTATCATAGCTGATATGGAACAACTGGCCACATTTCTTATAGTGGTATCTTGTATAAGTGCGAATTTCATAATAATATATATTTTTTATTACCTGTTGATTAGGGGTTCGCTGTCTGATTGTGTGGGATTATGTGACCGTGGATGTGCTCGCAGTAGGTAGTGTTGGTAGAGTGGGTAGCGTACGGAGATTGGGTAGTGCAGGTAGAGTGAGTAGTGTTGGTAGAGTGGGTAGTGTTGGTAGCATGAGTAGTGTTGGTAGAGTGAGTAGTGTTGGTAGAGTGGGTAGTGTTGGTAGAGTGGGTAGTGTTGGTAGAGTGAGTAGTGTTGGTAGAGTGGGTAGTGTTGGTAGAGTGAGTGGTGTTGGTACAGTGGGTAGTGTTGGTAGCGTGAGTAGCGTTGGTAGAATGGGTAGTGTTGGTAGATTGGGTAGTGTTGGTAGAGTGAGTAGTGTTGGTAGAGTGGGTAGTGTTGGTAGATTGGGTAGCGTTGGTAGCGTGAGTAGCGTTGGTAGAATGGGTAGTGTTGGTAGAGTGAGTAGTGTTGGTAGAGTGAGTAGTGTTGGTAGAGTGAGTAGTGTTGGCAAATGGCCTGCAGACTCGTATCTACACCTGAATAACAGCAGTGTTGATACTGAGTAGAACAACCATCCATTGCATGTAATAACGCTTGATACATTATTCATAATTGGTAGTATGTGCCACATACACACACACAAACCTTTTGATAGTTTCCATTCCCCCTTAAAAAAAGATCACTCTGGAAACACACAAACAGAATCAGCGAGAAATGTGGAATTGTGGGGATTATAATTGTAAACATGTCCATTTGTGCCTTTATCTCAGCCACTTGCAGCACACCACCAGGGCTGCTTCGAGGTCTCCATTGCAAGAAAATGTCATTGTATTGATGACCGTAACTTTGAGGTGAATTAATTGCTTTCCTTGTTCTGACATTTTTCAATTAGTCTCTCCTATGCTACGGATGCTTTTAGAAATTTAATGAAGAGATGATTGTATTGAAATGTGTATTCTGACACCAAAGAAAAATAAAGGCAATTAAAGAATAGAACCAATTAAAGTGGCTTTTAGAACATCACTGTAGTAAGATGATCTCTCCTGCCATGATTCAAGATTGTATTTTTTTCAATGGGACTAAATTACTGCATAATTACTTAAGAGGCAGATTGCCAGGAAATGAGATCTTGATCATTGAATTACTTTGGGTTATTTAACTGTAGTTAAGGATTTTGTCACTTATTTTGACAAAGGCAAACACATACACACCCAAACACACCCATATGGATTAACGCAAAATCCTTTTCAAAGAGAAACGGCTCAACGGCCACTGTAATGATCAGGTGTAGTCACAAAACTGGCACCATCTCCCTCATAATTAATTTCTCTGTAGTTGACTGTAGTATTGTATTAGAATACTCTGGAATATTGAGCAAGCTGGGACAAAGTGACGCTACAAAACTCTTTGTAACATGTCAGACACATTTGTCATGTAGCTGACAAACATACTCGACTAAGGTTCAGAAATCTCTGAAGAAGTTCTGAATGCCACTGCTCTCGCTGTAACATTTGTCATTCTGGAACAATATTTGTGGAATTGAATTATTTGTAAATCTTTTTGCTATTATTTTTTATTTGGTTTGGCACCCTTTCCAGCACTTTCCAGATCTTTCATTCTATGTATTACAGTGTATTTGTACAGCACACATCTGCTTTGCAGTCCAATGCTCCATCATAGCCTGACAGCACCCATGTCGTACTGCTTGTGAGACAGAATCCCTGTTGGAACATGTTTCTGCTGCGTCCTATAGCTAGGATACTGTCTCAGAGTCTGTCCCCTGATGATGCAGCTATTCTGAGCTCCCCTTTGAAACCCTTTGTTGTTGTTGACAAAGGTCTCCCCATAACTGGAAAAAATATGTACAATAGACAATTAATTAGACAATGTTTTCATGTTTTCCTCAAACAAAATGAGGTCATTCCTTGTGTTATTACTGAGGTTGCAGGGCCACGCATAAGAACAGTTTGACTTGTTTTTGATATTGTCTTCAGTGGCACTGGTATTTGTAATTAAAGAAACACAATCAATGTTTGATGCTCTGGTTATGAAGAAACCAGTAAAGGCCCAATGACAGGATATCAAACTACAGTACTGTAGTTCTTTATTCTCATATTTTTCTTTTGGCATTTAAAATAAAGTCTTAGGTCTAATCGTAGAATACAGTTTTTCTAAGTATGAAAATATGAAAAGGGTAAATTGTGAGGTTATGATTGCATTAGTTACATTGAAAATTTTTACTATGACCTTGTTAGGTGTAGCGTCTCATGTTTTTACTGACTTTAAATCTTCCTTTCTGACAGTCTATGAACATTGTCTGCCCCCATTATCTTATGATCTTGGCAGGCTCTACTAAATCATACCATCAGGCTCCATGAGAATTGTCACATTTAGTTCAAGCAGTCTTTGTATAACAGCTGTCATTTAAAAGAGCTTTTACACAGCCAAACAAAATCCTCTTACAAATGTTGCTATCAAGAAACACAAAACCTCCTGAAGTTTCACATATGTTTGAAGTGCTGTCAATATTGGAAGCATACAGTATCTAGCAGATACGCTTGATTAATGTCATGAGGTACAACTGTGTGAACTATCCTGACAAATGATTCACTGTTTGGATCATAGAGCAGGGAATGACCTTCTAAAGTGTCATACATTGTCTACAATCAACTGGCCAACAAACACTCAAAAGTTAAAGTAAAATACCCCCCCCCCCCCCCCCCCCAAGAACATTTAATGGATAGTTCACAGAATTCCAGCAAACACGTTAAGCAGCTACTTCACAAATGTCCCCAAAATGTGTGGGATCTGAGACCGATATCCACTGAGTTTCGGTTTATTTCACGCGTCATCCACAGCCTCCAGTAGAGCTGAGTCCTTCTCAAGTTCAAAGTCAGCCTTTTCAATGGACTCATCATCACCTTCCTCCTTGGTGAGGTATGATCCCTTGTGCTTGAACATACACTGTAGCCCCAAGACGGTTATACACAGCAACAACACTGCAGCTGCAGCAATAACCCCTGGAAAGGGACAAACATAGCTATCATATAAGATGCAGTAAAACCCATTCTAAAAGTGGAATAGAAGTCTATCATTCTTATTACATACAGGTGGTAAATAGGTCACATCATTGACATCAGCAATAAGCTGTATCACAAAATGTCTTTTTACCTCCAAGAACATAAAATGACCCCTCATCCGCAGAGGTACCTGGAACAATCCAGAACACACTTGTCAGTAGCAGATATTAACCAAACAGTACAGTACACTCCCAGGCCTTATCGCTTGTCGACTGAAGGGGGGGGGGGAACTAAATAAAGAGAGATGAAGTAGGTGATCAGTATAAATGATTACAGAGGAACAGCTGTTCACCTTGGCTGTGGGACTTTGTCATAATCAACTGAATGTGTGTCATTGTTGTTTCCTACAGAGACGTGATACTTCCACCCCCTTCCCAGGTGCTAGGCGTAAGTGGTTATGCGTCGTGTTGGAAAACATTTGCATCGTGAATGCTTTAATCACATTTCGCTTTGTTGTATTTACCAATTGCCAAACGAACCAACAAACACAAACTAAAAGCAACATTTTTACAGGAAAGCCACACAAAAGGTGTCAAGGGATTTGCATATTGTTTCCGATGCCAAGGTTGTTTTTTTTACGCTACAGAGAAAGGGGATTTGACAGATTGTTGGGGCTGAAGCTGCTTCGAGTGCTTAGGTCATGAAAGTGTGTCTGAGGGTGAGGCTTCACTCAGACAGGAAACGGTGGATGGACACTCCCTGTTGGTGCTCCCGGTCTCATACAGATGTTTTCTTAACGAGAGAGAAACTCAGGAGGTGACAGGCCTGGAGAGGCGTTTGATTGGCCGGTGCGAGACGGTGTCCTCAGCCTCTTTCGGGTCATCAGGGGGGTGTATCGAAGACTGATGAGCATTTCTCTAATGAATTTCTTATATATCACTGCTGTTTCCTACCCAGACAGATTTCACATGTGAGTTCTTATTTTGCTGCTCACACTTACACCCGAGTATCACCTCCCTTTCTCAAGCACTGTATCCAGATGCAGCTGAGGGTGTGTTTTTGGATCTTTGTATTTAAAAGGGCTGTCCATGCATGTCCTAATACAGCATTTAGTTCTGGATTTATTTGATCACCGTTTCATCTCCATCAGCTTTGTTGTAGAACAGATCATTGTAATAAACGCACCTGTGATTGCGATGGCGGTTGTTCCACTTGTATGTCTGTCAGTGAATTCCTCTGAATAGCAATTAATTAAAAGACAACATGTTCACATGAGTAGGTTTAGATTCTGTACTGAAAAAAATACAGACTAAACACAGATGTAAAAGAGCAGAACAGTCAGTGCTTTTTATTTATTAAACTTACGAAGAGGTGCTGGAGTTGTTTCAGGGATTACATGGAATCCTGCAATGAAGAAAATTGTGAAATGTCAAATTACTTAATATTATTGCCACAATTCTAACATGACCTCCAGGGATAAAAGAGGGATTGTATTTCTTCTTGTCCAGACATCTGTTCCCCATCACAGAGCTTCACCTAACCCTTAGGACCGCACCTCGGAATGACTGTGTGATCACATGGTGCTGGACAGGATTGTGAATGGAGCAACTCCAGAACAAACCCAACTAGCTCAAGCTGACAAACATTCAAGCACACAAACAGGGACTGGAAACACCCGAGAGCAGCTTTACAAATTTTTTGCCAAAAGAGAGTGCATCACATTTCCCTTGTCATCCGGTAACTGGCTGCTGTTCATGGGTATTGAAAATAGAACTTCATCAAAAACCACATCGGATTGTTGCTCTAAAAGGGACTCCATGTTTGGAGAAGGTTTTCTAAATGGCTGAAAAATGGCATTTTCAAAGCACAAAAAAGTTGGGCTTTTAGTGAAATGTATTTGGCAGCTCTTAACTGAAACAGAAGTCACAAAACCCATAAAAAATACAGAAAAATAGCTTCAATTGATCTTCCTCTGTTATAGACAATGTGTTGCAATATGTACTCTGCATACAATATTTGTAAATGTACTTTGTATAAAGAATTGCTGCAGAAGGAACAAGTGAGAGGTTCAAAGAAAGATGTGGCATACTGTGATTCAGCAGAGGGAGTGGTTGGTGTCTGGAGAGCCATATGAAGCTTCTCCCTTTAGGGAATGATGTAAGGTGGGTCTGAAAGTCGGACATCAGGCTGATGCAAACATATTCTCAATCACTGAAATGAAGGCACTCTGGTCCTTCTAGTAGGGCTCGTCTCTTTCCAGAACCTTCCAGGTGAACCCTCTCCTAGTTGTTCCATGCTACTGTTTACTTTTTGTGCTCCCACTCATAATACTTCAGTGCATGACAGTTAATTCCCAAATATGTGTTTTGAGGTAGTCGCCTGAAGATAATGAATGGCAGTGGTTTAAGTGCTAGTGCTGAGCTCTAAACAGCAAATATACAGATCGTTTTAGTGTATTTAGTTTGACTGTTTTTATACTCATCACTTCACAAGAGTATCCAAATGCAACACTTGTTTTGTGAAGACAGATTGAGCACTTTGCAAAGGGAGCTTTCACAAACTGAAAAAGTGAGAAGTTCCTTTTCCTGTGTACCTTATCTGGTTTCTAAAACTAAAAATAGGTTCACTGGTGTTGACTTGTAACAAGGGGACTAAAGGTGTTGGTATGGAGGTGCGTGGTGGCCAAAAGACTACATACCCACTGTTCTGTATAAACTTTGTCTGTGTGCATATCACAATTATGCAAATAAGTAGTTAATTTATTACTAACCGAGCTGCAGGACTATCCTCTTCACGGCTAATAACAATTATTTTCAGTCTTTCAGTCTTGAGGAACAACCATCAATTGACCACTTACTAAAGTCTTTGTCGAAAAAGAGTATTTTTCTTTTTTTTCTGCGTTTTTGTAATCGAACGTGCTAAACTTGGTCTTTCTGTTAAATGTGTTATTACGTGCTTCATGTTAGTTATACTGGAGAAGATAACCATGCTGCTGATCTCAACACTTCCTTCCTTTCTCCCTTATTTCCCAGACCTTTTTTCTCCCACCCTTATGATTTCATTCCTGGCTTCAGACTGTTTATTTTTCTCCAGCCCTGCCCAGGCCTGATGTAACATAGTTGCAAAACACATGTGCCAAAAGGAATCAGGGACGTGTTTTTCTGTTCTGGATAATAATGTTTTAGGTTGATCGTTATCTCATTGAGTCTTCAAATGTTGCCAACTGCTGTTCAAGACAGAGGCCAATTGCATGGCTCTAAAGTTCTGCGGACAGGCATGTCTAGATGCGCTACCTTGTGTTCACATATCTACTTCTTTGAAAGCCCTCTCAAAGTTTCATACGTCTCCACATTGCCCTCTGAAACCGTTCACAAGCTGCTCTGAGGCGATGAGAAGACCTTGAGTTTGCCTGGCCTACCAGTGAAGAGTGGCCTGCACACCAAGCCTGACAGGTGGTGATAGTGAGAGAGACAGGATAGAAAACACACTCTAATTAGTAGCAGGCAATACAGCGTTACTTGACTCCTCAAACTTTAACATCAGTGTGGGATGCCGGTTGACACGATGATAAGGAGAGCGATGGGATTGTACCGAATCTGCCTAATTAAAGAGACAAAATTAGACCGAGCAAGCAGTGAGTGTACAAACAGTGTTTTCAGAACTCCACGCACAGGAAGCCGAACACAGTTTCTGTCCTTGATCTCCTGTCTTACATCTTGATTGTCCCACCTCAATGAACCCTCCCTCACAGGGAGACAAAAGCGTCCGCTTTGGCTGTTCGACAGCCTTGCAGGAGTGCATTTTAGAATGCTCTCTGTGTTTCTCACAGGCGCCTCTGACTACTCAGACAGCACAGCCATGGAAGGGGGGTCTCCTTGGTATTCAGCTAAGACGCTCCGAGTCAGACGGCTTCACTTTGAGCCTGTCGCACCAACCTGTCAACAGCTGGAGGATACTGCTCTGCATCAGCCTTGCATACACATCTGCTCGCCAAGGAGAAGAAGGAACAGTTGCTGGTTCCTAGTGCGGCCTCTCTGTCTAGATACGTGGCGTGTAGTGTGACATTGTCGGTTGCTCTCCATCAAACACATCTTTATCTAGACGCGCACACCGTATGTGAGCACAGTAGGGTGCCATCCAGGGAAAGTGACAACATCCTGGAGACAGCTGTCCTTTTATGACATTGTTGGGTTTTAACACAGATCAGGCTTCAGAGCCTAGTCTCCATTTTCAGCCCATCAGCAACTGCTAAAGGTTTGGTGAACACTGGATGAGGACCAAAGAACAAGGAACAATAGATTTCTTCTTCTCCTCTTCTCCTCATATACAAAATGACATTATACAATGGTTTAACAAAAGTGCAATACGTATCATTCTTCTTCGTAAATGACAAATACAAGCAGTTTCTTGAGCCACCACCATAGAGCACGTCTTGTCTTGTACAAAATTAGCCTATTTTTGGCTAGGCTGTCACCCAACTGCGTGCTGTTCAAATTGCAATTGTCCTTTGGAAAAGTGGGGGAGGGGGAAACTGAACTGCGGTGAGTGTGTCTGTTGTCCCTTATCAGTCGCGCAGCTCCCATGCTGCTCTCCTCTCCCAGACTCCTCTCTGAGCCCTGAGAGTGCACGATAAACAGACACACCCTTTAATCTGGTGCTCTGCAGAGTGATACACCTCGACTGTGCCACACATGCAGAGACGCTGAGCCATGCATGCTTGTAAGCACATGCAAACGTGCAGACGCTCACGCGTTATCTCGATCTGTCAGTCAGTCTTTCTGTTTCTCCCACTATCTTTCACCCTTCCTCCGTCTCTTGCACTCTCTCTCGCTCTCTCTCTCTCCAGAAAATAGATCCATTTCCCCATGGAGGAACTCAAGCTAAGGAGTTATTTCCTGTCGGTTTCTTTACTTGGGGAGAACCCTCATCTCCTGCCCTCTGTTTCCATCTACACCATTTACTTCACACAGACTCTGATGATTGCTGTCTTCCAAGCTGACAGAAAGCCATTTTGAAAATCTTTGAATGGGGTTTCAGAAATTGAGAAAGGGATGCCAAACTGATGAGCAGGAAATTTGACAGCAAACACATAGAGGACTTCCGTAATTGGTCAAACCTGAGCAATATACAAAGCCAAGACAGAGAGCACAGCTGGTTAAGGTTCTATATCTATCATTAACGTGTCTGTTATAGTGTATGAGCCTCAGAACAAGGGTTTACAGTAGAACAGGGTCTCAACACAATTTTCACTGCTCTCTTAGCTTCTGAAGTCCCAGTTCTCGAGAGTGAACAATGCTCGTTCATCAAGAAAGAGTGGGGAGTAATCTACGTTAAAGAATGTGTCATTCTCACCAGCCCGGAGGAGTTGTGTGATGGCCTGAACAGGTGTCATGGTAGTATCTATTCCAGCTACTCCAGTTGTAGTCGTCATGGCATGTTGACCGTACGTGGGGTGTTCTGGTCTTTCAGTTGTCATGGTGAATCTCTAATTCTAGATGCAGGCGACAACTATTGGAGTTTAACAAAAGACACATTTGAATGAGACACAATTGAGAGAGATTCAAAGGACAAAATCTAAAAGGCTGGGTTATGTTATGACATGAGATATGTTACTCTTTCAGTTCAAGTGAAGGATAGTTGAGGATTCAAAACTGCTCTCAAACGTCTGTGTAAGCAGTGATATTTTTACCAACTAAAAGGGACTTTGATATAACAAAGCTGTGTCATACATCGGCAGGTCTTTAAAAGATGTCTTGATAAGTGACATAATTTATTTATAGAGAACTCATCAATTTAAACTGAGTTACTGAATATAATTAAACGTTTCCCATGTTTTATGTCATTAGTCAAGCTGTAGCTTGTATTTTTGCAAATTCATATCTATTTCAAGAAAGAACAATTACTATGTAACAAAATGTCACAAAAAAGTGAACCCAATTCAAGCAATTGGAAATTAAAGCAGAACTTACCAACAAATGCTGAGAAGCAACAAGTATTTTTCGACTGGTGTAAAAGACTGTCTAAAGTTTCCACCCCTCTCTCCCTCTGCCTCAGTTGGATGGGCGTGGAACACATCTGTTGCCCTGTGAAGTGATCTGCAAATTCCCTGGGTAGATATACTAGTGTGTTGCCAAGAGTTAAGCAGGCCCCTTTAACTTCTTAAAATGCAAATAGACCACAGATGCTGGGAGATGAAGTCTCACAGGCATCTACATCTTAAGTAGTCGTAAAAATTTAATTTAATAAATTCAAATGCATTACAACACAGAACTTTAATTAAGTTACCTTTATAAAGCTACAAAACCAATTTAATGTTTATATCAACCGAAAAAGGGGAAAAAAATGAGCAACACGAAAAAGAGAAAGAACCAAATGATAACAGTTTTACAGTCAGCAGAGGTCTATCTAGTACAGCGCAGCACATACAAGAATATGTGCTTTGAGCTAATTTCTTGTTGTGAGGGAACTGATTAAGGCTAACTGAGAGAACAGACTGAAAGATCTTACCTCCGTAGTCCAATAAAGCCCCCAGCTGTCCCAGCCACACTGGGGGATGTTGACAATGTATGCCTCTGTGCAGCTACCACCAGCAGGATCTGCTTTGAACTGATCTGCACAGGCTTTGAGAGCGATCCAGCTTTCTGGGCAAGATTTTCTTTGATTGTCTTCCTGTTCCTGCCTACATGGGTGACCATGTATCAGAGTGAACCTGATGGGAAGCTGGACACTAACAGCTCTGGAGTTAAAAGCTATGATGTTCAGTCACAGCCCCCCGGAGAGCAAGAGATTTTTTAGCTCTTTCTCTTTTCCAGTCAGTGCCGTGATCGATGATAAATAAGGGCAACACTGGTAACCAAATACAATTTCTGACACTGAATGGTGTTGACGGGCATGTGCTGTAAAGGTGGAAGTGAAGGTTTGACCCAAGTAGACCCTGGAGGAATTGGTGTGGCTGGTGTGGAGCAGAAAAATGTGGAATACTCCATTGGTCCGGAGTTCTGACAGCCACAGCACCTGACCTGTGTCTCGGCCTGCATCTAATAAGAGCACCTGCAGCAGCAGCAGCCAGTGTTCACAGGTCCAGAGGGTAAACTCCACCACTGAGGAGATGTATTTAACCTCCGCCACAGGAGAGAATACAGGTGAAGGGGTCAGAAGCTACAATGAAGCAATGGCTGTCAAGTGAGTTGATTTTAAAAAAACCTCACTTTTTCTCTGGAGCAAAACTGTATTAGCCATCTGTGAGGTTCTGAACAACCATGCAAACATAGGGCCTGCTGTTTTACATTTTCCAACACGTTTTATAGCATATTACATGTTTACCGCTCAAGTTATTTTGTTTGACTGCTTGAAGGAGATGTTAGGATGTGAAACGGAATCTTAGAAGTGTGTTTGAATAATTGTGTGCTCAGGATATCCCTGTGTGTGTTCAAGGATTGTATAGGTTCCAATAACAATGTTCATGTCATCATGAGGACAGTTCCCTGAATCATTTCCCAAAATGGTTGGTTTCTTCATTGTTCATGCTCAAACTTGCTGTGGTTGCCTTGAAAGGGTAAATGGCTAGAGGCAAAAAAGTGACAAGCAATTGTTCATGGCTGAAGAGAAGGAGAGACACAGAACAAGAATACATCAATCTTTTCTCCAGTATCAATTCCACTCTACAGTCTACCACTCTTGAGGAAATTATGCATTTAATAGCACTGCACAATAAACAAAAATAAGTACGTTGACTTCAAATTACAGCTCCTCGACAATAACATGCCCAAGTACCTCGTTTTCTCATTTTAACCAGCGTGGTGAAACTGTGCAATATCAGCTGGTCTTAATTAAAGCTTGATGCTCTGTAAAGACTCATGGGTAGACGTCAGTAAGGATGGATGCAGGATATTTGTTTATATCCCCCAAGTTCCACATATTTCTTTGGTCTGTTTCAAATAACAGCTCGTAATTGTACTCACTGTGGGTGATCCAAAACTTCCCACACCCTGACTCAATCTCTTCAGACATCTATCATTGTTTTACTTATGTCCATCTATTTATCTAATGTACAATTCTTACTCCATGGGTATGTTTCCTCCACAACTGTTTGCTGAAGTTCATTAGTATCCATCTAGTATATCTAAACAAATTTCTATATACTATTTGGATATACTTTGGGCAAACATTTATTTTACAATTTGTTTCGTAATTGGTGACAAGTGCCAGCTGAATTTAGAACCTCTGCCCTAATCACCGATAGGTATGTTGAGGTACAGGGACTAACGATAAAGGGTAAACCTTATCTAATACATATGTGGAGAAGGTCAAAGACAGTGCCAGGCTGGGAACCGACAGCCAAAAAGCAGGCATGTCTGCAAAATGAAATCTGCATTTTTCCAGCTTGAGAAAGCATCCAATAATATTCTGATCAAGCAAAATACAATTACGAATCTGTATTGTCCCCAGAGGAATTTGCCAGCAAATCATTTCCACTGGTCATTAACTCAGATGGCAATTTCCTATGGATGGTGCACAGTGTTCATATTCTTTCTGTGCGTGTTGAAGAAGACACCACAAAGTCACCATGAGACTATGAGCACCAGTGCCTGTTTGGCATTTAACACAAGCCTGCTGCAGGTAATTTAATTAATACCTTGCCAAAGGCAGAAGAGAGAAGGAGTAATGTGTTTCATCACCAAAACATCTAGAGATACTAGTTTCCCAATGATTTATGAAGCCCCATGTCACCTCAATCATTCCCCAAAGCTGCCTTCTCCTGGAACCCAACACTCCAGAGGTCCTCAGAGACCACAGTAAATGAAAGTCAGCTAATGGCTGCAAAAGACTATTCATCATTCAAGTGCACTTTAAGCTCTTAAATTTGTGAAAAACATTTTTGATCTATGGTTTGAGGGACAATTTTAATAATAGGATAATTATACTGTAAAAAATATTTAGCTGAAATATACATTGGTTCACAATACCTGACAGAATTAATTTATACTAATAATAATTATACATATAATAATTTTCATTTTATACTGTTACAATACTGTTTTAAATTGTATTCTATGTGACTTTTAGAACGTGATTTTTGAATTTTAGAACATGGCCAATGCAATTCAATGAATACAAACAGGTCAAAGACCATGGACAGGGGGCATACTGGCGGTTTTACCCAGAAAAACCTATGCTAAAGTCAATAGAAACAGATTTTGTTTGTGATATATTTGTTTGTATAAACTCACGTAATGGATTTAAGTACAACTTCACAGTCGACAAAACACAATTTGATCAATTTACTGTAGGTGAAACCAGTAAAACCATTAATTAAACCAGTTACATGGACATTTGTCACAGAATCTAAATCTCTTATAAGTATGGCACACTTTCTTTTGGGTACAGAAACAGTGATCTCAAAGCTTTGAATTCATCTTCAACAGCGTTCAATTGGATTCTGATCTTGTTACATAAATACTCTTGTCACTAAAATTCCAACAGAACTAAAATTTCACAAAAGTTACTTGACTAGTAACTTTCAACATTCATGTAAAACAAACAACTCAGTTATCTTCTCATCGTCAACAGAGAACATATTTAATATTATTTACCATTTCCTCAGATTATCTCTAAGAAATATACGTGGAGTTTTCAAACCCAAAATTACCCACTATCACTTTTTCAGCACTGTACGTGCTGTAATGCTTGCACTGTAGAAAAAGACAGTTATGAAGCCAACAGAATTGCACACCTCTATTCACATCTGCTCCTACCGTTTGATGGACAAATTATAAAACCATGTGAAAAACGACATAAATTCATAACAAGCGCATTGTAACCTCCGAATATGATTCAATAAATGCAGGCTAAAATCACATTGCAGTACTGTTTTGCAGTGTCCTACAGCACAATAAGAATGCTGACAGCAAGGAGGACACTGAAACTGCCAATCTTTTGGCAGAATGTTGTGTTGCCATGGAGTTGGAGCAGGTGCATCGTACATATAGGCCTGATGTTCACCAATCATCTTTGTTAACCATTTACCAACTGTTTGACAGTCTGTAAAACACCAAACTGAGCAGCTTAAAAGTTTAACAGGAGACATTAAGCAAGCCTTTCTTATTTTGTGGAGTGTTGTTAACATTATTACACACCAAAAATTTAAAAATAAATAAGAAATATTTGAACTGTCCAAACAGTATGACAAATTGTATGGATATTTTCATATATATTCAAATGTGAACAGGGAAATATCAGTGTTGATAACCAGGTACACATTAAGTCAATTGTTATGTAAGGCATGTGTCTTGGATTAGACATGCATTCAAACACCAAAACAGACCCAGCAACTAGCAACTGCTCTTCATATGACTTTAAGTTCAATTCCTCTTTTGAAATAGCAAACGTCACTAGAAAAAAAAAAAATTCAAGAGCAACTGTCTCATGAGGCCATGAGGTCAGCATGTTACCAAGGTTACCAAGGTGGCTTATAGGGGTTCATTTTGGGTCGTTTTTTTTGTATCTGTGCTGAATGATTAGTAGTTATAAACAGACGGTGTACCCTTCTTGGTCTGTTTACAGAATCCATCAAAGTTTCACATGTGACAGGGCACAGCAACTCAAGCTAGACCCTGAGTATTGATAGTTTGGTACATCTGTTCAAAACCAAAGAGCAAGCAAGTTGGGGGAGGGTGCGGTTTAGGGGGAGAGTGGGTTGTTTTACGATAAGTGGATCAGAAGAGAAATGCCCAATGGGAGGGTCTCAGATGAAATGCTCCTTTTTGTTGTCCATCCTTGCACTATCGTGACTCAGGCTCAAGCAGCGATCCAAGCGTGGGTCTGCGTCAAGGTCCATGTCCAGATCTGGGCTGAGGTCCAGGTCGATGTTGGAAGGGTAGCCTTCAGCGTAGCGGGTATCCAGATTGGGACAGGTCTCTTTCTGTGTGACGGACTGCTTGTTAGGGGAACGATGGCAGCGTTGGTACACTATCCGAGTTGTCAAGGTTACTGCGCAGAGGATGACACCTGAGGCTGCTGCGATGATTCCTAGAAGACAACAGAGAACACAGTTGAGCTCAAAGACTGTGAGTGAACAAGACGAAGTGAATGTGCTTCTTCAGAATAAAGTCTCAAAGTAGCATATCTCATGTAGTGGTCCTGTGTGTTCTTCTCTTTATGTAACACACACCTGATGTAGGGTAGACAGTCACGTCCCCCATAGAATAACAGTGGAAATAATAAGCAGTTTACCACGACACGTATCCCTTTGTTTAAGTATGGAAACGCAGACTTCACAGCAACCAGACAGTATTGGCATACCTCCAACTAAAGCTGAACCATTGTGTTCTGGATTATTCTGCCGCTTTTTGTCGCCATGCACCCCGCTGTCTGACAGATCTTTGAAAAGGGAAAGGGAGTAAGTATGGCACTACCCAACAACTGCCTGGAAATATGAGTCATTTTGGAACTACAACCAGAAATGCAGTGGATAGTTCCGCACATACGATAACAAAGGCTCAAATCCATTCTATAATTCAAACACAAATAAAAAGCTATATGACATAGACAGGTTTGATCAATGCAATTACTTAACACTCACCAGATATTGAGTGTGATGTCGAAACATTCGCAAGAGCTCCACAGTTGGACTCAACCAAATTGCCTTGTATGCTGACCAATGAGCTTCCACGATTTATGATGGCTGCCTTCAGAGGTGCCAAATGATTGAACTGGACAGATGACAGGCAGCCAATGAAACCACTTGATCCAGCCCTCACCACCTCCTCATCCACACCAGGGAGCCCTGCTGATGTGAAACAAAGGTGTCAGAAAGTGCAGTTAGATTTAAGAATATAACTAAACATTTGAGATCCTAACAACTTTGATCCTGTATTGGAAACCAACCATATTCACAATGTTAAATGACGGTCCAAGCTTCAACACCCTTAAACAGATTAACACTTTGTTCGAATGAAACAAATAGTTTTGATTGAAACATAAATGTACTGCAACATAATTTGCAATGTAGAGAAATTACATTCCAGTTATGCTTAATTTACATCCCAGAGTGGAGTTTATGCAAATATACTTCAAAGTGCTGTAATGCGAACAGGCATTGCATGCTACTTTTACATTTGTACTTTCAAATGACTGAGATCCCGTATCATGCTTAAAGTACCCATGACTTTTCCGAAAGTCAAAGATGTGTGTCTGATCATCTCTGCATCTGACGAGAGGCTGAATCTTCGAGTGATGTCATCGTCAATCTATTTAAAAAATAGAAAGCCATGTATCTGATTGTGCAGGTAGCACACAAAGATGAAGTAATAGTACAGATGTGTGAAACCACCAATCCTGTCAGAAAGCTTCCCACCTGAATGTCCAAGTCTCTCCCGTGTCTGTGTATCTGGATGCGGTGGAACATTCCGTCAGCCAGACTGGTGGTCTGAGGACTGAACACATCTGAACTCTTCCCTCTAGCCCACTGGTTCCTGATCTCTAAACTCCCTGTTGAGAAAAGGAAGGAATAAGCAACATTCTTGGTAATGATAATAGACTAAATGTTGTGAACTCAAATATCTCACATTGTACTAAAAAAGAGTGACACGATAACAGTAGAGAGAAAAGAAGGACAAAGAAACTACCATTTGTTGCCAAGATGATCGCCATATACTTTTGATCCAGGCTGCTGATGAACAGCAATATAGTAGGGGCATGGACTGTCTGGAAGCGAAAGGTGATGCTGTCTCCATTCTTGTCAGAGGATTGGCTGCCTTGGATGTCCATCACCGATGAGGGCTCCTGTAGTCTGTAGGTGACTGAGGAGCCACTCTCAAAGGATACAGACACTTCTATGACAGAGACAATACACAATACACAGAGTCTCAATACACAATACAGACATGCATGTGAATCAACAGCTTTAGCAGACTACATATGTGCACATACAAGTTAGAACCATAACAAAAAAACTAAACACTTTTGAAAATGAATACTGTAAAAGAACTTCCTGTTCAATCAAGAAAGCCTTGATTGAAATATTTGACTGGTCAAATTATTTGACCCTTACATAGAGTTGACAAAAACTTGCATTGGAAAAAAACTCAAAAGGAATGGTAGAGAAAGAGAGGCAATGCTCATACATCCTACGTAATAAGCTTAGCTGGAATCGCTTTTACTGTAATTCTGCATCAATTGTGCTTTCATTGATTTTTTGTCCTGCAGAGTTGGCCATGCACCATTATAAGACCCCTAATGGACAGAATTTTAAACACAAAGTAGACCTCTTTATTGCTCAACAACAAAGACTGGATTTCACACTGTCCTTGTGAGCCCCCATTGTTCAAAATCTGATCAGAGGCCTGTCAAAGTACCTTGACGCAATTACCATAAAAGAAAATTAATCCCTTTGACTGCAATATTGACTGACTTGCCTTTCTCGCAGTGTGGACCTCCGTAGGCAGAGTGCGTGCAATCACACACATAGCCTCTGTCTTTCTCAATGCACCTTCCCCTATTGTGGCAGTGGTGGTCCTGACCGCCACAGTTTCCTGGACAGCCCGGTCTGACTCCCGGGCTCTTCCTCGCTCTCTCTTCTAAGTCGAGGGTCACCCCATTCATGGACAGTGCACGGATGCAGCCCACAAAGCTGCTCTGTCTGGACGCTGTTCCCCCTGACATTGACATCAAGACAGGTTAATCGTACGCTCACGTGAATCATGATGAGATGGTTCAAATGAATTGCTCGTTCCTGGTTCATATCGTCATATGAATCATGAACATTATTCTCTTGGTCAGTGGTGTACCCTGGACCCTATTTCTAGTGAGGCTTACCTATGAAGAGCTGGGAGGAGAGCTGCAGGCGGTAGAAGCCGTCAGAGGGAGCCCCAAGGGACTGAGGCGGGAGCTGGTCTACCTGGAGCGTGGCCTCCTTCACGTTGCGCTCCACGTGGACATAATGCCACTGTCTGTCATTCAGGGGGACTGGGGACCTCACCGTCAAAACCACAGGACCATTCCCAACGTCGAACAGAAAGGCAACGGCTGTGGGTGCTGGCCAAAACACAAAAGGAATTATTCTAAAGTAGAGAATGACAATTATTGGTATTGTTATATTGTCTATGGCAAATAAGAGAAAATAACAAGATATCCTAAGTAAAATGTGGACTATGGTCTATGACTCACAGGTCATATCCAGCCTAATGAAATCCGTTTTCCCCAGGTTCTCCAGAAAGACCCCGGAGTAGCTGCTGGTCTTGAAGTAGAAGGATATGTCAGCGCTAAGCTCAGCCTGAAAGGGGGGGAAGCTGAGGTAGGAAGAACCCTCATAGACCCATGCTGCATTCCACAGAAATCCTGGAGATATACAGTAGACATGCAGTACATCACAATAAAGAAGTCTTATTGGGTACACTGCATTGTGTCACTATGTCTCACTAGTTCATCCAATCCACAGAAATCACACTCTTGACAAGTACTCTGTACTGTATTAATTGTTAATACCAGTGAAGCTGGGACTACTAATACTTACGGTCACCATAACACTGGAGAGGCCCAACCTTGTATGTAACCAGTGAACCAGATTTCTGATAACCTCCGACCACCATTCCTGTCATGGGCAGGTGATCTTTGAAGGAGATAAAACCTTTGTCTGTTGCCCTGTTGAATACATTGAAACGATGATGAAGGATTTAGACATAAAACAACTACATCCGGAGGAACATGACAAAAACATGTGTAGCTGATGTAGTGTCGTTTATTGGTGCCCATCTTGCCATGAATCTCTGTCTGCATCACAGTTACAAAAGAAGTTGTTGTCGATGCAGTTCTCCTCCAGGCTGCAGGAGCACTGCTGGACACCAGGTTGGAAACCAGCCCAGTAGGTCCTCCTCTCCCCGTCTCTGTCCAGCCACCACGACACCGGCGTCCCATCTGCAAACACACACACACACACAGACATTATCTCACTGTCTTCGTGTCTCATAAGATCACAGTCACACCTGCCTCATTTCTCTTATTCTCTCACTCTTGTTATCTCACTCACTGTGTCTCATGAAACTCATTGTCTCACGCTCCTAAATAAACTCCTAATCACCACCCTTTACTTCTACTCATGCTGATAATGTCCTACATGCTCAATCACATTAAACCAAAAGCTTTTATTATCTTAAACATCAGAACATACATAAATCTACATACACCATATATACCATGTGCTACATTCATGTAAACCCCCATCCTGTGCAGTAAATAAAGCAAAGCAGTTTTTAGTCAACGGTGAAAAATACCTTTATATTAGATTTATATTTCAAACACATTCATGGTGACTGGCTGTATAAGCAATTAAAAATAATCTAACTGGGTCTTTGGAGTAGAGAAAATACAGTTGCTGGACTATGCTGCAATATCGGCATTATGTAATAATGCATTTGAGTCTAAATTCGTTTAGATATTTTGTTGATATAAGCATCTTGTTCGTTTGCTTACGTCCCGGAAAATCTCCTAGCATGAATATTTCATTTCTTCAGAGGTTTTACAAAAAAAGTATGAATACCCAACGTGAGATCGAAGAATGACAGAGAGACACTTTGTTCACAGTGGGAGACGAAATGAAAGCGAGTGAACAGAGGTTTGGGAGTGGTAAACACATTCCCAGCCAGGAAGGAGATGAGTGACGCAAAAACCAAACAAATGGAATATGTTCAAAACTTTTTGAAACGTCTACAGTCATTTCCTTTCCTTATCATGTGACTGAATAAACAGCTTGATGTGTCTGGTGTTGGGTAAGGATAACGTTCGTGGCAGTCGTTTCCCACGCAAAACAACCACCACTCACAACAGTTTCCTCTCAAATACTCACCTAACGTATTGAAAAGAGGGGACTTCCTGCAGCCGTAGACAACTTCCTGCTGGCATAGCTCAGACTGGCCTACTAACGAGAGCATCTGCTCAGGCGAAGCGGTGTAGTGGAACATCCTCACATGGGCTTCCTGCAGTGAAGAGCCTTGAACGCTCACCGGCCCTGTGTCATTGTGGACCACCACTGTCCACACCCGCTTGTCTGTCCAGAAAACAAAGCAGGCTGACTTGACAATGCTATAGGATGGTTGGCTTCACATCACACACGACGGCCTGATGATTATACCCTGTCAGAAGTCATTGGCATTGGTACAGGATTGGTTTTTGACACGTTTGTACATCCACTGCTCACCAGTCATGTTGCAGTACACCAGTGTTGAGCTGAGAGGACCACTGCCATCTGGATCAATGGAGAAGTAGCCGGATAAACCATTGCTCTGTCGGTGTGCTTCACAAGACGCCTCATAAATAGCTGTTGAAAGCCAAATAAACACGGTGACTTCAACCATGCAGTTCACTCCATTACTTTTTTAGCCCAAATATATTCTTCTACGTGACATGGTCTTGTCTAGTGCAGCGGGTGAGCCATGTTGAAACAGCAGCCTTGAATGGGACTTGGAGGATTCCCAGGGTAGATAAACACACAGACATCAGGCCACATCCGCTTCAAAGTAAACAAGACCAAGACAACAAGACAAGTGATGCCTAGCCTGGCTCTCGGAAATAGAAACTGGGTTTCTCTTTGCTCACAGTTGTGGCATGTTGCTCCAGTGTACCCAGTCCCAGAGCAGTCACAAAAGAAGGTGTCCCAAGTTTGGGAGCATTGGCCTTTATGCTCGCAATTATTGGGTAGGCATCTATAAAAAGAAACACAGTCAAATTTCAAAAACAACAAACATTTGTTTCCTCTCACCCAAATCTTTCACCTGCTGCCTATTTTTACGGATATACCCACTTATACAAATACTACCATGCATACACACATATATACACATTATTCACAAAGCACAATGTGAGAATCATCAGAAGAGCAACAGTAGAAGGCCACACTGGACCAAATTCTGTGTTCATGTGACCCCCAGTACCAGGTTTTGATGGAGCTTTGCATGCCCGAGCAAACTGCCAAATAAAAATCCACTGAGTAATTCTGTCCCATCTCTGAGCTGCCAATATTGATTTACCTCTGTGCCAGCTTGGAGTATTAGACTGAGTGAAAAATGTGTTGTGTGGCTGCCAGTACAGGCAGCTGTGATTAGGCTGAGGTATTCTAGAAGTCACGGTCTGTTTCCAGCCAAGCCAGGATGACAGAGGGCACAACAGATTTGCCTGGACACCAGTGGAGGAGCACAACAAGGGAAGGAACTGTCTTGCTTTGTTAACCTCTCCATCTGTTTTAGATGACTTGCTATTGATCTCGACATGTTTGAGTTGCAGCTTTGCACAAACACTCATGGACATACTGGGGGACAAGGGGTGACAAAAACAAACACCTTTCATTCTGTGATATGGAGAAAAGCCATGAACAACAACAGCAGTTTTACCTGTCACGGATTTCACAGACATCAAAGTGAATCTGACTGTAATTGCCCCATATCCCTTGCTGCACAAAGGACATGTTCAAAGGCTGGCCATTGATAATGATCTGCTGTAGGCACCCCTGAAAGGCCAAAGTAGGGTTCCTACACCCTTGACTGGTCCCTGAGGATGGACAACCTGCTGACAAGCACAATCACTATCAGACACAACGTTCGCTTCCTTTTTAAATGACAGGACAGATAACTCGTACAATCTGACAGAAACAGCGTGTGTCTGGCGAATAAGGTGCAGTGTCATTGCATTGCCCAGGTCTGGAAAATGAGCACTGTCCAATCCGTAGTGGCCTCTGTCCAATTTGGAGCATAGAATCTTCCATGGAACAGAAAACCAATCGCTAGCTTGGTTGAATGTTCCTCAAAAAAACGTAGGTTATCAGTCGAAGGCTGTAATGCAGCATAGTACCAGTACATCACTCCTCTGTCATTATTATCATACACTCACTTAATGGTGTCTGGACAGGGTCATTTATAGAAGGCGAGGGTAGAGGTAAAAAAAAAGACGTTAAGAATCATCTTACCACCAAAAAAGATACTCTTGCTGGGGTCCACATGGTTTTGCACTTCCATTGCCGAGGCTGGCCCATTATCCAAGGTCATGGAGACTTTCAGATCTTTAAAGCTGAAGCGGACTGAGTGCCACTGCCCATCACTTACACTACGTGCTGCTTGAAGGAAAAGTAAGGAAGAGAAAGGAAAATGGTGTGCAGGTACATTAGCTCCCAAACTGACGATATTTGGAAACCTTTAGAACAGCTGTCAAATAGACTTCATACCATGGTCCCTTGTGTATAAAATGAAATATTTGTACGGAGAACCACAGAATCTATCAATTTTCAACTACTAAAGTTTTAACTGGCACGGAAGCACTGCTTCTTGTTTGACTTGGACCCATGGCTTCTCATTTTTGAAAGACAACAGATAAAAAGAAAGGATAACTATGGAGGTTTTGTTTTCTTGCTGCTCACTTATGGCAACGTCAGACTTCTGAAACGCTAGTCTCTGGAATGTGAGGTGCAGTTGGCCTCTGCTGATGTGCAGAAACAGGAGCTTGGAGCTTTCAGACAGAACGGTCAAGAGCAGCAGCCCCTCCTGGTTCCAGGTGCGGAACCAGAATCCAACTGACAACCCTTCCATCCCAGGTTCAACGGGAACAGACAGGAAGCTGCTGGCACTCAGAAAGGAAGTGGAATGCAGCTGGGGCTCCGAGCAGGAGAAAGTGACGTTACCCTGAGTAAGGAAGGGACACAAGGTGAATACCACACTGCATCTTTCTGCCCGTTTGAGTAAAGCTGTGGTGTTTGGAATGAAGACTAATGACACACACGGCAGCTGATCATAGGAGGAGAAAGGCCATGGAAATGTCAAATGTCATCCCTTGTTTGGCCAAGTCCTGGGAGCCGAGGGAGTGACTAAAGAATACATGTCCAATAACTAGACTTTGCTCAGCGGTGCACACACTGAAAACATAATCGATACTGCTGCCACTGGAGGTGAGGGGGGTGAGATGGTGGAGGGGGGTGATGGTGGAGGAGGAGGGGGGGAGTTGGTCTACAATAGTCACTCTCTGACTGTCCCTATAGTTAAATATAATGGAAAAACTATTGTCCCAGGAAGTAGGGATAATTTAACACCTGAATGCACAGGTAGTGTTTGGAACAAGTGAACAGAACATTTGAATCCTACTAAATATAGACTGGAACTGTGCCTATAAAGAACACCAACGGAGGCTTTGTGAATTTGACCATTGCTGTTATTTTAACTATATCTTAATTTGTATGCATACTCACCACAGTAAGAAGTAGCATAACATTCCCATAGATTATTACAACTCAAAAGTCAAATGGTACTTGAACAATTCTTAAGGCTTTGACAATTTTACAATACCAAGTTAGGCACAATACACACGTCTGAGCTAAGAACCTTGATTACCCTGTGAATAGCTTTTTCCAACAAAAGATACTTAAAGTCCTACCACGCTGTACATCTGGGGCTTCCGCCTCTTAGCTAGGTCAATTATGTTGACTCCATTATAGAAGAGGTTCTCAATACAGCCATGGAAATTTTTCCTGAGGAAGGTTCCTGGTTTTCCTGGCAGAGGAATACCTCCAAAGCTGAGCTTTGAGAAAGAAAGACAAAAGGTTGTGTGCTGCTGTATCTGACTCTACAGCCAAGTGACTCATTGTGTTTTATATGTCAGGAAGAATACATGGCATTGATGAACTACTAGCATATAGGAGATGCCACACCTCGTAGTCCACCTCCAGTGAATTGGCCACACCTGTGGTGCTGAAGTGGTGTGTAAGCCTGTCGACGGTCAGGTTCACGTGTCGGGTGACGCGCTCCATGAGGACAGAATGCCAGCCTTGGTCATCCAGGAGACTGCCTACACTCACCGATAGGTTGCCACCTCCAGCATATAACCTTTCATCGTCTGGAGGTAAATATGTTGACAAGTGGAGGAAAACAAGGAAGGAATCATCTCAACAATCAGAAAAAAACATAAATACAGGAAGTAAGTCGTATGCAAGGTTCACCCAATTTCTGATAACTGTATTGTAAGTTTTGTAGAGAAGCAATCAGTATATGAGCTGTAAATGCTAATGATATTTCATAACTGTAACTTCAACTGGCAAGGCTGTAGTTAACATTCTGTGTAGAGTTACTCACAGGTAGTCACTAGGAGAGTCTAATAAAAAATGTAAGTACAGCATCAGAATTTATTTACTCATGATGTGACAAATAATCTTAATTGATCCAATAATTTCAAAGTAACCAGAAAGCTCCTACCTAGAAATTGGATAAAATCCATACCAGCTAAATCCGTTCTAAAATATTAATCACAGTGGTCTCTGGGCTCAAATCCTGGCCCATGCCTACCGAGGTTGAGGTGCAGAACCAATGTTCCCTGTTGGAGCTCCAGAGTCAGGTAGTCTCCTCTCTGACCTGCCCCATGAACAAGGACCCCGTCTGCTCCCTGGCTCTTAAACTTGAACGAGATCCTGTCCTTCACTGTGCTCATGGACTTTTGGTTGAAGCGGTACAACATAGCACTTTTACCGTTGAAGTCCACCACATCTGACTCTGTGAACCAAAGGAAAATAAGAATGAAGAACTGGCAGGCTGGTTGATCTGTTACAGAGAGAATACTGAGGGAGCTCTTATCTTGTACACATGCGAAACAATGCCCCTGCACATGCACATACATACACGGACATAGGTCCATCCATCCACCCATCCGTACGTACATACATACATACATACATACATACATACATACATACATACATACATACATACATACATACATACATACATACATACATACGTATATACGTACATACATACACACAGTAGTTGTGTTTCAGGAAAGAGATTTTCCATACTGGAGTCTCCAACAAAGGTGAGAATAATATGTGGTCACTGGTCAGCATTCCAGTTTACACTGTTGTTTTAATCAGTTTGGTGAACCACCATGGCGCCATTAGGGGAGTCTCATTCCTAAGGAGGCCACACTGTTGAAATGTGCACCGAATCAATATTATATCCTGACCCCACATGCTAGTCTGGGAAAGTCCAGTAGTACGACTTTCTGGGTAGTATAGCAGTCCACCAAGCAGAAGTCCAGTTTGGATGGAAGAAAGAAAGAAAACTGAAATCAAATTAAAGGATGTTAACTTCTCCTTGAGGAGTTAGTGTGAAGGTCTTGGGTTGCAAACACCAAAGTCCTTCATCAAGATGGTGAATATGAAACAGGAACACAGACAGGGCTCCAGGTAATTAATTCAAGAAGGCAGCTTGATGCACTCACTGTATGCACAGCCATACACCTCAGCTCTCAAACCAATCCACCCTCCTGAGCTCCACTTCAGGGGGACAAAGCGTAGGAACCGGGCTCTGATGGACACCGGCAGTTTGTGGTGGACCACAGCATCTGAATTAGTGTTTCCAGAGAATTTCTGGTTGGGGATAGAGCAGAGGTATAGAACTACATCATCACCACATTTCAAACTTTTATAACATTAGGTCAGATATTGATACCCAATATACTTCATTAACTGCCTTAATTACTTTATTACATAGTCTGCAGGAATAACCAGGTGTGCAGTATTGTGCATTAAATGCTAGTTTTCTCAAAACTTTTCCTGTCTGTCCCTTCGGAAAAGGACAGCCGAAAGGATGACGGAGCTCTAAAATAACTGGTATCGATTCATCTTTGGAGGGCTAAGCCTACTTGTGTATTTTTTTATGTACGAGAGATACCGCAATCGTTCTCTCTGGTGGCCGAACACATCGATTCAGGAGTTGTTCAAATAAAACAAGGGGGAAAAGCAGTAATTCAAGTCAGGAATGCTGGCAGCATAGCAGTGACCCCATGTCCCTGTGGACAGTGATCTCAAATCTGTCTTACTGTGCCTCTGCTGCTTCTACTGAGAGTGCTTTCACACACTGACATGAGTCTTGTCCTCGTAATCATGACTACTGGTTAACTGTGAAGCTTCTTTTAGATGTTCTGCGGTGATACATTGTATAGTAAAAGAAAAACGACAACTGGCAAACAATAATCACTACTTGTTATATGAGGTATGGCTCATCACATTTGAACACTTCTAGAAGCAGGTGCTGAGATACACTGTTGCGAAACCAAGAGATTCATTTGCTCGTGTTAGTTTTGAAAGCAAGAGGTTAAGAACAGAGCAGGATTTCCTCTAAGACCTATGATAAACGGACAAATCCCATCATGTCCCTTTTCCAGGCACAGATTTTCTTAAGCTTTTCATTATAGCTTTGAAGACACACATCCATTTTAAAACAATCTTCTGAGTTCTGTTTTTCACCAGCTTGCAAAATAACCTGCTCATTCTTTGCCATGTGTATCTTGCTGTAGTACTTTGTAAAGTACTAATCAATTAGTGTAAAACAATTTGATTACTAATGTGGACAGATACAAACTCACCACTGTGTTGTCCTCAAGCTGGTACTGCCTCCATGCCTGTCCCAGGTCACTGAACAGCAGCATGTAGCTGGTCACCCAATCAGAGCTCTCTGCACATCCCTGGGTGGCGATGCCGGTGACCTCTACCCTTCCCAGTAGGTCCACCTGCAGCCAGCGCTGTTTATCTGACCGCTGGGGTGCCCATCCTCCTGCCCCTACATGCATGACAGCATTGACAATTCCAAGAATTCCCTACTTCTGATTGTCTTTAGTCTCGTTACGTTAAAATTGACTACTCACCCTCTTCATTGTTTAGCTTGGCCAAGTGAGGAAACTGTCCATTGGAGGATGTGGAGCCTTTGAAGGATGACTGAGGCAAAACTGTGAGCAATGGTCCATTGCAATTATCTAAAACGTTAAAGGATTCGGTATATTATGTATCACAGTCAAAATACTTTACAGATAATAGTGTATTCTTGATTCTCGCAGAAAATCCAATCAAATGAATAATTGTTGAATGACAAGATACACTTTGTTTAACTTTAATCCAACATTTGCAGTTTTCCAAAGTGGTATTCAATTGCAATCGAGAATATCTTGTATAGACATTTTTTTCTCTGTCCTCTATAATTGTTCAAGATATTAATGGTACTCAGCATGTCAATGTTTTGAAAGTCTCACTATAAAAACATGTATGCAGAGATTTTCTGTACTGACTATTAGCTTTGCCACAGGACATTACTGCTTTGCAACGCTTTGATAAACCTTTAATCAAAATGCGCTTTTTTCCTTTATATGTCCTTCCAGATAGGAAACAATAATTTACAGAGGCTCTGTTCGATCATATGGCCTTTGTCGTTTGGCTCCGGACAAACCGTTCAGTTTTTAGTTCAATTACTTGTGTTCATTCTGATGCATAAATCATTTGAGCGTAAAGCTTTTTTTCTTGTTGTTTCTTTTAAACAAGAAACACAATTGCTAATCAAAAAGGTAGAACACCGACCCCTTGTGATGGTAATACATTTTAACCTCTTTAAAAAATGTGATTATCGTTAGCCTATGTGTAAAGCTGAGTTGAGGATATAGCCCCTTGGAAAACATGACTGATTTTGTTAAGCCCACTTATCACCGTTTCGTGTACAATACGATTTCAACTTGCGGCCACAGCCAAATAAGTAAAACAAAATAATACTTACAGTTATTTGCTGCGTGTGTGGAACCACAACCGCACCATAGCAAAATAAATGCCCTCAGCCATACATTCCATTCCGATTCCATCGTGACCAGAAAAACCAGCATCTTTAAGTGCACTACTTCAGAAAGCTGTAGCACCAACGTCAGTATCGAGGTCGCAATACAAATTCTTCACAAATGTGTATTCTGCTACACAGTTTTTCCATCGGCCGATAAGCTCCAAACACTTCCATGAATGCCATGTGATTATTCTTTGATTAACTCCATAAAAGTCGTTTCATTTTAAATACGCTACTGAAGTACTATACCTTTAAGTATTAAGTATTGATTATTGATTCTGAGAAAACAGATCCTCGCACTTCAATGTATTCATCTAATCTATGCCTTGTGCGCGTGTGTGCGTGAGTGTGTGTGCGTACTTGTGTGCGTGCGTATGTGTGTTTTGGTCTGAAAGAAAAATACGTAGAGAGAGAGAGTGAGGATGAGAGAGTCAGAGAAAGAACGAATGGCGTCAGGACCATGGACAGTGACACGTACTCAGTCTACGTACATTACTTTTTTTTGTTCAAGACTTAAACCAGGTTTATAAATAACGTTGTATGGTTATTGACTGAACAAAAACATTTCAATGAGGTTAACAGTAAAGTAAATAAGTAAACTCGTCAGATCTCGTTTCTAGGTCTTTCCGGATTTCACACACATTTAAATTGTTTCGCATTTCCTTTTTTGTTTGATTGTTCTTTTACTGGACAGAGAAGTTGTGAGCCTGTAGTGGCCAGACCAGGGTCAGTTTGAGGTGCACATAGTTCCTCTCTGGACTCTCACTATCGAGTCAGACACTCAAAGCCTAAATGGATATGAGACTCTTTGCTAATGGATACCCTCTTAATTGACTGAATTAGTAATACAGTACTAGTCATTTTCTAGAAATTAGTGGATACAATTGACTTTTATGTAGGGTGGTCTGATTTTGCCTATTCATGTGAGGCCTTTTGGGAAGTATTTGCTCCTAGGATGCCAGACATACTGTACTGATTACCAGCTTTGAGGATTATACACAAAGTTTCAAATATCTGCAAAAGGGACATGGCGACAGCAAGACGGTGACCCTGGCTACTAAATCCCTATCTGAGGACAGACATTGTGTCTCACACAGCAAGCTTGTTCATTCCCTCAAAGATCACATTCGCCTATTGAATCAGGTATGTCCGTTCTACAGAAACACTGGTTTTGTATTTTATTTTGATAACAAGTCAAAACAATTGATATCCCTTTGTGTCTCTTGTACTGTTGTGTTCACTGTGTAGCTGATGTTATTGCAATGAAACGTTAACATTATCAATGAAACATCAGCAATGAAACAGTAACATTATCATAACATATAAGAAGCATTTCTGCCAATTAAAATGTTTCCTCTTTCAAGCCCTCTCTGATATAACACAAGTGAAAACAACTTGAAGATCATACACAACCTTGAAACAAAAAAAGAACTATAAGATAATTGGTGTCCAATTCATGTGAACACATATTTCTGAGAATGAAGTGAGCATAGATGTTTTGACGGAAGCCTCATCATTTCATCCAGCGCTCAGCAGCCCCGGAACAGAATGAACCCAAAGTGGGTCTACCTTGATATTCATGACAAACATCAGGGCATTGAAGCAATTATCACTAGTCTTCTTTGTGTTAGGCAGTGACCTTCATTTATGTATCTTACATCTCATTTCCTATGTAGACGTGGTCATTCATCAAAATGTCGCCTTCTTGACAGTCATCTAGACACGTGGCGGACATCAAACGAAACAAGCCTTTCAGCATGTTTGTGTTTTGCCTAATGTAACATGGACAGTGGGATATAACTGTGTGATTGGCATACCTGTGGCTTTAGTATTATTTTGAAGAGAATCGGATATTAAACTAGACGCAAAAAAGTCGGGTCAGGCTTGTGGAGACTCCATGTGACTTTTCTCAAGAAAGGCTCTAATCCAAAGCACTAATTGGAGTTTCTGAATAACTGCTTATTCAGATGGCACTTTCCCTTACCCAATCTGTATTATTGTTCATGCACTTGATGACTGTGTGTGTGCTCATGGGGGTACTGTGTTGTTTATCCCAGAATTAGGCCAGCATGTGCAAAACAAACCCATTGATATACTTCATGACTACAGTGTTCATAACTACATATGTGTCACAGATGCTGGTGTCCAGATGGATGGTTTTCAACAATCCTGCCAGAAGATCAATTTACTAATAACTATTCCAGATCAGTGTCGCAGAAAATTTACATAACCATCGTCATCATCATCCTCATCATCATCATCCACAGAGTATAAAACTACATCCTGCATACTTTTCTTGTGTTCACCCTTCATAATTCTAAACGAGAGCAATGTGTAAGATAATCCTGATATTAATTTAAAATCGAGAACAAATTCCTGAACAGTCCTGAGCAGAGGGAAAGGAGAGACAACTGACCATGACGGATCATCTGGTACAGGGCAACAGGCAGCTGGAACACCCAGCTGTCTATCTGCGTGTCCTCGCAGAACCAGCTCATCTGGACTTAGAGTTCACTTCATTTTTTTATCTTTCATCTAACCTAGCTGCATAGAAATGAGATGGGGTATTATGAATTAGCTTGAGTCTGAGGGCTGCACACAATAAGTCTAGTTTGATCAAGTGGTTAGGACAAAGGTTTTGATGCAGATGCAATTCTTCCAAGACATGTTTTGAAATATGTGGCAAAATATCTTCACATGTAGGAGCACTTAGCTTTGAGAATGCCTCTCAAATAACCTTCATGGTGTATGTATATACCACAGTCCTGTGGTGACAGTTTATGAATTTCAACCCTGATAACTTGAGTCTACTTTTAATCTCAAAACGCTATGGCTCTGGGCTATACAGCATCTTTCTGCAAATTGAAAGTAAACCCAGGGGGCTGGAACTGTGTTAACAGAATTAGGATTGAAAACCATGAAACACAGACAAGGCCACCTTTCAAAACACACATAAAAACAATCTGTACTAATCTGTTTTTGTATTCTTTTTATATAGTCACAAACTGTAGATCCCGCTCATCCCTCAAAGTAGTTTTTTTTCTCCAGAATTGTAGATGCAAGCTTTATATTTAAGTTGATGTTGTTTCACTTCTGTATAAAACAACACTGTTAAGGAGGCCCCATCAAAATGTACTTACTGAATACAACATGAGACTACATTCATTTGGGCTCACGGAGAGGATGATAATAAAATGGTCTGGTGAACTTTAAGTGTTCTTGAAGAAGCACTTTGAAGTAACACTTAGTTGCTATTAATGATACATTCTAGCAGCCATGGAACTGTTATGTAGATTTGGTTCAGCCATGCCTTTCATGTTTCAAAAGGTGTGCTGACAATTATCTCATTGATTGGTGTCACATCCCAAGATGATAAAACTGGCCTACATCAGTTTATTTTGGATTAATTATACTTATTACTTACACATATTTTTTGATCGTATCCTCACTATTAACCTTTAGAGTAATCCATTATATTTTGATTAATCTGGTACTTTATTCTCATGAAATAAATCTTCAGTACAAACAAAAAACCAGAAATGTAACGACAAAAACGCACATATGTCCTGATTCACAACATTGAATTGAAGTAGGCTGAACATTGATTTTTCTCGAGTTCTAAATGTAATCAGTAAGTACAATCATGTTTTGTTTAGCGTACAGTCGGGGATGGCTGTTATCCTGGGAGGCAGACGACCAATCATATCACAGTGTTATCCTGCTGTGAAGCTTAGAGCCTCTAGAGGAGTATAGACAGAATCACATGTAGTTTACCAGAGGCTCTGGTCGTCCCCTTGCCCTAATCTACATCAGCTTCCCTGTTTACAAGGTCTCTCTCTCTAGACCGCCAGAAAACAGTTTGACTGCCAGAGGATGCAAGCCATTCATCACTGCTGTTCAAAAATACACTTCCCATGGGAGGAATGAAAAAAGTGAGCGCCTATGAATTAAAGAGGATCATTTTCCAGGACATCATTTCATTCTGCAGTCTTCTGCTTGAGACTTTGTCTATGTTTTCTGCAGGACATTGTGGAGATCAGTGAAGTCTGACAATGATACCTCATGTCCTTATCAGTGCAGGGCTGGAGCATAAGTTTGCCAGAGGCAATACGTTTTTAATGTTTCAGTTCACTCATTCGATTAATCAGTGAACTCAAGCAGCAAAACACAAGAAAGTGTTTACCACTGAGGGTGATGGTAAAGGTGGAGGTGGCTCAAAGTGGAGGCAGTGAGAGACGTGGAGAGATTTGATGGTAGGATTGTTGACATTGACCCTAAATTGCAGGATTTTCATACCAAACCATGTTGAGTTTGGTCATCGCTAATAGAAGTCATGATGAATATAATGGAACTTTGTTTCAGTTCTTGGGTTATGTAGCTACTGGTAGTATCTAACACCCTACAGTGGAAAGCCCTCAAAACAGGGTCTCAACATGTGACAACATGTGACAACTCATTTTTCCAATACAGTAAGGCAAACAAAGGCACTGCAAGGCTCTTCAACGAGTCATCTTTCACCTTTCACTGTCATTAAAGTATTTCTTTTCGTCAGCCCATGCAAGTAATTGTCTTAGAGTCCCACTGTGGTAACCAATCATGTTGGGAGGAAGCAGATGGCTCTCTGGTGGATGCTGAGGGGAAGGAATAGGTAATCAACTCAGTGGAATGCTTAAGAAGCCACCACTGCACTGTCGATGCAGTCACAGCAGGGGGGAGGGTCGTTCTGTCGTGTCCTGGCAATGGTTCGCTGCCATAGAACTAGAGGAGACAGTAACCTGCTGATAGTCCATTATCCAGCAATTAACAAAAGCAATATTGCTGTTGCAATGTTTGGGAACCCAGCATGTCATTCACCCAGGTTTTCTCTGTAGTTAGAAATTCTCTTGTTGGATATGTCATGTCCTACGACAGGGGGTTAATGGTAGGGGCAGGGAGTCTATTCCTTTGATGCAAATTGAAGTGGCAGATATTTCCCCCCTACTGTGAATACATCACACCCTCCCTCGCTTGCGTTTTAAAAATCTTTGATTGATCATAGACAAGACAAGCTGATATGGAATCTCATTTAAGATGGATTCGTGTGAATAAACTCATAACCTGATCTGACACTAGTACCTGATGTCCTCTGTGTGATGGTTAAGGGAGAATGAACAGGTGGATTTTTCCACTTGTGATGAAATGAATGGCAACTCACTATATGAACCAATTTCAGTCCGGTTCTGTAAAGAGACAGCTGGACTGTTTGTAAGACCTGCTGTTGGCCTGGTTCTAACTCCTTCACATCACACTCACCCAGTGTCCCCTCCTGTCTCCTCCAGGTCACTGAGCAAAGGAGGGACCATGGCATGACTGGTGGAGGAGAAACTTGTCCTCAGGGAAGATACCAAACTTCTTTTCAAGGTTTAGTATCAAGTCCAGACACTGTGATGACTACATGGACACAATGGAAACTATCATACAGATGTTATCCTTGTGGATCTTCATGAATATTTCAAAACCATACATCTGCTCAGTCCATTTACACACACTGTGTATTTTGACAAATGCAGGAACAAAGATTGGTACAGAAAATATGCGTATTATTTTCTGAACAAGCATGCTCAATAGGTAGGTAGATAGGTAGGTAGGTAGGTAGATGACACATGATTGTATGATCCATACTTTCTGAAATGAGCGTGCCATTGCTACTCGCCGTACAATGTCAAGTTTTCAACGATAGATACAGACCTATTTTAGAAGGGTTTCAGTACAATTTTGTGTCAATTTTGTTTCACTTTCTTGGCCCAATTGAAATGGATCTGATACAGCTGTAAGTAACCCAAGTTATTTTATGATCAAATTATATTTCTGCTGTTGTTCCCACTGGTGCTGAGTAAGCCATGCTTACTAGTTGCTTTTTGCACATATCGCAACACTGCCATCTTGAGCCAGAACACATTTCACAACGGGTCCAATAACAAGTTGGTTTGAACTTGACGTTTTTATTAATTCTGACAGTATTTGCTGTGTTAGACCGCATGAGTATTCACGTAACTGACATTTGAACTAAGTCATTTGACTGATATAATAGTGATGCAATGATTTGCAACAGCTAAGGCAGATATATAGATTTACACAAACGATTGGATAGCAAACAATAGACTGTATACTGTATATTAAACCAAAATTACTCATCGGGAAAAGTGTTATAGAATTTCTGGATAAAACTGAAGGGTCATGATGAGCCAACGCCAGTTTTACTCAATAACTATTATGATTATCAAACCACAGCAAAAACTCAGATCAAACCTTGGTAATGAATAGAAGCTTCATCTCTCTATATCAACAGGTTATGACAATATGAAACCCTACACAAAAAAACTATGCAAAGTTTGTACTGGATTTTGTGTTGGTGCCTTAATTCTTTTCTCATAATTTACTAGTTTCCCATTTGTGTTTCCTGGTGCCTACTCGTCTTCATGGTGCTCAAAGAACTCATGGCAACAGACAGTAACCATAGTGATGAAAGTCATGAACTCTTGGAAGTCACACTCTGAGTCTCCGTCTGAATCCAGGCTCTCCATTAAACTGTCCATGGTGGCTTGGTCTTTCACTTGCTGAGGGCAAACCAGAACATTAATATTGTTTGACTTTTTAAAAGATTTATTGCATAGTATATGTTTTACTGTAACTTACCCCAATCAGATTTGGTAATTCATCATTTATCAAGTCCTTTAGCTCACTTTTCTTTAGTTTATGCTTGTCCCCTTCTTTCTCTGCATGCTTGTGAAACACATCGATAATTGTGGCCAGGGAGTTTTCCAAGTCAGTCATCGCTGTAATACTGTAATACTAAAATATCAAGCAGGAACTGGTTCAAAACACTGTCAAATGTAATGTATATTGATGCTATACTACAAATAGCATATTCACACAAGCAAATGCAATTTACATTTGAATTTCTCTGAAAGTATTTCTTTAGCAGTTAAAGATCATTGTTTATTTCTATTCAAAAACAACTATGGATGCCTTTCACAGACAACAATATTGCAGTATTTCCTAATATGCATGTGCATACAAAAGCGTGGCTGACATAATAACAGACATCAATCTTGACTTACGTGTCTGCTGGGACGGAGCAGTCTTGTTTTCTTATCAGAGAGACTAATGATGGAGGGTAGGAGTGTTGGCTTTTATAGTTGGACTGAGGAGGGCCAGGACTGTGGCCAGGGCCACTGCCAGTCCTGCTCATCAGCCAATAGCCTCCTCTCATCCCTCTCACTCCACTGTGCCCACATACAAGTGACTATTGATGGGTACGCAGGCTTTTAGCACCAGTTAAATGTTGAACCAAAAAGCTGGTTTTCATTCTGTGGACAGGTTTTTGAATATGTTTTCCACATAGAGAATTTATTAAATGCATGGTATTGCAGAAATATGTCCAAATGGAAGTTGTTGATGACATTCTGTATTTTATGCTGATAGTTTTATTTGACCAACTACTTTTAAATTCCATATAACTGTCTTTGATTGCAGAAGCCATTGCTCGTGTTATTTCCAGAGTGTACCAGGGTAATGACAGAGAGCAACACGTCGTTAAAAGGACACCATCAAATCCAATCAAGGAAAAAACAAACAAACAAGCCTGTAAACATCAAGTGCCTCAAGTCTTCAATGTATAGACCATTATCTATGCATGGCAATTCCTTTTAATCAGCCTGGACTATTCTGGTTGTTACCATTCCCATCCCTGTTTTCTCAATCAGGCAACAATGCTCTGTTTGAGAGGAAACTGATGGTTCTGCATGTCAATGAAGAGGTTCTTTTCTCTGGTGGAGTTGGCCAGACGTGTGGCGTATGCACCCATGGAGTACCAAGAAGGCACAGCTACCAATGCCCAACGCTCTCGTGTCAAATGTTCAGTACTGCTCAAACCCTGCCTGCCTTGCTGGATGCATGGTTGGTGTTCTGAAAGCAAAATAAATTGAACGTGTACTGGAAGCATACTTGTTGGTCAAAGTTTATTGTCAGATTTGCTGTGAACCACAGAACGTTTAGATCATGAACCTACAGTAAGCACACAGTTTGCTGCTGCTGTTAGCAAATTCTAACTCCATATTCTAAAAGACAGTGAAGTTTATTTGAACAGTGGAAGGTTAGTGGACTTACTTCATCCTCCCCTGCAAGCCCTCACTCACTGGTGTCACATTTTCATTCCAGTCAGGAAGCTGTTTGCCATGTTTAGTGAAAGTGCTATTTATCACATGATAGTTGTTTCTTTGTCTCCTCTGCTATAAACCTCTCATGCCATCCCAACAGTGAACCATTGTTGACTGAAACACTGCCTCTGTCCAAAGAAAATCTGTATACTCATTGTTGTCAGATCAACTGCCTGCCTGCCTGCCTGCCTGCCTGCCTGCCTGCCTGCCTGCCTGCCTGCCTGCCTGCCTGCCTGCCTGCCTGCCTGCCATTTAATTAGGGTACACAAGATAATTATAATAACCAGGATTTACTACAAGAAATCTAATAATACACAGAAGTGATGACTAACAGCACAAACAAGTCCACTTGGTAAATTACTATTGTAAGCCCAGTCTAATAAGATGCCAAGATTTATATCTTAGAGATTCTTCTGTCCCATGTTGATTGTTTTCATGCCATTCCTCCAGTGAAAGAGCGGCAACTTTGAAAGATCATTTAGGCTCCTACAGCTTTACGGTTGCCATGGTGATTGGCCATCCCCTCTTGCTGAGCTCCAAAGGTTTGCCAAGGGTCTGACTCATCCCCTGGCATAGGCCTTGAGGCAAACCGCTGGGCTGCACAAATCAAAAAATCACCCTTATTTGTTCTCTTCTTTCATGTATCCTTACATGAAAAAAAATTGAATTATCCAGCTCTACAATGCAACATCATCCAATTTGATGTCATATTATTGTATAATGATACTGTTAATCAATTAGATGTTTTCATTTTATACAGCTAGATCACATAAGTGTGAAAGCAGGAGTAGCAGAGGCCACAGCTATTTGAAAGCAACTGAACCCCATAATTATACCTCCCATAATTCACAATTTAGTCCCGCACCGAACATCACCTTTTGAGAGCAGATCAGTTGTGCTGAATATTCACCACTAGATGGGAGTAGCTGAACATCTAAATCACTTAGAGACTTCCGAAGAAGAGATGATTCAGTTGAAGTCAGAGTGATTATTTATTATTAATATATATTCATTCATGAATGAGATATTATTTATTAATGTTTAGAAACCCTCCCCAAACATTGTCCCATTTG
The DNA here is from genome assembly GCA_036571765.1 of Plecoglossus altivelis. Lineage (NCBI taxonomy): Eukaryota > Metazoa > Chordata > Actinopteri > Osmeriformes > Plecoglossidae > Plecoglossus > Plecoglossus altivelis. The sequence goes on along the minus strand of BROE01000010.1, from coordinate 7,423,510 downwards.
GATTCAGTGTTCCTGTTGGGCAGGTACAGAGAATGCTTACAATTAACTGCATGGGGGTCGACTTTATTCTCAGCTGCTTCCAGACAGGGCATGTGTTGTTAGTGCCATGCCAAACCTGACACGCTAGCAATCAACAAGGCACGTGAAGGCAACGCTGGATAATTTGGCTTCCTGCTAATGTCTAATAGTTACAGTAAGGATTGGGAGATCCTATCTCTGTCTCCCTGACCTAATCCAATAGGCCAAATCTACACAATCATGTTATTCTATGTCGAGTGGCCCTTGCCAAATTGTACACAAACAACCATGTCAATATTCATCAAACAAACCATCTATACTACTCAGTGACTACAAAGTCTTAAATTGTCTAACACCATACATTTGGTCACGATCTGATTAAATATCTTCAAGAAACATGACTTACAGGCTTCCGCTACTCAAACGTGCAAAACATGCTATTAAATGGTCTCATGGTGTGCTTCAAAGTGGCCATCTTGTCTCTCAATGCTCCAGTAATCCTCTTTCAGGGTAACTCTCACTCAGGATAGGCCAGGGGATGCAATCCCCACCCACGATCAGCTTACGATTGTCAGATCAGAGCTCTCCATCCCCCACAGAGTGTATACACTCTCAGGTGACAGACAGACAGGCCTGGCCTACAGACCTATATCCTCCATGATGAAGATTACCCACACTGTACTGAATCTCACTCTGTAAAGGCACAAGGAGGCCTAGAATGTCATTTGCGTGTATGTACTGTCAGCGAACATTCATTTAAGTAGCAGGTGATTGCTCGGTTGTCTCCAGGATACTTGTCCAAGATATGTCCTCTAACCTTTTTGCAGCTGATCTGGCAAAGGACATCTTCTCTTCCATAACAACGGATGTTTGTTGGAGCTAATCCACGCCTTGGTTAAGGGTGTCACTGTGCAGCAGCTGTCTGAAGCGGGATCCTGAGCCCAGCTAATCATTCACGATCCCTCTCTCTACTTCTGTAAATGGAACGATTGGGGGGCCACCACAATCCTTACAAGTCTCCAAATAACAATCAACAGAGGATCATGAAATGACTCTTCTCTGATATCTTATATGGGAGTGTAATGACAGGCAGACTAGAAGCCTGCTGAGGTCTGGATTAAACCAGTCCAATTAGCAAAAAGTAGATCACGTCTGAGAGTACAAGCAGCATTTAATTATCTCTTTCTGCGTTTGTCAACGTATACATTGTAAAAACCTTGATGGCTCAGACACACATAAACAACAGTAATGGGTAACATGGCACTTTCTTCACAACTATAAATCTACACAGCTAATTAATTGATAGAATAATTTAGGAACTCATTATTCTGGGACGAATTTTCAAAATCGAGTCACAGAGGGAACCTGAAATTTAATCCTCAAAATCATTTTGATTATTTTGAGCATAAACCTCTTTGAAAAGTTGTCAAGGTAATGTGAATTCAGCTACTTTTCTTAAACAACTTTAAGGTCACCTCACAAGTTAACTACACAGTTTCTCTGTGATCTGAAATTTGTCATGCTGCCACAGCATTTTTGGGACCGTATTTCCAATCAACAAAGCACTTCACCAGAGCTTAGCTGAGCTAAATATCCAATATTCAAGTGCACTGGCTGAATCAGCATTTGTGGGTGTTGGCACGTAAAAATATATCAATGCCATGTTAACTTCAGACGTCCATGCTTAAACACAATACATTTTACATCCCTTGTGTAAATTATATGCAAATAATTTAACTTGGTCTACTCTTATCGTCAATTGGAAAAAGAGTAGGATTTCTTTGCATGCAAAACTTGGAAGTGGAACACTGGATGCAACGATGCCCACAGTCAATGGAATGTAGGTGGAGACAGGCCAACACATTTCTATCTATACTTCAACTAGGGCCATACTATGTATTATTTTGATTTTAATAAATAGGTAAAACTAACTTGACTTGTCATATTACAATGCATTTAATAAGGGACTTTCCCAAGTTGGGCCATTAGTCAGTAAGCAAAAGACCCTGTTTTCAAAAGGCTCAAGCTAAGTGGACATCTAGTCTAGTTAAAATACCATTGAACTATTATGTAGACTTAATAAATGCTCACTTAGTTCACATAGATCTTCTCATTCCATTAGATCTGCTGTGATGAAGCTCCGTTTCCCAAATGCTATTTCAATGTCTGAGTGCAGAGAAAGTGCGAGATGCAAGCAGAGTTCACTGGGAGTCCATGGGGGTGTAAATCCTTGATACTTCCGTGGCCTGATAACTTCCGTGGACTAAATTGAGCCTGTTTGTCCCACGTCCAAAGAGCAGTCATCTGTGTCTTGCCAACTTCATCAATTAGAGGTGATAATTCTTGAAAGCAGCCAGACTGAGCTGAGCCCCAGACAAATTAGAATTAACCTCTGGCACATGCAGGGAAATGGGAATGAACTGCATTGATGACTGTCAGGATAGTTACATGGATGTGTACAGGAATGTACTGGACCAACCCCAACAAAAATCTCTGACAAACATAACTAACTGGACAGGTACCGCATATGTGCTACCCCTCCCCTCACACGTACACACACACACACTCAAATGGTACACATACACGTATACAACCAACACACACAAGGGCAGGGAGAGAGACAGGGAGAGAGACCGAGGGAGAGACAGGGAGAGAGACAAGGAGAGAGACAGGGAGAGAGACAGGGAGAGAGACAGGGGGGAGACAGGGGGAGATACAGGGAGAAAGAATGGATAGGGCTCTCTCTCTCTGTTTCTTTATGTCTAATCCATTCTGTTGTATGGTTGCACACATTTGTTTTGATCTCCTTGAGACTGTAGGTATATCCCTCCCACTCTCTCTTTCTCTGTGTGTGTTTCTCTCTCTCTCTCTCTCTCTCTTTTTCTCTCTCTCTCTCTCTCTCTCTCTCTCTCTCTCTCTCTCTCTCTGTGTTTCTCTGTCCTGGTGGAACCTGAGCTTTGCACAGACACAAAGGAGTATCTGTCCAGCTGACCTCTCACTAAGATAACACATTACTCACTACTGCCTGAGAAGGTCTGCCATGGAACAGCGGCAACATGGATATTCACATTCAGTGTTGCTGTTTTATCACCAACAAAAAGTGAAGATGTAAATTTGTCTACTTGCACTTTAGAAATTCTATGATACAGCAGAACATAAGGATTATTCTTCAGGGCCAACTGTGAACATTTACTACCAGTCTCTGCATTCTGATTTCTCAGACTGTACCCTTTGAGTGGCTGTTCCTGCTATGATTTGACCTCAACTCTACTGTCTGAGAGGTCGTTTTGCTAGACTGGGGTGTGATTTGGTGCCCACTCATTCTTTGTTCATTTGACCTTTTTAATCCTCAAATAATTAAACTTAAACCAGTTTAAGTTGTCATGGACACGGTGTTAAATTCTCTCATGTCTAAGCAAGTACAACTGAATCAATCCTACATCTACGTTCTGGGTAAAGTAGGCCTTTGACTGTCATATAGCTTCTCTTAGCTTGCTTTCAAAGACCGCATGGTGAGATGGATTAAGCTTTAGGGACCTGTTTTGCTTGTACCGTTTACAGTAAGTGATCAACCCAGAATGCAACCTGGCCTTCAAGGTAGAAGTAGATTATCAACATTTTGTCTCTGCCTGGGTCCTTCTGACTATGTTTCAGTGGGGTATGTATCTCATCATTAAGACAACAGTAAAACAACTCAATATTATCTCCTTGACTGAACAATTTGCTTTTTAAAAGGGATTTCGTCACAGCCTTGAAGTCTCAGATGTTTTGAGCCATTGTTTCATGTGTTCCTCGTTCCAGACAGGTAACAGCTGCAGAGAGGAGGCGGAGCATCATAGCATTTCCAATTAAAACCCGTTGCAGGGGAGGCATCTGTCACCAGGCACTATCAACCCACTTTGCTGGAGCATCTCTTGAAATACTTTGTAGTGGAGTATCAAATATTGAATAAATTCACATATGAAATATTTGAGAAAGCTTTATACAACCTGCAGGTAATTAAGAGAGCTCATATGAGATATAAACATCAGAGATATAATAGGCGCATTTGTGATAAATGCGAGACGGTGCCCTTAGATACTTGGGGGAGTTTAAATGTAATTAATTCCAGGATTGGTTTACACTGCACTGTGCAATACTGACATTGAGAGTGGTTCTTTGAATAGGAGTTATTAGTTATTAGTTAATTACCCCAAACATCTTCTAAAACAGTATCATATTTTCCTATGATAGTGTGCCTCTTTTTTCACCCATCTGTCCCTTTAATCTCAGTAAGTTTCACACTGGAGGCAGTGCAACCTGTTTATGGAAATTATTTATTCATGATCCACCTAATTCTATTTGACAGTGTTGCATAAAAATAGATGAGCTGTGCTGTGTCTGTACTAAAAGTGCTCTAGTTGTGAGGATCTTCAATAATGTTGAGTGGGAGAGCCATCTATTTTAATCCAGTTGGATGGTAAAATATCAATTATTTCTCATGCCCAATATTCACACCAAGAATTTAAGGTCTCTTCCTGAAAGGCAGTGAGTGGAAAGACCCTTTGAAATATAGCTTGTTTCCATGGTGCTGAATGGAAAGTCCCATCAAAACCAAGCCCCCTCCTAATGACCCACGCTATGGAGGAGCTTGGTAGCTATTGTTGTTGAACTAAAACAAATTTACCTCTGCACAATGTTCCTCTTTGTGAGAGGGGGCAGCTGTTTATGCCAAAATGTGAGAGGAAAGGCTGTCTACAGCACTTATTTCTGTCTTTTCTCACAAAGAACCTTGATTGAGTATGTTTGCCATGGTGATGACAAATGGTCAAGGTGTCATATCCACATGAAATAACCTGTGGAAGCTTGAAGAGCAAAACTCTACCATTATCCTGACTTATAGGGTCAATAACAAAGTACACTCCCACTACTAATTAAAATATAAAAACATTTAGAACACATTTTCTAAATATTTCTCTCTGAGCTAAAACACCCTAACGTAAAATAGCACTGTGAGAGAAAAAAAACAAACAAAAAAAATCAATCAACACGTTTCCATGCACTGAAAGACGGTCAATCATTACCTACAAAGCCAGGGTTCACATGATCTCGTGGAGACAAGCCCTCGCAGAATTGTGATCTTCTGTGAGGGCAGGGATCTAACAGCTGTTTTTCCCCTTAGGATGCTGTTATCTTGCATCTTATTTGGTTACTCTGTGGATGCGCCTTAGAAGAGGCGGGGGTATTTCTTTCCTTGTGTCATGTAATGCGTGCAAGTGGCATGTGTTAACAGAAGACAACATAGGAAAGGAAATAAAGTGCAAAGGTTTAACAGACTAATACACAGACACTTGAGCTTCTCTCTCTCAAACAAAGTGCCCGATAAGGTAATGAATGCGCTGCCCGTGTCGGAACACTTTACATTCCACATTCCACTGTGCTTAAGTTAGGTAGCAAATGCTTTAACCAAGTCACCTACTCCTTGTAAGTAAACGTCCACTCTGGTGAAACAAAAGCCACATCAAATGTGCCTGTCAAGCACGATGGCAACATTAGTGCATATTTAACGGTAATACCCGCTATTATTGAAAATGGCCCGTCTCCTGAATAATGGAAAGAACTGTCGAATACATCTTGAGTAATTTAACACGTTGTTTATTCGTTATTTATAGAGGGCTAATATCAGGCTCCTTAGTTTTCTCTGCCCCGAGTCTCCTCCTACCTGTGATGACGTCATCATGCTCCAAGCTACGGCCAGAGTGGAGTCTCCAACACTATTAGCAGTTGCGAACACTCAGAAGAGAGATAGTGAGAGAGCGATAATTGAGGGAGCTGCTGCAAACGAAGTTAAAGTGGGTAACAGTGCGGACTAATGGATACAATTTGATTCCGTTACCCGAAACCTTTTCAGGTAAGTTGTGCTTCCGAAATGTTGAAACCACAAAAATAGGGTTGATCTAAGCTACTAATAAATAGGCTTAGAACACCTTCGTGGGATTTTAACTTTTCACGTTGAATGCTCTTTTACTTCCTATGGTACAATATCTGCAACAGTCAAATAGTAATTTTATTGTCACTCACACGGCACGGCATGTCAGCATGTGTATCTTAGTATATATTGAACCGATGCAGTGATGGTACATTGCCGCTGGCGCAATAAAAAAAATGTATGAATACAGTCAATCGGCTCTTCAACGTTTCCCAATTTTATTCTTGGAATGGGAATCTTGCTTCATTTACGCAAAGTCATTTTTGGCAATACGGTATAATGAATTCATGTCCCATGCGTACTTGCGATATAACGTGAATATGGTTTTAAAACATATGTTCACCACAAGCATTCAACTTCAGACATACTCAGGATGTACAGAATTGACAGGATTCAGGACTTCACGGTGGAAGTGCGAAATACTCCAGAGTTGTATGCAGTAAACTCATCAGTGTGTGTGTTTGTTTATTGCCCGCATCTACTCCCTGAAGGCAGTTTAGATAGGCGATAAGGGCTGTGGGGACTTAGTGGAACCTGCCTGAGGACACAAGGCACTATGTAGTGAACGGATTTTAGGCTTATCAGCTGACCTTATTCACATTGGCTCTTGAGGAAGTGGAGTACAAGTCTCCCACATGGCCCACACATTAGCCTCCTCTCAATTTTCCCAAAGCTCAGCTTCATTCAAACCACTCATTGACTATACCACTAAACAATTCTATCAAAAGGTTACGCATTTCGAAGCGGAATGTTAGTTCTGTAGTTTTGGTCATAGTAACTCAAAGTCAAATTCTAACTGTTTTCAAATGGACGGTCATCGGTCTTAGCTTTATTGCTGTGCAGTAAAGAATTCATTTCATTTCCTGCCGGCAAGGATTTTCCTCAGTTGGAGGAATATGAGAAGTATGGTAGGCGACGAGTCTGTTCCTCATCAAGAAAGCATTTCCTGTTCATCCCTGCTGCTCAGATGCATTGTGCTGTAGAGTATCTGTGTGAGAGCTGTGCGCTTTTGTGCTCTGCTACGAGTGTCAAAGCTTTCTATTAACATCCTCTCCTTAGCCAATACCTCTGTCTGTTTATGCCCTGCACTGCCGTTTAGCTGTGCCAGTCTCTTTTGTGGCGGTAAAGTCACAGGGCAGCCCCGTTTGATCCCTTGGGCTGCCAGCATTCACTGTGATATTGATGGGATTTGCCCTATGTAGACCCAGTCAATGATAGAGGGATATGAGGCACTGGGAGTGTGTGATTGCTCACCTACTGAGAACTCTCATTCTCTCTTCCTCCCTCGATATTTCTCTTTCAGACACACGCACACAGACACACACACACACACCACATACACACTGCAGCAGTGAGCACGCAACATCTATTCAGGAACCAGGTACAAGAGATCACAGAAAAAATACAGGTGAAGAAACCATGTAACTTCAATTTTAACCATTTAAGTACCTGCAGAAAAACCGTATATGGGGGTTTCTCCATTTTGTGGTTTTGGCAAAACAGGAGGCAGAGCTAAGTCGAAAAATGACTACGTCATCAGTTTTCAATTTCCATGAAAAGTTGCTTCGTTCCATTTCATAATTAATGGGGGACTCAGCACAACCTGATCCTTCCTAATCCCTGGGAAAAGAACGAATACTCTCCTACAAGGAAAGACATTTGCTGAGGTGTTGAAGAATTCATTTATATAATCTTCTCCAGAGACAGTACTACTCCCTTCTTACGCTACAGTCACTGAGCTCTCCAAGTTGAGCTGCGTAGAGCAAAGTGTCAGACTGGACTATATTGAGTCATTAGTGGAAAGGGGACGTAACATAATTACAGTGGCATGACATTGGATTAAATGAATTTTGTAATCTGTGTGATGTGTTTCTGAAAGGCGGTCTTCAGACTTCCACTATCCCTTCTACCAAGGATGTGTTGAATAGGAAGGAAGAAGAGGCAAATAAGAGGTAAATAATGTGGCCTTCATTTTACAGAAGGCTATCTAAACACACACAAACACACACACACACACACACACAGACGCAAACACACTCACACAGACATAAATCTGTCTTCCCTGTAGATGCTGTTGTAACAGGTTATTACAGTTGTAACATTTGATCCAGGATTACAGCAAACTTCTGCCATGCTAATTAAAGGTCTTGATTCACTATCCTGTGTGTAGGAGTTGAAAGCAAAGAAAACCTTTTACTCTGTGAGCAGGATTTAAATGAGCAGAATGCCAATTTGAATTTAAAGTACACTTTCCAATTGGCAGGAATGTTGTGAGTTGGCTTGCAGTTCACCCAACACGTTCTCTTGAATCGCAATACTGCTTTTTTGTAATACCTCACGTAACTCCGCCTGTTCAGATTGCAGCCTTGACTTGATATCAAAAGAGAAGCCAGTCTTTTTGTCACTTTGGCTTTATTGATCGTACCATCCATCCACATGAAATTGTCCCCTGAGCCCCACTGGCTTAGAAGAGAGAACCTGGTTGTAAAAGAGTCACAAATCTCCATAGGACTGTACAGCTCCTGTCCAGAGACGTCACTGTCCCTCGCCAAGATATATAGCTTTCAAGTGCACTTATTTTTCTTCCATCCTGACTGAGGGTATGCCCTTCGCATTCACGATTGTTTATTTGCTGCTGTCAATGTGCCTTTGTTTGGTTCCGTCCTTACGTTTATAATAATCCAAATCCACATTCCTAATGAAGGCTTTTTGCCTCTTGGTAGGCTGTTATTGCATAATGTCATGCAAGAACAGATTTAGATTAACCTCAGAAAAATACATGTAAAAAAAAAAAAAAAGCAAAGAGCTCAAACGACTGCAATGTAATTATGTTTAGTATTCATGATAATCATTCTGTTGATGTTACTATTTTAGACTGCTATTTTATACTCTGCACTCAGAGGTCAGGGTGACCTGAGTTGAAGCATGATTTGTATGTCTTGGATTTGTCAGATATGTAGATTTCCTGCCTGAAGCCATACTGTTTCCAGCATGAATCCTACATTGATGTAACAAGCTGCGTTCTCCGAATCAACCATTATAATCTAGGGGGGTTTGGAAGATTGCAACACTGACTGGAATTCATCAGTCAGTTACAAACACCATTTTCCTTTTGGTTTCATACCTAGATGATACTGAAAGTCACCTATGAATTTCACATCTGGGGAAATGGAAGATTAGTATGACTGCAGAAGAGCACCAGTATGGCTGCCCATCGTATTAGAGTGACCAGCACCAGCCATGTCCTCCCTCGTTGCAAATCAGAGGGCACACTCATTGACCTTAGTGAGACCATCTCAGAGGCCGGTCTCACAGATGTCAAAGGTCAGTGTTCCATCAAGTCATGGTTTCTTTTTCCAAACCTGAAAAAATATGTTCTTATTGCTTGGTAAGATCCAATAACATGTTAAAGAAAGACATTTCTGATTGTTTGTTTTCCAGTGCCTTCTCCCAGTGCCTTGAGGCTTGACACCTCAGCCTCCTTTGAAACAGCCCGGGAGGTAGTTGCCATAAAGGATTACTGCCCATCGAGCTTTACCACTTTGAAGTTTTCCAAAGGCGATCGTCTCTATGTCCTTGACACGTCAGGGGGTGAATGGTGGTACGCCCACAACAACACAGAGATGGGCTACATTCCGTCAGCCTACGTTCAGCCAATCAGCTGCAGGAACTCTTCGCTCAGCGACAGCGGCATGATAGACAATCTTGGGGAGTGTAATGACGAAGGCGCAAAAGAGTTGGACTTCCAGGGTGATTGGTTGGGGTTTGCCCTAAAGCCTAGTCTGCCTTGTAATAGCAACCCCTTCTCCATCCATACGTCCAACAACCCCTTCATAAACGGTTCTCGACACGGCACACTAGACCAGAACTGTAACGAGAGGGGGATGAGGAACTCAACTGACCTGCTTCTTTTTGACACACCCGTGTCCCCCTCTACCCCCATCTCTCCTTCCAGTTCCATTATGACTAATGGGTATAGCAGCTGCAACATCTTTGACATGACCCCTACCAGCCCAAACACTGAGTTCCTCCAGACTCTTCACCGGGACAACCCGTTTTTCAGGAGCAAACGGTCCTACAGTTTATCAGAGCTATCCACCCTACAGGCACAGTCCAATCCTCCTGTGCCTTCCTCTGGGCTTTTTGCTGGGCTGAAGGCTCCATCTCCAGAGCAGTTTCAGAGCAGGGAGGATTTCAGGACTGCGTGGTTGAACCATCGCAAGTTGGCCAGGTCTTGTCATGACCTTAATTCCCTGGGTCAAAGTCCTGGTTGGGGTCAGACACAACCCGTTGAGACCAACATAGTGTGCAGGCTAGACAACAGTGGTGGGACTGTTCAGCTTCCAGACACCCACATCAGTATCCATGTTCCTGAGGGCCATGTGGCTGCTGAGGACACCCAGCAGATCTCCATGAAGGCCCTGCTGGATCCTCCACTGGAGCTCAACAACGACCGGTGCTCCACAGTGAGCCCCTTGGTGGAGATCAAGCTGAGTAACATGGAGATCAAGTCTTTCATCACCCTGGAGATGAACGTGTCGGTGGTGGTGAAGAGCGATAGCAGCCAGATAGCTGAAATCCTCTGTGTCAGAAGTGACTGTAAGGAAGGTCCGTACACTCCCATCCCTCATGCTTACATATACAAGGACACAGTGCAGGTACAGCTTGATAACCTAGAACCATGTATGTATGTGGCAGTTGTGGTGCAGGCCCATCTACTTAGCCTCAACACAACAGTATGGGACCACGTTCAGAAGAAAATCACACTGGGAGTCTATGGACCCAAGTACATCCATCCCTCTTTTAAGACTGTGGTGGCCATATTTGGGCATGACTGTGCACCTAAATCTCTATTGGTAAATGAGGTGGGTCGGCAGGCCAATTCTACCCCTCCGGTGGCCCTCCAGTTATGGGGCAAGCATCGTTTTGTCCTAGGCTATCCACAGGACCTCCAGATAGGATTATACTCCAACATGTCAAACTACGAGGTAAAGGCAAACGAGTCATCCAGGATGGTCCGTGGCTTCCAGGTCAAGCTGGGGAAAGTGAGCCGACTCCTGTACATGATCACCTCGCACAACCCCGATGACATCTCTGACTTCACCCTGCGAGTCCAAGTCAAGGATGTTTTGGACTGCATCCTGGCCCAGTTCTGCGTGCAAACGCCACAACCTCCTCCAAAGAATGGAGCACGGACACCTGGCCAGAGAAGGTTCCTGAAAAAGAAAGAGGTGGGGAAGATTGTTCTCTCACCTCTGGCCATCACTACAAAATACCCCCAATTTCAGGAACGACGTATCACAAGTCTTAAATTTGGGAAGTTGCTGAAAACCGTGATCAGGCAAACTAAGAGTCAATATCTGTTGGAATACAAGAAGGGAGACATAATAGCTTTGCTGAGTGAGGAGAAAATTAAGCTCCGAGGACAACTGTGGACCAAAGAGTGGTATATAGGATATTATCAGGGGAAGACAGGCCTTGTTCATGCAAAGAATGTTCTGGTTTTAGGGAAAGTCAAGCCTATCTATTTCTGTGGGCCAGATCTCACAACAACCATGCTGCTGGAACAGATCTTAAAACCATGTAAGTTCCTCACTTACATTTACGCCTCTGTGAGGACGGTACTGATGGAGAACGTGGGGAACTGGAGAGCCTTTGCAGATGCTCTTGGATACAGTAACCTTCCCTTGTCTTATTTTTGTCGGACTGAATTGGACAATGAGCCTGAAAGAGTTGCATCTGTTCTGGAGAAACTCAAAGAGGAGTGCAACAGCATGGAAAACAAGGAGAGAAAGTCCTTCCAGAGAGAACTCATGGCGGTAAGAGAGTGTGTGTGTGTGTGTGTGTATGTGTGTGCGTGTGTGCGTGCGTGTGCATGCGTGTGTGTGTGCATGCGTGTGTGTGTGTGCATGTGTGTGGGAGGGGGGGGGGTTGTATTTGTGTTCATAGATTTGTGAGTGCTTCATTCCTACAGAATATCATTGGCATTGGAGTATGACATATTCAGATGTTACCATAATGCGTTCCCATTCTGTCAAAGGCAATGAAGCTGTGCGATTGGACTAGAATGTGTTGGATCGACTGATGTGTAGTCACATGTGTAGTAAACATATTGCCTTATGCCTCGGGGGGTTATGTTTGAAGGAGACTCCCTTGACAGTGTATGAATCAGAATTATAGTAGGATACATTTCCTGCAGTGAGGCTGTGTACAATGTACAATATACCTCATATTCTGTTATATTTTTAGAAGTCCATGGACATAGCCCAGAATTAGGTGTTGTTGCAGGCCAAACAATATGTCTGTTTAAAAGTATAGATGAATAAAGCATTTGAGTCTTCATTAGCTTTCTTAGAAGTTATTTGAAATGTTTCTTAGTAGCAGTGATACATAGCAGGTAAAGCAGTGGTTCTGACCTTTATTTCTTCTATGGAAATACTTTTATAGCTATTAGGACTATCAACATTTGATGTTGATGGCTTTTGCAGTGTAGGCCCACCCTGACTTATGGCAGCGACTAGGGAAATGAAAGAGCCTGTCTGTAAGTGCTGTTTCAGCCATACTAAAGTGGCTTTACAGCAGCGACTAGAGAACTGGCTGCAACTTTAGAAGCCTCGTTTAGTTCTGCTTACCACAACTGAAAAGAAACTTTTGGTATTTTTGTTATTGTGAATTAAACTGAATCATGTACATACAATATACGCATGGTAACAAGATTATGTACTGCATCAAGACAGCTTGTTTATGGTGAACACAAGTTTTTGCGATAAGTGCCCAGTTGACAAACTTCCATATGTTATCTTTTCATCTACATTATCTTTAAAAAATCTTTTCACTCCATCTAGCTTTGTTAGACTCCGGGTGAGAATGGAAAGCTTTCAAATTTGCACTTGAAGTCGATACAGTGGTTACTGAATTTATAGTGGCTCAGACAATATGGTTCCATCCACTGGTCCCCATTACTCACTTTATTTTAACAGTATTGAGTGATGGTACTGAGTGTGTGAGAATTCTTCAGTTCCTTATATGGGGTTGGACTTAGGGTTTGGTTCATTACAGTTATTAGATCTTGAATGCCGCCTTTACTGAAACATGAATATGTTTTAATATGAGGTATTTTCTCTTTTGTCCATCCACATTTATTACAGCCAAAGTCAGTAAGTGCAACAAGCTTGAGACCCAACCTCACACACCCACGGCAATTACACCTTTTAGACTGAATAATCTTGATGAAATATTTAATTCTAGACCTAAGAGGCTTACTGTTCAGTATGCATTGTTTGTCAGATAAACTATGACTTAGTCATGTGTGGATTAGTTCTTTCTTTCCCTAAAATAGCAGATATTATATAATTGTTACAGAATGAGACATTCCGAGTGTAGCGTTTTAGGCTAAGTAGTCTAGATTTCCTAACAAAGATTTCATTCACAATAGACAGAGAGGTGACCAATAGTTATCTTTGTAACTCGGCTGTTCATCACGGAGCCACAAGGTAATGTGCCTGGCGGTGTCTGACAGGTTCTCATGTGAAATGTGAGGAGATTTTTTTCCGACCAAGGTGGGTTTTGGAGAGGGGCTGGCTTGGGAGTGGAAATGCCCAGCACACCACAACACATTTCTAGTTGATGGATCATGTTACCCTGCTTTCTCCCCCTGACTTGTCAAAGGGAATGAGCCAGTGGCTAAGAAGTGAGCAATGGAAACACCAATGAACATAAATATATTGTATTGTATTGTATATAAGTAGCCTATCTGCCTTCTTAGCTAGGACTACAAGAACACCCTCAAAAGTGTGTTAAAACCAGAGCAAAATTATGTTCATCGTATCTGAAATCTTCACAACATATTGTCTCAGGCTCCAGCCTTCTATCATACTTGCTTACAATAATCCCTAGGTCAAATCCCAGGTCGTTACCCCTCTCCCACAACAGACTGCTACACACCGCAAACTGCTGAGGCAGTGCGTTTTTGTCTCTCCTATAAAAACCTCAGTGACTTTAATGAGTGGGTTGAGTCCTTGTTAACCGCGTTCTCTCCATGCCACCTCTCTTTCTGTCAGATTTCCCCTTCTTCTCTCCCTTTCCCTCACCGCTTTTAAGGACAAGTGATTTGAAATGCGAGGCAAGGTGCAAGCTCATTTGTACTGTCAGACATAACCATTTCAGGAGCCCAGAGGCTCAGTGTCCATTTCATCAGTCAGTCAAGTCAGGGCTGCCATTCTACTTCCCCATCCCCAGACAGCATAGGGAGAATGTCAGAGAGATGGAGGAGAGTCGGGAGAAACGATGTCTTCTTCGGTGAGGTGTCCCTCACAGCCTTCCAGGCTGCATCAGTATTCATACCACTCACTCCTCCGAGCGATTGAAGTTTGACAATCCAAAGATCAGGTTTGGAGAAGTGTTCTGTAAATAGCTTGGCTATTTCATGGGGTGGGGATAAATATAGCTGACCTGAATGTTGTATTGAAGCTGCTGCATTGACCACTGTTTGAAAATAAAATTGAATCACTCAAGTGTGTAAAAATGTTATTGAAAAAGTTATATTTTCACTTTAGCTACCTTTAAAAAACCAAACATTTATTTGGAAAATATGTATTGTATTCGTAGATGGTAATGCTAGCGTGGGGCAGTTAGTAGTGAAAAGTGGATGCGGCACATTCTGTATGTAGCAGAGGAGATTTATATGGCAATGACTCAGCATGGGAAAGACTAACCAAATCATACAGCATATTGTGCTTGAGCCTAAGCCTGACTGGCTTGACTGAGGGTGGGGGGGGGGGGGGATGAAGGGGAGAGCCGGCGGTGGGGGCTGGTGGTGGGGGCCGTCTAAGTTTAGTCGGTTGTCATTGTCAGCAGATGGGTGGGAGCCAGCCGGGGGCAGATGGGCAGTGGAGTGGGCAGCTCTATCAGATCATTATGAGGGGAAAGTGAGACCTGATTCAGCATTCAGGACTCATTAAAATATAGTCACATTCCCAGCAGGTGGCTCTGGCCATCGGAGGAACTTTGGAATGCTTTGAGGCTAGTTCGATCCCCAGTCTGACAGTCAGGAGAGTCTGCTGGTATGTGTCCCATATGGCTGCATATCTGGCAACAAAGGGACATGAGTACCTCCGACCGAATCTACAAAAAGATAGGAAGGGAGGAATTGGCTACAGTGCCTTATTAAGAAGAATCCATTATTTTAAAGGCTGGTCAGCATTCCTGAGATCAGGCACGAATCGACCTGTGTGAATTGTCCGTCTCTACTGTCTCTTCATCCGGGTTATTTTCTAGTGTTCTGTGCTGAGCACAGTCAATTGGCTCGCCACCTCCTGTGATTCTGATGAAGTGAAAGACTGAACCTCACGTCTCTGTTCTCCTGTTGAGGGTTTTTTTGCCCAGGCAGGAGATTACCGCTTATTTTCTTGGGCCTCCAAGGTTTATTCTCATTCCACACATGCCTGCCTGTTTTAGGTGAGACCAGGCAGCGGCTGGCTCTCTTTCACTGATCTCTCCTGGAGATGGGGAAAGATTCTCCTCAGCTTTGATGACATGTTTCAGAATACACGCCCACTGGTCCACTATCCTGGAAGTGTGTCTGCGTGCATTTACAGCATGTGGGCATCGCATCCTTCTTTAAATGTCACTTCCATTAGTCTAATTCTCTTCTCTAAATCATGGGAAGAGATACAGTGCTGTTGAGAAAGGATGCCATCCATACCATGCCATGTGTGTCTCTTTGCTCCTGTCAGGCCTTGCTAAAGATGGACTGCCAGGGCTTGGTGGCCAGGTTGACCATGGACCTTGTCTTGCTGACCACAGCGGTGGAGGTGGCCACGCGCTGGAGGGAACTGGCTGAGAAGCTGGCCAGGGTATCCAAGCAGCAGATGGAAGCCTACGAGGCACCGCACAGGGACAAGAATGGACAGTTGGACAATGAGGTGAGCAGCTGACCCCCTTACCTTACTGAAGGCTTGTCTGGCTCGACCGCTGTCATCAGCCACCCTGTTATTTTGTTTATGATTTGTATTTTGTATCTGTCTGTGTCCTGGTGTTGAACTAGTGTTTCACTAGTTTCTAATATATGTTGCATGTTCCTCTCTGTTGGTGTCCTTGCCAGTCAATGTGGAAGCCAGCCTATGACTTCCTGTTGACCTGGGCTGCCCGGATCGGGGACAGCTACCGGGATGTGATCCAGGAGCTGCACCTTGGCCTGGACAAGATGAAGAACCCCATCACCAAGCGTTGGAAGCACTTGACTGGCACCCTCATCCTGGTCAACTGCCTGGATGTCCTCCGCTGCTCTGCCTTCAGTCCTGCTTGCCAGGGGGACTTCGCCATCTGAGAGAGCCAGCCGTGTCATCCTCCTCTGTGCCCGGCTCTCTCTGGGTGTTCTCTCCTTCTCTCTTTCTCCCCCCCCCCCTCGTTTACGCCCTCTAGTTACGCCTCAGGACACAACCACATAGAGTCAGACTGTTGCCGTGAGACTTTACCACACCTCTTGTCTGTCGCACGCGAGCTTATTAATCTGACTGACCCAGACTCGGAGCACATTAAAAGCGCATTAAGTTTGCTGGGAACATCATTCCTACAGTTCTCACTCTTTCTTTCTCTCTTTCTCGTTCTCTTTTGGACCAGTGAGTCAGTAAAGCCAAAATGTTGACACGGTTTTCCCTCCATTTGAGAAGGGGTGCTTTTTAATCAGTCTCTTGCTACAAACAGTATATTTTCTACATGAAGTGGCATAGCAGCTGTTTTTCATGTTTTTTTTGTGAAAATGTGTTTTTCAAATAGAAACTTTTCAGAAATGCTTTTTGTAAATGATCACAGCTAATGATGACCTATTCACAATACACATGGTCCCTCCTGTGCTTACTTCTACTGTAGGGAGGAAACTTTTTTTGCTTGCCAAAAACATTGAAGCGATAGTTTTTTCTACTACATTTAGTGTTCTTTTCACATATGTGCATGCAGTTACAAAAAAATAGCATTACAGTAAGCAGTACACCCAACTTACATGCAGTATTACTGTATTTTCTTTACACTTATTGAGATTTGAAGTGGATAGTCATAAAACCAGTTGGCTACTCTCTACAGAGCGCTATTTTCACTGCTATCTTGTGCACAACTTTGTTCTTTGTATCTTTGTTTAAGCTGGCAGACATCAAAATCTTTCATCTCTTGAGGGAGTTGTTGTAATTTGTTAAATGTTAATTAGTTCTTGTTCAGCAAGAGGAAGCGTGGTCTCATTTAGGAAGCGTGGTCTCATTGAAACCAACTCTACTGTCCTGACTTTGAAACATTCAAATGTGAGATGTATAATTACCGTCGTACGTTTGCATCTTAAAAGGCAGTACCCAAACAGACTGATTTCCCAATACTGTACAATATTTTTTATACCAGTTTCTGTTCCATAGAACTTCAGATATAAAAGAAGCCTTTCACCGATGATTTCTCTCTCTCTCTCTCTCTCTCTCTCTCTCTCTGTCTCTCGCCATTTCTTCCTTTTAGTCATTGAACAATCAACACTGAGTTGATGGTTTCAAATGTTTGTATATCCATGTAATGTGACGGTTTCCAGTGCAAAAAGTGTGGTTTTGTATGTTTTGTGAAAGAAAACGAAATGTTAATAGTAATATGTGTCGTTTTATCCAGTTATATTGACTGATCTCGCTGGCCTGTGGCATCTTCTACAGTGATGTTTCTGAGGTTGTCTGCCACCCGGTGATTAGGACAGGAGAACACTGTCTACATTCACTCAATAAACTGACTGTCAATTTCAAAGTGCCTCAATCAGACAGAAAGGCATTCATTGTCTGTTTTTACTCCTAGTCCTCATACCTTGATGTCTATCATCCACATTTGGACATATCATCTAGATTCTTCTGAGGTCCTGGGCTTGTCAAAGTACATTTTTCATATTTTTCATTTTATTCAGTCCAAGAACATATATTGAAAAAAGGTATTTAAGTAATATTTTACTTTCTAATAAGAAGTGCAGCAAATGATAGAGGAGTAGAGATACACACACTTAATGTTAGAAAGATTATGATACCGGTACCGATACTCGTACCTCAAGTCAATTCAAGTTTGAGGCCGTGCAATGCGTTGGTAGTAGAGTGAGCGTCCCTGGTCTACAATGTGCATTCCTCAATGCACAGATCACGGTGCAGTTTCTCTAATTGATGGTCACACACTAAAAACGGACACCAATAGATGCACAGGCACACAAACACACACCCACACACACGCTTTAATGCGGTTAATTAAAGCTGTGATAATTATTCTCCCTTGCCAGTAGAAGGTCGGTTCCCCGTGCTGAGGGCACCTTGGTGTCCCTTCCTGCTTTGAGATGAGTCACGGCTGAGCATTCTTTCCCGTCTCCTGGTAACGGCTCAATACCCAATCCCTGGCCGTGCGCAGGGAGAGGGTCACGCCATTGTCTAAGTATGACCCTCCGCCTCTGAGTCACACAGGAAACAACCAATACCCATGAGACGCTTGGATCAGCCCAAGTCCCAGCGTGTACGAGCGGGTCAAATCCCACAGTATGTAGATGCAAAGTAGCCTGCGACTGACAGGTGGAGGACATGTTAAGAATAGAATGCTGGTGAAAAAGCAACGCGTTTCTAAAGCCATTTGTATAGTTTCCCCTCATCCCTAACCCCATGGTTAATTCTTACCGTTGGGTCTGAAATGGAAAGAACTCTTGAATAATGAGGTTGTTGGTGCTGATTGATAAAGGAAGCAGAATTGATGCTTTGGCGATTACTGAGAGAAGTGTCACTCAGTTTGATACACTGTATGGCAGGCGTCATAACTGGTCTTCAATCTTAAATGAGTGAGTGAGTGTCAGAAAATGTGTGTTGTCCCTCATAGCAGCTGTAATTCACAGGAGGGAGAGAATATTGGTCGAATACGCTCCTTTGATGATTTTCTGTCTCCATGGTAACCTTTCCATATAAACACTTACCAAGGTTATGTGGAGGGATACCATTTTCTCTGTGTGACAGATGGAAAACTGCTTGAATGGCAGTTCTGTCCAGGCAGCGGGAAATACGGGCATAGCTCCTCACTGAATCTAATCACATAGACTTTATTTATTTTGATGTTGCCAGCATTGTTAGCTGTCAGCGGACAATTTGGATTAGATGGGATATTACGGAGACTTGGCGAAAGCGGGTTGCATCGAAAAAATGTGAACACACACTCACAGCATCCAATGCTAAAAGCCAAAATGTGTTCTTTGTCTCACAAGACCCACTCACTTTTTTCCTGAAATCCCAGGAGGCCCATGCTTCACACTGTCAAAAGGGGGAAAGAACCGAGTCCCATTCGGGCTCTCTACTGTGGCGCTGGCCAGTGCCGCAGCAGCACTGACGACAGTTTCTTTTATCAGAGGAGTCTCA
Source organism: Plecoglossus altivelis (assembly GCA_036571765.1). Lineage (NCBI taxonomy): Eukaryota > Metazoa > Chordata > Actinopteri > Osmeriformes > Plecoglossidae > Plecoglossus > Plecoglossus altivelis. The sequence continues at coordinate 7,404,133 of BROE01000010.1, read as the reverse complement.
CTGGTTCAGCAGTCAAGGGAGAAGAAAGAAAGTGAGGTAGCTGGAAGAAGGCTGATTATTCTGTCCCTTTACTCTGCTAATCAATGAAAGGTCTCTGGAACGCCTCTCACGCCCTCTTAAATGAAAAAGGCTGCTTACTAACCCCCCCCCCCTCCTCCTCCCCATACACATTAGAACCACTGCTGATTACATCAGACTGATGCTGAACATTTAGGTTTTGAGTTCAAGCATTTCCCTGTTGTGACGAACGAAGCTCCCAAGCGAGTGTTCCACACTTTCTCAGGTGCATCCTTGTCTCTGCTTAGGTCCTTCAGCATATCCCGTTTCATCACAGAGACAATTCGGGGCTGCTGAAGAGGCCAGTGCCTAGCAACACGATGAGTCTCAGGTGTTGAGTGGTCTGCTTTCCACAACAGCACGCCAGTTCCAGCAGATCAGTTTCTCCTCATCTCATTTCATGATCCATGTTGATGGGTTGTAAAAAGAAAAAAGGCCTTCATCTGTTTCTGAAATAAAAACCAATTTGACTCAACCCTACAATCATTTTGAGGACAAGGACAAAGTTCAATGGTCTTGATGTGTGACTGTCACACATACAGTGGATGGCTTATGGCTTTCGACCACAGTCCCCTGCATGTGCGGTCCATACTCCTCTCATGTTTCCCTCCTGAAAGAAGTGTCTGTTGTCTGTGTGGCCAGCCTGCCACAGGCCCTACCCAGCAGAGCATGATAGAAACTACCATTAGAGAAGAAGCAGAAGGCTGAGTGGAATCACCTGCAGAGAGATTTCAGAACTCACTCAAAAGCTCACTCTAAAGCTATCAGAACATAGCCACCGTGTTTGGGCTTTTAAAGCTGCGTGCTAGGATGATGTCCACAGACACTGCTTCACCCACACCGTCCAAACCCATGCAGAGGGTGCGACCATCAGCCAGCGTTTCATGGAATTAGGAAAACCAAGACAGCGACCAAATGAAATAATGAAACAGACGGGAATCAATGCCTCCCCTGCAGTACTAGCCTGCTGTATAATGCAGAAGCCGGCATGGGAAGTCTCAGATGACAGCAGGCTGCCCTTATTCGCCACAGAGGCCCATTCGACAACTGAGTGCGGGGCCTTTGTGTCACTTGAGCGGACAGGGATGGGCCAGATAACACGTTTATTTACATGGCGGTGATCTGAGGAGAGCCTGTTAGGTGCTTTCTTCCTCTTATATCGATCTTATCCCCATTACATCTACCATCGATGGGCCACACAGCATTGGGGTAAGAAGACAGATTCAGGGTGCAGCTGCATCAGTTGAACCGCTGTGTTAGGGCTTCTCTGTCTGTTTCAAGAGAACTCTGCATTAAGTACAACACAAAAGTTGTTGTATTTCATCAGATGGTTAGTTGTTTTGATTGGTTGATTAATGGGATGAGTTCAGTCAGTCTGCACAGCACTTATGATCCCACACTATAGGATTTATTGTGTTTGACTGCATGTGTGATTTATACTGAGTTGCTCAAGCTTTTCCTGCATCACACAATAACAAACAAACAAACAAAACTATACATGTGTTACTTACAAAGAACCAAGGGTTCTTTTCGTTGTATGGAAGTGTTGTTCTGACATCTAGCGGACAGTCTAGAAACCGCATGAACTTTCGGCTGGCGCTAAAATTGGATGTACTATGAATGTCAAGCGGTAGATGTCGGCAAAGTCAATGTGAATGGAGATGTTTATTTTATACGTTGCACATTCAGCTCCACCTAGACGTGAAAAAAGTATTAAAATACAAGTAACATGCAGAATCAAAATGTAAAAAAAATATGCAGTCACATCCATATCGCGAATTTGTAGTGTACAGTATTTGTCGGCCCCAACGCTTTTGTGGGATTATGATTGGTATTTCATGGTTATGCCTCAATAAGATTGTGTGCCAATAAAGGTTAGAGTAAAAGTACCGTATAATGTGGACAACGGGAACCACGAAGTCATGATTTTTAGGCTATGATTTACCTCAATGGGCGGGGTCGGCAACTGGTACATGCCGCCTTGGCTTGTGCGCATCCATGGATAAGGCGCGTAGTGTACTTTCCGTATTATGTACTGCACTATGCAAGTGCTACAAGTGTAGAGGTCTCTATCGTGTATCCTTGCTGACAGAAACCCTGTCGTCGTTGCCATGAAAACCGGTATGAGAAGATTAGCATATGGCAAGGATTTTGGAAACGGAAAATGATGAATCCACTCTTTAGTACGCGCGCATATTCAGTCTGGTTTTGGAGTTTTGCAGCTGCAGCAATCAGGATTGTCAAATGTGCAGGAGCTTAATAATGTATTCTGAGATTTATTCTTCGACGTCTGTGCGTTCTTTTCAGTGCATTGGGCGCTGATTTGGATTGTTCCACCGCGTAATACACAGACATCTCTATCGGAATACCGATGTCTTATTCCTTGGCTGTGACCTACCATTATTGTTCTTATTGGTAAACTACTAATGGTTGAGTTTTATTTATTTATTTAATTTCACAATGGGGAATAGTTATTCAAACTTGGCAACATTTCAGTCTTTACATATTGTCATGCTGGGTTTGGATTCCGCTGGTAAAACGACTGTTCTGTACCGTTTGAAATTCAACGAATTCGTGAACACTGTCCCTACTATTGGGTTCAACACGGAAAAAATCAAACTGAGCAATGGCACTGCCAAGGGAATAAGTTGTCATTTTTGGGACGTCGGTGGACAGGAGAAGCTGAGGCCTTTGTGGAAACCGTACAGTCGTTGCACCGATGGTATTATTTATGTTGTGGACTCGGTAGATGTGGACAGACTTGAAGAAGCAAAAACGGAACTGCATAAAATAACAAAATTCTCAGAGAACCAAGGGACACCTCTACTAGTAATAGCAAACAAGCAGGACCTACCCAAGTCTCTGCCTGTTAGTGAGGTTGAGAAGCAACTGGCACTGCACGAACTGAACACCTCCACCCCTTATCACGTTCAACCTGCATGTGCCATCATAGGAGAAGGTCTTCAGGACGGGATGGACAAGTTATATGACATGATTGTAAAGAGAAGGAAATCTCTGAAACAAAAGAAAAAGCGATAATGATCGTTTTCTTTATACACTGTGGCTGAACATTTCAGCATTCTTGGGGCAAAAACTCCACAAGGTTTGTAGAGAGAAGAAACAAGACAGAAACAAGATGTTATCCTTTTTTCACTCACAGTTGGTGATTATTTTGATGGTCCTTACATCTACAAAATCTTGATGCACACCATATCGACATTTCCATCCTTTTTGGACACTATATATTTCACAGACGAAAAGAACTACGGGCTGGCACCTGTACAGTTATCCCTACTAAATCCATGCTCTTCTTTACTGCAGTTTGTTACTGTACAGCATTTGTGGACAGCACATAGTAGCTATATTCTCACAGTACCCCATAATACGAATTGGATTTCAATTCAAGAATACCTATTTCTATATTTTTTTCACTTGGCATGTTATGTTGGTTGTTAAACGTTTTACTATCCATTTTGATATATTACCTTTTTTATAGCAGAGCTCATTTGCTTTAGTACAATACAGAAGCCCTTGTAGTATTACACAGTCTGGTAAAACACTATTTTAGATTCCACAATAGACTATGGGTAGGTAAATATTTCCTATATGACTTCAATGGGCAGAAGAAATACCTATAAATGTGTCAGAAAGTGTTTCTTTTTTATTAAAATGTTTCTGTAGCATGGTTTGGGTTTACTTCATTTGATTTGTGCTTCTTCTACATTACTCTCGATTAAATATTAAACTCTTAATCAGTATATGAAAACTTTTGGTTTTTGTATTGCTATGGGTCAGGCCTAACTGATAGGTTGTCAGTTATCACACTATGGTAAACCAGAACTGGGACTCCCGAACACCTTATATCATTTCACTCTTTATTTTAATCATGCAGTCATGCCCTCATCATATGATTGTCGACTGACCCTGCTAGATGTATCGTCTATGGGACAAGCACAAGCTCTTGCTTAAATTCACACAGCCACTCTCGGTCGCCCGCTTTCCTCTTTTGTTCTAAAATATGCAGGAGCCACTCCGCAGCCTAGTCTCATGCACCACTCACCTTGTTCCCTTTTCCCACTTCATAACCACCGACACATTTCTGACAGCCATCCCCCTTGCCTCAAACCTGCCCTGACGCTCCCCCCCCCCCCCCCCCCCCCCCTCCCCAGCCTCCTCTCATGTCCTCTCACCTGTCAGCAGTGCTAGCTCAGAGCCTTCCAGTGCTTTCCGACCTATCTCACAGAGGCTTTTAACTGCCATCTCATGACACTAGTCGGCTTGTTAAGACTCCTGCAGCAGCCGAGGCCACAGGAGTGAACGTATCTGTGAGGGCAGCAGCTGAGATACTCTGCCTTTCATGGGGGGGGGGAAGCCTTAGAGTCTTCTTTCTGGAGAGTGCTATCATTCTACTATGAGGATCCCATTAAAGAGTTGGGAAAGCTCTCACCCTGAACGCTCTTCCTCACATTCTTATCCCCACCCAAATAATCATTCTACACTTCACAATGTGCTAAAACTTGCATCTCTGTCATTTCCTCAAAGAAAGTCATGAATCATGAATTTTTGAGAGATTAATTTGATCCTGCCAGTGTAGCGAGCTGGTAAAGAATGAAGGTAGTTAAAACGACTCTTATTTTACTGACCTAGTTTTACTTACATTCTCAGCAGTGCTGTTGCCTCCCACGTGTCTTTTTGGACTCATCCACATACTATACACATTTGTTTGACACTTTTATAATTGCTCGGGCTATTTGTTCATTTTCGATGCCGTTTTGCAGTTTTTGCAGATGGATTACGTGGGTGGCTATGAATGAATTGCGGATATCTAAACCTCTGTGATTTTTGAGAGCTTAATCCATTCTTTCATCTCCAGTGATATTGGCTTAGCTCTGTAAAAGAAGATGTCCCCTTGTTTGTTTCTGCACATCCTGCAAGTACATTGAGATCCACAACAGTACACGGACATGTCCTAAAGCCTCCCTGTATTTGTACAAGATTTAAGAAGAAGCAAAATGTGGACAGTGCAGTCAGTTTTACCATGTCATGTTTTTCTGTTCACAGTGGGTCTCAAAGTTTAACATAAAAGCCTCAATTCCTTCACAGAAACCTGCATGAAAAGGCCTCCAGTTCCATCTGAAGGTGACAAGTCTGCTGTCTGCCATCTGTGGGAAGGAATCACCTTTAATGTGTGTGTGAACGCAGCTCAGATGGTGTGTGCGTTTGTGTGTTTGGATGTTTGAACTTTCAGGTAGTTCTTCTTTTATGTTTTCATGTTTTCATCCTTCTTCTTCTGAGGATAATACTCTTTTTGTTAGGTTCAGCCTGAAGAAGATTTCCGCTAATCAATTATTTTTCCTCTGACAAAAACAAACTAGACTGGTTTGTTCCATCTATTTCCTACTGACACTTACTCATTCTCATTCTTCTATTGGTAAGCTCTCTGTTGTCAGCTGACTTTGCTGGTATGCTTAGCGTCTGAAGTGAATTCTCACTCACTGGGATAAAACTTGCATTATGAAAAGAGCTAGATGAGACTTACTGACCCTCTGCAAACATTGAGCTGAAAGAACATTGTTTATCTCAAAGCTTCTCTAAATACAATAGATACTGCAATTCATTCATATTTTTTTCAAAATGACAAAGTTGTAACTAAACTTTAATTTATAAATAAGATCCTGTTTAGTTGGAAAGTTCTACCATTCAGACAGTAGTCTGAAAAATCAGTCACAGAACAGAGATGGCAAAGAAACCCTAATTGGTGATTAAGGAACTTTCATTTCATTAAGAGGTGTGAGTGCCTTCCGGAGTGTCCCACTATTATACGCTTATCTACTTAGGCTGGTTGTTTGATCAGCACACAACGAGACTTCATTTTGTCTCTGTTTTAGTCAAAAGCAACCTAACTGTCAGAGATACGTGGAAAGTATCTTTAAACAGATTGCAACTCTTAGACAACAAGAGAGAGAGAAAGAGCAAGTCAGTTACCCAAGACAGATCTGTTGGGAGCTTTCTTTCCTCTCCTCATCTCTCCTCCACAGTTGAAAGAACCACTTTTGTCTGAGATCAGAGCCATGCTGAGGTGGCACTGATGCCAGCATTGCATTGCCAACTGTGTTTGACTTCTCTGAAGGAAATGGGGGTGGGTAGAGACAGATGAAAGGCGGATGTGCATCTTAACATACAGACTCGGTGATCTTTCAAGATCATCTTGTGATACACTACCCACAAAACCAAACTTCAAAGTGCCAGTCAAAGCTCTTGAATTCCTTGTCACATAGAATTAGTGATCACTCGGAATAAGACCATTTGCAGTTTGAATTTCTATCTCCCAACTGGAAACAGGAGACTGAATCAGGGGTCAATCAAAGGGTAATCCTGTTGCATTTCCTGGTTCTTGTTGATCCTCTTTGAACAGTCCCGAGGCTGCTTGAGGGGAAGCTCAGTTCCATCTTTTGCGTCAGAGCTGGAGTCTCAGTTTATACCGGGGTTTTAAACACGCCTCATTATCATTTTAATTACCGGTACGGATCCAATCCCCAGTAGAGCTGGAGTGGAGACTGCAAATCCTCTCTGTTGCACATCTGCAATTACAGACACACACATACAGTCAGTCAGTCAGTCAGTCACTCACTCACTTACTCACTGACTGACTTGCACAAGCTTACAGTAGAATGTCAGTTTGCACCAAAGGAGACAGGCTCCTACAGGTATCATGTTTAGAAACAGGTGGATTAGACATCTGCACTAGAGGAAGGAAGGAAGGAAGGAAGGAAGGAAGGAAGGAAGGAAGGAAGGAAGGAAGGAAGGAAGGGCAATGGCATCAGTACAATGGTGCCTTTGAGAGCTCACCACACTAAGTCATTGCTAAGCAGGAATGTGAGAGCTGGCTGTTCTCTTCCCATCAGCAAAGGAACTGGCCAGCTCAGGTGGAGCAGTAAAGGACTAGCTGTTCCCTTCTTAGGACTGAACCACAGAAGTCAGATGCCTCTGAGCTGTGACTGAACCCTGCAGCGGAGTTCATCTCGGCCCTGATTCCTTCTGCCACAGCCAAAGTGATCTCCGTGTTCCTTTGTGTTCACTGACAGTCTATCTAATCAGTGTTTTGCCTGAAGACGATGAGCAGGCCAGTAATGCCTTTATAGGACAGTGATATCATCGCTTGCTTATGTCTGGAGTCTTCCCAGCATCACAGTTATGGTGATGAGGAATGTGTACTAAATGTTCTACCAGCAATAATAATGTGCAGGATCCGCTGTTTTGCAGTTCTCTAAGAGGATTTTATAGATACTTTTTTTTGTTAACATATCGCACCTCATTGCTCCTCATGACTACTCTCAATGGGAAAAAACTGTCCACCCACGAAAGGAGCTTAGATGTGTCAATTATCCCTGCGTGGGTGGGACCCTGTTTCTTTGGTTCTGGTTTATTTTTCCTTCTTTCCTCATCCCTGTCAATTATTTTTATGTGACACTAGAAGATGCAGAATGGGGGCTGTGCATGATCCTCACAGTGAAATTCATTTGGAGAGATGGAAAAAATTGCCACCCAAAAGGACAATGTTTCAGGAAAAGATTCCAAACAACATCAAACATACCATGCAATGGGAGAAGCCCATGATTATTTCTCATGAGCGAAGTTATTTGATGGAATAGAATCAATTGATAGCAAGAAAAACTATTTGAAGTTGTTCTTGTTATTTGTGATTCGTATTTGCACCACTTGACTGCAGTCTAATGCACTGCAACTGAGTTATACTCATCACAAAATCTAACGGCTTGTTATGTTGTATCCTCCTGTTCAATACTGACATTTATCCTCTGTTACTTGTCTTGAAGGTAAATCTCAGCTTGCTCAAATTGCTCTCAGCTTCAGATGAGTCTCTGTTGCACTTCAACATACTGGCCTCAAAAGTTACAAGGGAACAACCAAGTTAGTTATTTCAAGTCAACTTCAAGGATCCCAGGATCCTAGCCATAAATATTGGAGTGGGGGGGCCCCAGGCTCTAGGCCTGAGAGGACTGTTTTAATGACCACATGAAAGGATTCTCCAACATTGGTGTGACTCTGTAGGCGAGCGCCATGTGCGAGAGGTGCTGAAATGGGGTCAACCAATCAGGTGGGGATTCCCAACCACACCACGTTTCACACCACAGAGCCATAACCATATGATTAAAAGTAAGTAAAATGGCAACCTCCGATGTTGCGCCTCCCTTCACCCTCAACCAACTTTTGCTGCCAGACTTGAACCCCACAAACTCATCTCACACTTTCATAAGGCTCCGCAGACATGGGCGGGAGCCACACTGTGTCCCTGCAGGAACGCTCGGATAAGTGGATGAGAACGGGGGAATCCGAACCTCATAAACAACATCTGCTGGGCTTGGCTGCTGAGAGGTAAATTCAATTACAGGTAGCTGGTAAAGTGCTGGGAGATAATGAGAGACTGGCATTGCTCCAGGTCTCTAATGAACTCTCTCTAATACTCTTTGCAGAGGCAGCAACAGCCTTGGACTGCCCGTAGCTTGTAGGAGAGACGTTTGCACAAACACAACACACACAATTGCCACTGTTAGAAGACAATTATATCTCCAACCAGGGACTGAGAAAGGATGAAGCAAGCAAACACCATAAGCTTGTCATGTGCAATGAGATGGGAACAAGTTTGTGATTATAAATGATTGACCACAGACTGTTTACATGTGAGCACAAAGGCTTCTGGAGATAAGCTGTTGGTCCTTCATAAGCTCTGGGTCTTTTCTGACCTCTCCACCCACAACACTGATTAAAATATGCACACAAAAAATCATCACAACTCTGCTAGCATATGTAAACACCATCTAATCTCAATTTAACCCTGTCAAATCCAGATCCCAGCTTCCACTGACATGGTAATTCTCATAGCCACAGTCAGTAATCTCCCTGCTGAAGTTTTGCCATTGGCTGTGCTTCATACTTCTTCCAATCCTACCTGACCAGATGTGCGTGATGACCGGCCAAGCACACCACAACCTGTGATATGTTGAAGGTTGTCTGTCATGGGTCTGTTTCACGATTCGTTACACTGAAGACCCACAAGCATCATCAGCTTTCAGTCTTCAAGTTTCTTCATTCAGACACCTTCTACCCAGCCCTTCCCCAGTTATCTTCTTTTCCTTACCTCAGTTCACACCATCTTTGTTTGTGTCACAAGATTAACAATCTAGTGAAATGATAGAGAAAGAGAGCCGTGGTTTGTTTATGACTTATTTATGACTGTAGATAATATACATTATGCTCTTACTGCCTCTCAAAGAGCCTTCTATATCCGGAAAGCCACGCTGGTGAATTCCCCCAAGACTAAATTATACAGTGTGGAACACTGTAATTCAGAGAGCGGGTCTTGTTGGTTTTAGATACTGCTCCCAGAAGGCTTAGCGGTGCGAAGCTGTGATCTCTGAAAATAAAAAAAGTGAATTAGTTGAACCATTGCGGAGTCTGAGGCCAGACAATTTTCCAAAACTCCCAGTAGCCTGTTGTTATTATCACCTTCAGATAGATCTAGTTTGGGATGGTGAAGGATAACAGAAAACACTGGATAAAGATATGAGCTCTGTAAAGGAGATAGATCACTGGCAGTGAGGCCTGGACTGTTGGTTGTACAGCGTACTATTTGAGGCGTTGTAGTGAAAGAATCATAGGATGTGTAGATTCCAAGCAGCGTTTTTTGAAAAGGTGTTCAGTGCACCAGCACATTGTGTCATTTTGTGAAGGGTCTGTTACTAGTTACTAATCTCAGTTGGAACAGCGACCTTATGGTGGAAATATATCATATATCAGAATATATCAAATATGTCATGTCATATATCTTGCAAGAGGCCTACTAATGGTCAGGAGGCCATTGTATGGTTTTATCTTATATTTTTGATATAGTCTTGACATTGGGAAACACAGGTAGGCAACATAAACTGCTGATTTTCTTTGCAGCTTAAACATTTCTGTCATAGATTAGTGTCCTGTGGAACCTAAGGATCAAAACCATAGCCTAACTGCTTTAGTGGGAGTGCACTGAGTGTTTCAATATGAACCCAGTCCAGTCTGCAGTGGTGCTCTAGCTCCAAACCCACTGTTTATTGATTTATTGTGGGAGTGACTATGGAAACCTCCTGATAGCCGAACTGCATGCAGTCTGTGCTGTTTTTGTGCCAATCATACACTGTCAATACAGATTTCTAGCAAAAAAAAGTTTTATTTTGGTATATGTTATGTCAAAGTTTTTTTTCTGTCAGTATAGTTGCAAACTAAAGAATCTAGTTCAATTGAGACTTTAGTTTTTATCAGTCTTAACTGTATGTAATTACCACTCTTTAATGAAGTCATTGCATTGCATGTTAGTCACCCTTGTCATTGGACATGCTCTAAACTATATAGACTTTTCCCATCCTATGGAACCCTCAGAATTGATGACTTATTTCATGCCTCAGATCACAAGCTGGGCAGTCAGGAAAGAGGTCTGTGATCAATGTACAATCACTGCTGCATGTTCAGCCAATCACAGGTCCCTGTGTCCAATACCAACAACAAACGCAGCCTTTTGTTCAAGATCAATGATCTAAAGGTCATCCATGATGGAACGGCAGAATAATGTGTTTGCTGTGATAAACGTAGGGGGCACTATACAAAGAGAGTTTTTCATCACATATGAAAACATTGATTTTTCCAGTCAACAAGTGCAGTTGGCCCAGTCGCACACTTGACTGCTTTCTGTCCGCTGCTCTTGCCAGAATCAATATTGTTCAATTGATAACTTTTCTCATACAGATAAATATCCATGCGTTGCTCTGGGTGGAGCCTGCTTCCTGAGAAACCTCGGCTGTTTTGATGTAGCTGCACTTTGCGTGTCCTATTAAACCCATGTGCAGCCTTGTGGCTTGGTGAGGTACCACAACAGACCTGGGGGGGGGGAGGCCTGTTTGCAGCTGGAGCTTCAGAAGTCCAGGCTGGCCCCGCTCAGAGCTCACTGAGTCAGGCTGGACAAGCACCTAGACGTTAGGATCAAACGTACCTTCTCATAGATCAGCATGAGAAAGCCCTGGGGGATTGTTTGGTGCTGTATCACTGTTATCCCAGGACTCAGGTGGCTTTACTTGTCCTTCTGTACTCCACGCTAACATAGATCAGCTTTCAAACTTTCCCACTGTCCGGCATTTCATAGCAAACCAAAACCACTGCTAGGAGATTTAGTTGTCGAGCCAAGATTTTATAAAATAGGACCGACTTGTGCCCCTACTTCATCTGCCAGCATCTTTTTCACTCCTGCTTCCCCTCTTTCATTTTGCATCTACTTCTCTTCACATGTCTCTGTTTCTCGCTCCCTCTCTTTATCTTTTCCACTCTCTCATTACCCTGACCCCCCCCCCCCCCCACACACACACACACACACACACAAATTCACACACATTCGCTCTCTCCCTTCCTCGCTCTCCATCTCAGTGAGACGTGTCTGAATATGGGATTGTAGCGCGAGCTCATCCTCGGGCTTCTTCCTATTCAACACATTTTGACACACTTGCTCCTGCCGTTCAGTTCTGTTCTCTGACCTACATACTCCCTCGTGTTTTGTCTCAGTGTTCTTCCATATCTCTCTGAAGAGCATCTGTTGATAACTGGATTATTCTCAAAGAACCAAGTTCAGGTATCCCTTGTTTGAAGTATGGCTCAAGGACCACAGATATTCCTCTTTCTTATTCTGGAACAGTAGTGCATGAGAAACAGTACTTAACCCAGACTAGACAGTCAGAACAGTGGGCACAAACAGCTTCAAGTCTGCAAGCATAATTATAAAATGGGATTGCAGGCATCAGCAATAAATGAATTGGTGTCTTAGAACGAGGTGTATTTGAGGTGCGCAGCTCTGGGTGTTTGGGTGAACAAAGCACCCATGAGGCGTGCATAACAACAGCTAGCATCTGGATCAGGGTGAAAACCACAGTCAGATATACCAGCACATTGCAGAATCATGGCACAATACCACAACTCCGTAAAAGATGTTTCTGTGCAAAAAAAGTGATTATGAATGATGAGGCATGTCGTTTAAAAGTATTTGTGTTTTTCTTAGTCTTTTTATGATTGAACTAAGATGTTTAATCATAAGATACCAGCCAGCAGTTGTCATGTTCAGAAATATTTTGGAACTTTGCTCCTGCAAAAGAGAGATTGTTACTCAGAACGAAATAATCTTCGGGGTATGGGAATGTCTTTTAACAGAACCTGGAAGCCTGTATAGTGGTCCATTAAGATGTAGTCAACTGTATGGTCTTGAGCCAGGGCCCTGGGCACAGTGGTACTGCACAATTTCCATTAGAGACAAATGGAGTTCATTTGAGTCCTTCTACTCTCAGCATGTTTCATAAGGTACCCCTTGGTGCTTTCTGCTCTGGTTTCCTGATGCTGACTGGTAGTTACGTAAGTCATACAATATGGAAATCCACCATCATATATTGTTTAAAAGGAGACTTTTCAACATCTCAAAGTCTCCATTCTTCCTTGTAATATTGAGCTAATTCATTATTCCACAAACTGTACCATGAAACATGTTATGTAACGCTAAAAAGATCATCCAAAATGCCCATGATGATATAACAGTTTTTCCCCCCCGTGTCCAACGTGCCCCTGTTATGTATGAAACTCATTCTATCTTTTACCTTAAATCATGCAGTAACAACCTTAATACAGCACAACAGGAGGAAGAAGTCTAGTTGGACAGTGTGTACCAAATCAACTTGGGCTTCTCGCTGAGTAGTTTTGTGGATACTTCAGCGCAGTCCTCCCTCCCAGCTGAAGCTTATCAAATTTGATACGAGTGCACCAACTCTACGCTGCACACATGCACACACACGCACGCACGCGCACGCACACACGCAGACGCACACACGTGCACACACACACGCAAGAGGTTTCATTAATGAGTGAGCATGGAGCTCTTCTGGGCCTCATTGCAACTGCAGCTGTTGCATCCTGGGAGAGGATCCGATAGAACAAGCCAATGAGAGTTTGGATACTAACACAAGCTATAAAGGCAGGAAATTCAATCGGAATAGTGTGTTGGATGACTCAGGTTGAGTTGAGTTCACAGGCAGAACTAAAATGATGATTTAATGTTTCAATCTATGTATTGTTTGTTTGAGCAATTAAACATTACAGTAATTTACTATTTATGTTCTCAATGTAATTTACCCATTTGAAACGTTGACACTTCTTCCAGTCTGTGATGCTTTAAGGCTGGACAGAGCGCTGCTTCCTGTGTGATAACGTCCTTGGTGAGTCCTCCGAGCTCTCCCTATAATAGCCTCTCATATTCAGCTAGTGAGATAACGGCCCGTGATTAATAAAGCTGGGATTTGACTGTGGCCCCTGGGAGAAACAAGCTGGGTAACTTTAGCAGTGCAAAACCACTGTAGGGACTTGACCGGCAGAATGGCTTCTCTCAGGATTTAGGCTAACCTTGTTTTCTTCAGAGACATACGTTATGCACTGGCTGCTTTCAACAGACCCGATGAAGGGTCATTTGTGTCATGCACGTGTGCGCGCGCTCGCACGTGCATGTTGGTTGGTTTAAGAAAGGATGAGTCAACAAACACAGGATAATGTACAACCTTGACTTGACTAATGTGAATAAGCCATTTACCGGTCATCCCAGAAGACAGCTGTGCTCTCTTCCCACAGGATGGCCATGTTCTCCTGGTCATGTAGATTTAAAGTGCTGAGATTGCTTAGGGCATCATGCTCCTCCTGATCGCTCACAGTAGGGAGTCACAGCCAGGGGCTCATCCATTTAAGATTGACTGCTCTAGAGTATCACACACTCACTCACACACCCGCACATATATGACCAGCTCTCAGAAGCACACACACCGCACAAATGTTGGGTTCCAGCTGGGCTAATCTCCTCCTTAATTCTCGTCATATCAGCTGGGAAGCATTTGAATGGAGACAGACGTTGGATAATGTCTCTGCTTGAGGATTTATGGAATCATTCCATGTTCATTGTTTACATTCAAAGCACCTGGTCACACAAAGCGTTACAGGAAGCATCTCTCTCCCTTGACAGAAAGTTAGACCAAAACACTACTCGATATTTCAAAAGAAACACACAATTTCTCACATGATTTTTTGGTGTTGCTTCTTCCCATTTTTCCCACTCAAGTTCCTTTCACCGCAAGGAGGCCATGACAGATTCCTTTGGCGTTTTTCCAGTCAGAATCGTAAACATCTATGTTATGCTGTGCTTGTATTGTATTAGGCGCAAGATAATCCCTGTTACGTTCTCTTCGTTACGTTCCCCTCTCTCGTTCCCCTCTCCAGGGACCACTGCTGGGAGGCTAGGGTGAAGATGGGGTCAGGAGATGTAGGCACATTCCTCATGCTCTGGAAGGTTCCAAGCAGCTTGTATAGTAGAACCACACACTGCACATTATTATATTGCATGTTATCTTATCATAGGTGTAACAAATGTTCTATATATTTAAATGAGGCTGTCTGATATTGCTCTGTGAACACATCGATGTCTTCTAGGCTTTGTACTGAGAGACATATTTCCTCTGTTGTGCGAAGCAGAATATGTATAAAACATGTTGGGACCATTTATTTTCAGAGGCAAGCCCATTGTCCACTAATAGTTCTGTTGTGTTATAGCCCCATCATGTGGTTTAAAAAGCACACGACAGTTAGACCAATGTACAAAACTCAATGCACGTTTTGACATGAACCTATAAGTGGACGATCATTACAATGTGTGGACGGAGTATATGGAGCTGTGACTTAATAGAGCCGTTTTAAAGCGATTAATCAGAACCTGTCATGGCCAACTATTGATCCAATTCTTAGCCAGTTGGTAGTGCTTGTAAGTGATCGTTGTGGGTGGAAGTTCATATTTGTAAAAGTTAATCTATGGCCTAGATGTAAATCATAGGGCTTTTAGAACGAATAATTAACTTTCAATAGGGTCATCGCGATATGGTATTTAACTGGTCGTCAAGCTGTTTTTGGTTTCGCCAGTAGGAAATCACACAAGGGCACGTTGACTAGGCTCTTCTAGATGAGAGAGAAATGGCTGAAATAAATCGATCCGAACGTTTGTGTTTCTACGTAAATGGAAAAAGGGTAAGCCAATCTTAAATGTTAGTGTTTGTTTTAGATTGTAGGTGCACGTTGATACGTTTCACATTACAATACAGGAAACACCAATTTCCAGTTGACCACAACAATAACTGGGTTGAAGTAGTCGATAAAAAGTGATTGCGGAAGTAATGAAGTAAACATATTTACTTTATGCAAACAGGTAACTGACAATGTGGACCCTGAGACAATGCTACTGTCGTACTTACGAGAAAAACGTATCCTTGATACAAGACGGGAGAATAAGACCCGTTATGCTTAGACAACTGAAACCCAGAAGAAATGTAGTAGTAAAATAGCATTTTTACTTGTAAGAGTATAAGTAAGCTATTTTGAAATATTTATGTTTAAGCCTAAAGAAATGAGTCACAGAATGAGGTGTGATAACCATGTTGTATCCCTGTCATCTTGACAGTGAAGTGTGTGATGACCTTTGTGGCATATTTTAGTGCAATGTCATCAGTCTGAACTTTCTTGGAAGTTTGGAGAATCATTACATGGTTTGTTGACATTTTGGAAACAGTAACTTGAACTTTTTCTTAACCCCCTGATTCCAGTGAGGATGACAGGCACTAAGTATGGGTGTGGGGGGGGAGGATGTGGAGCCTGCACAGTCATGCTCTCCCGCTACGAGCCCAACAACAAAACCATTGTGTATCCTTTTATTTTCCCTGTATATACTTAATGCGGCGGACACTTGTTGAACCACATGCTCAACACGTGTGGTGGAAGATCAGAACATAACTTTGGGCATTTTCACCAAATGTATTAGCATGAGTGAATTGGACAATTATGATGGCTATTATGTCGATAGTTATGGTGATCATGACATTGCATTTCACTCTGACACATGAGACAGTGCTCCTTCACCTAGTAGCCATTACACTGTGAATGCCTGCCTGTTGCCAGTGTGCCAACTTCAGGGTGCAGCCGTGACCACAGTAGAGGGCATAGGTAACACTAAGACCAGGATTCATCCAGTACAGGTACACTGAAACAGTGTTGAAACAACACTGAAATCTGAATGCATATATTTATTATGAGCTGTACCAAGTTTTCAAAACATATAAAACCCAATGGGAGCAAATCACAAGTCACACTCATGGGAGAGATTATTTATTTTGTGTTTGTGTTGAATAGTGCAAATGTGGCATCACTTTGGTTGATGTGGTGTGTTCTTCCAGGAGCGTATAGCCAAGGCCCATGGTTCTCAGTGTGGGTTCTGCACCCCAGGTATGGTGATGTCTATGTACACTCTACTGAGGAACAAGCTGCAGCCCACCATGGAGGATATCACAGAGGCTCTAGGGGGTAACACTCAACACATACACCAACCAGGAAGCTCTGTTAGGCCGTGCATGAACTCACTCTGACAGAAAGTATTTTCTTTGAATTGCTGAAATATTGTTTTTCAGGTAATCTGTGTCGGTGCACCGGATATCGGCCTATAGTGGATGGTTGTAAAACCTTCTGTCAGGTGATAACTTTCTACAAAAGTTTAATTTATAACTTGAAGCTTATGACTTCTGTGTACCGGGTTGCTGAATAGCAATATGTCCCCAGGAATCAAACTGTTGTCTAAACAACGGCAATGGCAGTTGTTGCATGAATGGAAACAGTCAGACTGAGAATTGTGAAGACGTAAGTAAACTTACCCACAGGTCTTCCTTGGCCCTTAACTCGGTTATGAACTATGTTTTCTCTATCGCATTTCACAATTTCACGACCTGTTAACACACAAAATCAGGAATGATGCTTGGAGTGTTACCGTTCAAGCTGCTGCATCTCTCTTAATCCTTGACTAAACCGTTGTCACACTGTTGTAATTGGTAATTGACAGAACATTTTTGAATTAAACGAATGTTTCTGAAAGGATAGTTGTTCCTCCTCCCAGGATCCTCCTCAGCTATTTGACAAGGCAGACCTGCTTCCTCTGGATCCCAGCCAGGAGCTCATCTTCCCTCCAGAGCTCATAGTAAGACATCAGAGCTACCCTCGCTCGCTGAGCATGACAACACAAAACATCGAGTATAAAATCCCATTGGACAAGGTTTACAGTGACACACGATCCCAAATCTGATTTAGGGGCGCGGTCAGCTGACAGTCACGCACACGATGGTTATCAGAATTTTATCCATGATCCTGTGATCTGTAATATGGTGTGTTCCACTCTTACCAGTTGATGGCGGAGACAGAAACCCAGAAGTCCCAGACGTTCCGTGGGGAGAGGATCACCTGGGTGTCCCCGGTGTCTCTGGAGGAGCTGCTGCAGTTGAAGAGCTGTCACCCTCAGGCTCCACTGGTCATGGGCAACACCAACATAGGTGCCCCCAATCCCTCCACCCACGCTGGTGTACTCTTTGTCAAAACGTCTCATGCATTTTCAATGATCCCATCAGTTTACAGGAGAGACTATCAACTGTTTATTTCTCAGGCCCCGACATTAAGTTCAAAGGTGTGCTGCATCCTGTGATCATATCGCCTACCAGAGTAAAGGAGCTTTTTGAGGTTATCCAAACCCCCCAAGGTTAGAAGTTTGGTTATTTTATCAATAACTAACTATCGCCGGTGTAAAATCACCACTCCAACAGCCTGAACTGAAAATAAAACAATTTAGCTAAATAGTTAGGGATTTTCCTGTTAAAGTGAGTGTGGATGTGTGGTGCAGGTGTGTGGGTGGGCGCAGGCAGCAGTCTGTCCACAGTGAAGGCCCTGCTGGCCAGGCTGGTTGGTGAGCTGCCCCTGGAGCAGACAGAAGTGTTCCGAGCTCTGGTCCAGCAGCTGGGAAACCTGGGTGGACAGCAGATCCGCAACGTGGCAGTGAGTGGACATCTGGTTCGGCAGCGAAACCACAGATGTTAAGAGATTAACTGCTCAAATCCCTACGTGGTGTAATACACCACTGACACAGATTCGTGCTGATGTTTGATTTTTTTTTTCTTTTTTTTTTTCGTTGTAATGCTATTTGTATTCACTGTGTGTGTGTTTGTAATTTAGTCCCTGGGGGGTAACATCGTGAGTGCATATCCAAATTCGGACTTGAACCCAGTCTTAGCTGCTGGGAACTGCAAACTTGAGGTTGTTTCAAAGGGTAAGTCTTTAGTCAATAGTTGTTCTGAGACTTCTCAATATGTCAGATTTCCCAAAGTAAGTCTTCAGACATTGTTGTCTTGTCTATTCTGCAGAGGGAAAAGAGGAGGTCCTATTGAATAAAGATTTCTTTGTGGGATTTGGAAAAACAGCCCTGAAACCCAGCGCTATCGTCCTGTCTGTCTTCATCCCATTGTCCAAAAAGGTAAAATGTCCGTATAACCAGACACGCCATCTGTCATGACGTGTGTTTATATTGCTGGTGTGTATCATTTCCTGATGAGACTGAGAGTGTAATGTGTTGCTTATACCTGCAGGGGGAGTTTGTGCGAGCATTCCGTCAGGCCCCGAGAAAAGAGAACGCCCTGGCCACCGTGACCACGGGGATGCGGGTGGTGTTCTCCGCGGGGTCCAGCCTGGTCCAGGATCTCAGCCTGTACTACGGAGGCGTGGGCCCTTGCACCATCAACGCCACCAAAACCTGCACAGCCGTCATTGGGCGGTATGGCCAGAGCCAAGATATCCTCAAGCTCATGAGCTAGTTTCGAAAAATATCCAGCTCATTTGAGTTAAACTCAAATCAGTTGATGTTGATGGTCCCAAATCAGTTACCATCCTCAACACCTCCCTTCTTCCTACCACCACTTCCTTCTGTCCTCTAGGCCTTGGAATGAAGAGACTTTGGAGAGGGCGTACGCTGTACTGCTGGATGAACTTACAATTCCTCCCAGCATGCCGGGGGGCAAGGTGGAGTTCCGCATGTCCCTTACTCTCAGCCTGCTCTTCAAGTTCTACCTGCAGATACAGCAGGCACTCCGAGAGACGGTAGGACCCTGCTAGGTGTAAACCCCTCACTCATGTCCTGGGTGGAACACAACTGATTGCGTTGGCCTTTGACAGCTATATTTGGTGAGAAGGGATTTGGGGCATCGAGAATGTGTTTCTTTGTTAGGGTGTGACCACAGAGGTCCTGTCCCAGGAGGTGAGCAGTGGAATCCAGCCCCTCCCTCACCAACTGCAGCCCAGCCTTCAGGAATTTCAGGTTTGGCCTGTGGCCCCTTGTCCCATCTGGAGTGTTTGCTATGCTGTTCTTTTTCAACTTCCTCTCGGCCCAGCTAAAGGTCAGGTGTGTGAATGTGTGTGTTGCAGGCGGTGGCTGGCGGCCAGGAGGGTCAGGACCTGGTGGGCCGTCCTATCGTGCATCGCTCTGCCATCAGCCAGGCTACAGGCGAGGCTGTGTACTGTGATGACATGCCCAAGAGGGACGGAGAGCTTTTCCTTGTGTTGGTCACCAGCACCCGAGCACACGCTAAGATCATGTAAGAGAATGAATATTTCAAATCAGACTTCAGGGATTGCATGATTCCATCCCAATGCAGGGAAACGGACTCTTCAGATGTACAGTGCTCTCCGACTGTCATTCTGTACCTACGCTACTGCTGATTTGGTTGTTTTCTAATTATTAGCTAATGATTGTTGATCTAAAATGTCTTATAATTATTCATTTTATGTACACGATGATGGTATGATAATGTTATAATGCATAAATAGTAGGCAATGCCCCTTTACACTAAGTCATTGTGTGTTTTGACAGTTTACAGTCTGCAGTGAGGATCTGTAGTCATCTTTTAAGGTTTCTCGTGCTTTTCAACAATAAGCTCCAGCCTCACTAGTAGATACAATAACCATTCACCCTGGGCCTTTGTGTCAGCTGTCCTCATTTCCTGTAAAGGAAATTCCAAATGAATGGTTACAGTCGTGGGGATTTATTTAGTTGTAATTCAATATCCATAATGAAAGCGAGCCACAAAAACTAGCCAAATTGGAGTCACGCACAACTCCCAATAAGGCATGTGCCTTTTGTCTATGATTCAGTGACTTTAGACTGTCCTTCCAGAGAGTTGGATGTCAGCCAGGCTCTGCAGGTCCCTGGAGTGGTGGACATCATCACATGCCAGGACATCCCTGGGAAGAAGGTGCGCCCGTTCTGTGGCTACGAAGAGGAACTTCTAGCTGAGAAGGAGGTACAGGACGCGGGGTCTGCATCAACACCCCTCAGGCTAGGATTTTACCAGCTGCATGTATTTTTGCTCTCTGAGAATCATCAGCATCTGTCTGTTGAAAAAAAGAACCAGTGTAAAAGTGCCTGTGGTCCCCAGGTGTCCTGTGTGGGACAGATTGTGTGTGCGGTGGTCGCTGACACCAAACCACACGCTAAACGCAGCGCTGCAGCTGTGAAGATCATCTACGAAGATCTGCCAGATCCCGTGTTCACCGTAGAGGTCTGGTTTCACAATCACACCTCCCATAAAACAAATGGTCTTGTATGCAAACATACAACATATACAAAGATCTGCTGCTTAACACCACAATACCCATACGTTATTCTTGCGAAGTTTGAACTGTTTTGCTTACTTTGGTACTGTAATACACCCTCTGTCTTTCTCTCATGCACACACCATGGGCAGGAGGCCATGGAGAAACTGTCCTTTTTTAAACCTCAACGGGTTATCGAGAGGGGCAATGTGACCGAGGCCTTCGCAGCAGTTGACCAAGTTTACGAAGGTGCAGTTCTGCTGTGTTGTGTTAATAAGAAATCCCTTTCCTGACTCCATAGCTGATCGTTCAAAGGCAAAGAACTTTTTTTTTGTTTGACAAATAATTGTATTACAGACACATACTTTCAAAGTTTGCTTTCTAATCACATCCCAGGAGAAATACGAATTGGTGGGCAGGAACATTTCTACATGGAAACCCAGAGTATGCTGGTGGTTCCCACAGGAGAGGAGAGGGAGCTAGATGTTTACATATCATGCCAACACCCATCGTACACTCAAGTAACCTCTCCTCCCTCTAACTGCCTTCATCTGAACTGATCTCCCCTTTTTAATATGGAATCAGATGTGTAGTGTACTGACATGTTTGTTTTATTTAAGGAAGCCATTGCAGAGACTCTTTGCATACCATCCAACAGAGTGTCCTGCCACGTGAAAAGGATTGGAGGAGCTTTTGGAGGGAAGCTCACTAAAACAACTGTTATGGCTTGCATCACTTCTCTGGCTGCATGGAAGTATGTCCATGTGGGCTTTTGTTGACTTGGAATAGGTTCTGATAAATCTTTTAAACATAATTGACACGATAAGTCCGATTCCATACAGAAGTGGATACCTAAAAAATGTGTGTTGCGTGTGTAATGTGTATGTAGGCTTGGACGACCTGTGCGTTGTATTCTCGAGAGAGGAGAAGATATGCTTATCACTGGGGCTCGACATCCTGTACTGGGAAAATACAAGGTGCTTTCCTCACTGTTGCTTATCGTATATCTGTCATATTTAAGTACGCTTTTATAGGGTGACAGTTAAGATATTGGGACTTAGACTTTGAGGTGTTTCAGGTTGGCTTTATGAAGGACGGAAGAATTGAAGCTGCAGACCTACACTACTATGCCAACAGTGGAAACACTGTGGATGAATCTGTTCTGGTGAGATGTTTTTGGAGAATTTCCATTCTTCCACCTCAAAGTCCTGATGAGATATTAGCCCCATTGGACCAGACGTAGTCTTCGCCCTGATGGTTTTTCTCTCCAACAGGTCATTGAGAAGATTCTCCTGCACATGGACAATGCCTACAAGATCCCCAACCTGAGGGGCCAAGCTGTGGCCTGCAGAACCAACCTGCCCTCCAACACGGCCTTCAGAGGCTTTGGAGTGCCCCAGACCATGCTGGTCGTCGAGTGCATGATCAACGACGTGGCTGCAAAGTTGGGCTGCACCGCTGAAGAGGTCTGCAGAGGACGGGTTATGACTAGCTAGAGATTTCGGTTTGGGGGGAGGATTAGAATCGCTTTGATGGTCATATCCTTCTTACTCGATCTTGCATCTGAGCAGGTCCGTGAGATGAATATGTACAAGGGGGTGTCCATGACCCACTACAAGTTTGAGTTTGACCCTGAGAATATGTGGCGATGCTGGGATGAATGCAAGGTGAAGTCGGATTACGCCACTCGACGCAAGTCCATCGCTGAGTTTAACAAGCAAAATCGCTGGAAGAAGAGAGGGCTTTCCCTCATTCCTATCAAATATGGCATTGCGTTTGCGGAGAGCTTCCTCAATCAGGTAAAATGTGTTCTTAAGAGTCATGTGAATGCATCCTCTTGTTTATTGTATGAACAGCCAAACAACAATGACCTGTGGGTGTGTGTGCGTGCATTTGTACATGTTTTTGTGTGGAAAAGGCCGCAGCCCTGGTGCATATCTACAAGGATGGCTCGGTTCTGGTCAATCATGGAGGAACAGAGATGGGCCAGGGGATCCACACTAAAATGCAGCAGGTGCCCTCATTTTGTCAAAGGGACGCTTGAATGACCACAGCTAACGCTTCCCTGCCGCTGCCAACCATCTAGACGTTTCTCCCTTGTCCCCAGGTGGCGAGCCGTGAGCTCCACATTCCCGCCTCTCTCATCCACATCACTGAGACCAACACCAGCACGGTGCCCAACACCTGCCCCTCAGCTGCGTCCTATGGCACGGATGCTAACGGCATGGCAGTCAAGGTGCTGTTCAACTAGGATGATGTCCAGTCACTGGTGCTGAGGCATTTTAACCTTTTAATAACCTAGCTGATTCCATGGTGTAAACCTTTTGTGTGTGTCTGTGTCTGTCTCAGGACGCCTGCCAGATTCTGTACCAGCGATTGCAACCCTTAATGAAGAAAAATCCTGAAGGCACATGGAAGAGCTGGGTATGTTACAGTGATCATATTAAAGTATTATTTCAGTCATTTATCATTCAGAATTCATATCAACGTTATTCAACAAAACTAAAGTAGTATAATAGTTTAAAACAGTACATGTATTTGGTTATAATCATACATGTTTTGACTTCTTATTCACATGTAGGTGACCTCAGCTTTCTTCGAGAAGATAAGTCTGTCAGCCACTGGATTCTACAAGTATGTCACATACCATATCTGAGATTGATTTTGTAGAACAAATTTGATCAAGATTGGACAGAAATTTTGCTACTTCATGTGCATGCTGGAAGCTGTTCCACATTCTCTAAAGTGTTGCCATTGTTTGTTCTGTAGGGGCCATGATGGGTATATGGACTGGGAGAAACAGGAGGGAAAGCCCTATTCGTATTTTACCTATGGTGTGTGCTGCTGTGAGGCAGAAGTGGACTGTCTAACAGGGGACTACAGGGTTAGTGGGCTTTTCACTGTATATTCCATTTGCAATTCATATCACCAGAATTCTTACTCTTTTGAATACCTGAACCATTTCAACGATGAGCATCACTCTTTATTCAGACTGTCAGGACGGACATTGTGGTGGACATTGGCCGCAGTGTTAATCCATCTGTAGACATTGGTCAGGTGAGCCTCATTTTCCAGAACCAAAAATGTCGAACTGTTACGAACATAGGACACGATTATCCTATATCTACATACAATTGAATGGTGTGTGTATATGTCTGTACATGTGTGTGTTGCAGATTGAAGGGGCATTTATCCAGGGTCTTGGTCTTTACACCATGGAGGAGCTAAAGTTCTCTCCATCTGGCGTGCTGTACACACGCGGCCCAGCCCAGTACAAGATTCCTGCTGTCTGCGACATTCCTCTGAAATTCAACATCTATCTGCTGGCTGGGTCTGAGAACTCGCATGCCATCTACTCTTCAAAGGTATGTTACTGTCTATTAATCCGTCATCCTTGTTCTCTCTCTCTCATCCTCAAGAGGCTGCTCCGTGCCAGTGTGAGATTCTCGTGCTTCTGTCATGTTCTCCGCAGGGTATCGGAGAACCCATCCTGTTCTTGGGGAGCTCTGTGTTCTTCGCCATCAAAGATGCGGTGGCGTCAGCGCGAGCTGAGGTGGGTCTGAAGGGGCCCTTCACCCTGAACAGTCCTGCCACCCCTGAGCGGACCTGCCTGGCATGTGCCAGCCCTTTCACACAGAGGGTAGGTAGATGCCACGTGTTGTCATAATGCTGACATGTTCATATATCTAGAGTAGTAGAAGTAACTGGTAGTTTTTTCTTTCATATGAGCATGGCAGTAAGAGCAAGAGAAACAGATATTATTGTTATATATCGATTGCCACTCTAAGAGATGTGATTGCTTCACTTCACAGATTCCTACCAGACAACCAGGATCCTTCAAACCATGGGCTTTGGATATCTAGAAGCCTTTTACAACATTTATATTACATCTACCGTGTATTTACAGAGCAAATGGCATGCACATACAAAGTTGTTATAGATCACTGACACACAATTCATATCATGAAAATGGTACATGCAGACACAGATACTAACATGAAGATACAGGGACATTGCTAATCTATCCGGGGCCCTATTAATTAAAACTTGCCTCAAATAAAATCATATTAGAAACCTTGTTATCTTCATCCGCATTATGGCAAAGATGTACTAATGTACAATTTTATTGTGTAATAGCTTGTGCTATCACTGAATGATTGATTTATGTCTTAAAGCATGTTAATCTTTCATAACAGTATATACATGGCTTATATAGAGGTTGAAAAGACCTTGGTATACTCAGTCCAAGGCGTGCACTGTCTTTTTCCCTAGACTGCTTTCAGGGACATGAATGTCTTTAGCTTGAACTTTACATTTGAATACAATCTTTTGCTGGCTGAATAAATGACACAGAAATAACACACTATTTCAAGTTTATACGTTTATTACAAGTTAATGTTTCTGTCATACAGCTAAACTGAACACAAAGCAAAAAAAACCCAGTTACTATTAATTGACGTTGAACCAATTCCTGTCTTAACCTTTTATTATTGGATTAAAATCGATCTTCTTCACTAAGCAGACATCCTAGTAATGAGTCCTAAATAGCTTTCATACAATCCCAAACAGTACAGGAGGAACCTGAAAAACAACCCGGATGTTTTTCCCATCTTATTAATGTTCACTACCAGCTCACACATTGATCCTCCATGGTTTGAAAATTCCTTCCTTTGTACATGGCACCTTGAAAAGCAAAAAAAGAATATTGTAGTGCAAAGCAGTGTAACAGCTGACACTTACAGACTGTGCAGACAACTCTATACCTTCTGTGTCAACTGGTCGATGCAGGCCATCCGGATCTTCTCAGCAGTGGCAGGGGAACTCAGGGAGAAAGTCTCATCTAGTCCCTGGTCCCTTCGGGCAGCAGCGATGGCCTCTTTGATGGCAAAGAATATGGTGCAGCCGAAGAACACCGGGGGTTCACCAATACCCTGGAAAACAGTATTTCATCTGCATATTTACACATCAAGAGAGCTTTTTGGCATTGACAAAATTGTCAGTTGTTTTCTGTGATCAGATTGTGTGTACAGTGTTCAGATTGCCTTAGACATGTAGATGGCATGAGGGTTCTCTGCGTTGGCCAGCAGGTGGACGTTGAGCTGGGGAGGAACGTCACACAGAGCAGGGATCTTGTATTGAGAAGGGCCTCGAGTCATTAGAACCCCCTCTGGTGAGAACTCAAGCTCCTCTATGGTGTACAGGCCAATGCCTTGGACGAAACCTCCCTCGATCTGAAACCAGCAGCACAATATCCACCACTGTTATTACAGAGAAAACGCTGGAATTTCCTGTGCCTTCAATGTCTGAACTGATGTAGATGTCATGTTCACATTTATGTAGTCTGAGTTTGGCCTGCATGTTTTGACCACACCTGTCCAATATCAAGAGCCGGATTTATACTCTTCCCAACGTCCATCACAATATCTGTCCTGATGTTCTGCAACAAAGACAAGAATATTGCTTGTGTGGTACACCTTCTGTGATCTAAGTAAGTCAAATAGTGGTTGGTTTGGAGGAAGATCCTACTTTGTGGTCTCCTGTTAGACAGTCTATCTCTACTTCTGAGCAGCAGGCCCCAAAAGTGAAGTAGTAGTAAGCTGGACCCTCACTCTTCTCCCAGTCTATGCTGGTGCGCGGTCCCCTGTAACAATGCGTTACATTCATCACATTCAAATCTTAAGATGGTTGATGTTTACAAATGTCAACATGTCCAGGTGAACTTTGATGTTACATACATGAAGAACCCTGTTGCAGATAAACTGATTTTCTGACAGTAAGCCTCAATGACCTGGGAATAAAACACTACACAGTTAGAGCACTGTAGAAGTACAAGAAACATAGTCTGAATGTTTCATTAAGATCGCCAGATGAGTATGTATACATACCCATTGTTTCCAGGTGCTTTTGGGATTTGTCTTCATGACTGGCTCCAGACGCCTCATCAGTTTCTCACAAGCATCCTGAAAGCACCAATGACTGTGTGAAACTACAACACTTTGACAAAACAATATGGTAAGTTGTAAGGCAGAAGAACCTGCGTGTTCAGTGATATGGTGGCAAGTACCTTCACTGCCATGCCGACAGCATCAGTCCCAAAGGATGCAGCCGAGGGTGCGGCGTTGGGGACGCTGCCTGTACATGTCTCCTTGATATAGATGGAGGACATGGGGACCCTCAGAATGCGGCTAACAATCTGAAACCGTCAAAGAAAGGATGTTAACCCTTTCACCACAAGAGTAAAAAAACGGCATAATTCAAAACCAATAGGGTTTCCATTAGCTTTAGAAACATTAATATGTGGAGTTGCATGTAAAGTGTGTACACGAGCCCACCTGAATGGCCTTGGTATTGATACCTTGACCCATTTCGGTCCCCCCATGGGTCACCAGCACTGAGCCATCTTTATAAATGTTGATCAGAGCTGCACCCTGGTCACAACAAACACATTTCACTCACAGTGTTCTATACATATGCCACTTGATTGTATATGAGGTCATCATTTCCTCACCTGGTTGTAGAAGCCTTTAGAGAAGCCCACTCCAAACTTCAGCGGCACCACCGAGATGCCTCTCTTCTTCCACTGATTGTAGACGTTGAACTGCTGAATGGCCTGCAGACGCTCCTCGTAGCCAGCCTTGTCCAGACACTCATCCCAGCAACGTATCATGTCCCTGGGGGTGAAGAGCTGCTTGTGGTGGGTGTAGCACTCTTCTGCCTGGTACATGTTGATCTTCCTCACCTGAAAAGACACATGCCAAGGTGATTACTACCTAGAATGGCCTAGTGTTGGATGAACCGTATTTGACAAGTGATTGTCGATGCAGTCCACAAACCCAGACCTTATGCGGGGGAAGAGCACATCTCACTGCCACCTCGTGAAGGATGCTCTCCATCACAGTAAGGCCTTGCGGGCCTCCAAAGCCACGGAAGGCAGTGTAGGAAGGCAAGTAGGTCTTGCACACCAATCCCTGGCCACGCAAGTTGGGGATCTTGTATCCATTGTCCATGTGGAGCAAAGCTTTCTCCATGATCTGAAAACCACAGTATGGACACTCAAGTGTCTGCTGTTTACCATGGGTGCAAATGGGTTGAAACTCTATGGATATGTTTTTCGTTGTGCGCTTACGAACGATGATTCATCCAGAGTGCACCCTCCATTACTGTAGTAAGTGATATCGACCGCCACGATCGTCCCATCGTTGTTGTATCCCACCTGAACAGAGTGGTTGCCGGTATCGAAAAGAAGGTTTGTGCTTAATCACAATACAAGTCATCCTCTAACTAATCTCTGGTGATTCCAAAGTACAGAGGCAGGTCTTGAATACCTTGTACTTCCCCAGGAAGGGGTGTCTGCCACTAGTGATCAGCATGTCATCTCCACGATCCAGAGAGCAGCGCACTGCTCGTCCAGTCCTGCAGCAAAGAGGGACACATCCATCAGGTCTGCTCCAACACGTCCAACCCTTCATTCCTCTGTAACATTTGATACTTCTTACTTGTAAGCAGCGGTGGCTGTGATGGCAGAAAGATTAGCGATCTTCATGACCTTGCCTCCAAACGCTCCTCCCAGCCGCTTGACGTGGCAGGTGATCTTGTTGGAGTCAATGCCTAGTGTGATCCCCACGACTTCCTAATGTAGCAAGGGAGAGAAGTAGGACAGAACAGAGCAGCATAATACTCAAATTTCATGTTTGTGTCTGATCCTTCCATTCATTAACTAATAAAAAGGAAACTGTGTCTAACCTGTGCATAGGCTGAATGTTGGCTGGCGACAAACAGGTCCAATTCTCCATTCTCGCCTTTGGGCACTGCAATCACACCCTGGGTTTCCATGTAAAAATGCTCCTGGCCTCCCATATATATTTCATCTGTTTCCAACATATCACCATTGTAATAGATGTGGTTAGAGTAAAAGTGCAATACAATCTGTCAATCCATTTAATGCAGAGATGCCATGCTGATGTACCCTCCAAAATGTGCTCCACTGTCTTAAAGGCCTCGTCCACATCACCCCTCTGCAGTTTTCTCTGAGGGTCAAAAAAGGACTGATGCTGAATAGCGTCCTGGAGAAAAGAAAAATAGATTTTGAGATTTAGTGCTGGAAGAAACAATATAGAGTTTCAGAATGGATCGGTTCTTCATGTACCTCTATAGTAAAGAAGACTGGCTGTATGTCTTCATAGGTGACCTGGACCTTCTGTGCTGCTCTCCTGGCCTGCTCTCTGGTCTCTGCCACAACTGCACCGATGATCTGGCCCACGCAACACACCTGCAGACAAACATACACACACAACCTTTACACACACGTATGACCGTCAGTTCATTTTCATCTTGGCATGGTGATAGTTGTACAGATCCGTACTTCCTCCTCAGCAAACAGCTCCTCTGGGTTGTTGAACCACAGTCTCTTGTTCTGACCAGGCACGTCACAGGCAGTCAAGAACATCACCACACCTGTCATCCCCAGAGCTTCAGTTGGGTCAATGTTGCTGGTATACATAAAGGAAGGAACATACTCTAATTGACCAGGAAGGATAACCACTGCAATAAATATATGACCACTTTATGATGTATCTCACATACTCTGATTTAGGCAATATATGAACAACTTACATGAGCTTAGCATGCGCTCGTGTGCTAGTCACCATGAACACAAAGAGCTCCCCTTGAACAGGTGGAAGGTCATCGTAGTACTTGGCCTCTCCTGTGGCCTGCTCGTAAGAGGCCTGGTGCTCTTTGGGACGACCCACAGGGTCATCGATGGGCTGGCTTTCAGAAACAAGCTACAGGAAGTAGACAAATGAGCAGTTTCCATGTCTTCTCTCTGATATATGAATACAATAAAGATAATTTTGTTTGAGAGCAAACCTGGTAAGAGTGATGCCCTTGGGGCACCTCGTTCTTGAAGGGCTTCAGAGCACTAAGATGTTCCAAAGGCAGACCACTGACACTTACATCCTGCAAACATAACATTTAATGTTGATGCTCATTGTCTTTTTAGTTTGTTTTAACAGAAATGCTTACAGGAAGATTTTCTGGGGGGGCAAACGATTTTCTTTGCTCCAACTTTGTCCTACCAGCTCGTGCAGATCCTGCATCACTTGCATGTAGAACTTGAAGAAAAAGCTAAGCGCCAGTGTCTTCCGGTACTCCACTTTCCCACCATGTATAAGTGGAGACACGTCCACCTCCTCCTCCAGGAGTCTGCAGGCCTCAGCAAGAAGCTCCTCTCCCCAGGACCTGAGACACGGCTCAGTTAGCTCATCTCTAAACATACAGCATGGTTGGACCGTCTCTCTCACACCAACTTACTCGTAAGCAAGCATAGGTAATAATTGTTTTTGCACATATGCGTTTTCACTTATGACCAAACTCCTAAAGTCAGCAGGTGGAGACACCATTTTGTAAACAGAAAATGTGCTTGTGCCATAAAAATGCCTACCAGCTCACAAGCTGTTCACAAGTGTGTTCAACCTTCACCAGTGAAGGTCCGACACCTCCATAGAAAATGTTGAGAGACTCCACTAGATTGGTACCCTTCTTAATAGCCACCTTCATACCAGAGTTTATGATGGAAAATGCAAACTCTCTTCGCTGGGCCTGACGGAAGGCTGACACAAACTCCCACTGTGGGCAGGGAACGTCACACATGATCAGTTAGGCTTTGAGATTAGTTGTTGTGTTCTCAGCAGTGTGTCAGTGTTTAGCCACCCATTAACACATCGTACCTTACAATTATGACAGATTAAAGAGGAAAATGCTCACTGGTTTGGAGTAAGGAATGGCAATCGACAGAAGGACTTCATTTGGTCTGAGAGCTGTTTTTCCAAAGTCTGTGAAAAGCTTCTCATCCAAAACAATCTGCCTTGACCCATCTAACCAAAAAAAATGTTTCATTATAAATGAATTCAAAAGGGGACATAGTTGAACACATTGAATAGAACATTCCCCAAATGTACCTTTTGAAGCGATGGTCAGCGTGCATTCCAAGGCAGCTAAAATGCTGTTGAGGTCATACTTGGGATTTGCACTCAGAATATTTCCCCCAATAGTCTGTGGACATCAAAAACCACCACTTATGACCTCTGTCAAATTAGCTCCACTGTAGTCTTGTGGTTGGCGTGAGAACAGTATTGTGGCAATGTTGGAGTCACAGTGTTAGAAAACTCACAGCCATGTTGCGGATCTGTTTTCCTGCCAGACACTGCAGAGTCTGGAGCAATGCCTGGAAGCCTTTGGTCTTCTCCATTTCCATCTTCCCCACAACCCTCTGCAGTTCCTCCTTCAGGGTGGAGAGCGTGCAGGCAGCTCCTACATTCAGGCCTGCAAGAACAAACAGAGATTAGCTAATCCTGGGATACTTTTATGATTACTGGATGAGTGTGCTTGTCTCAAAAGTTTCAAATGTACCGTTCTTCCCCCAGCTGAGCAGTTTTAACTCAGATATTCTTCCTGAATAGATAACCAAAGGATGGTAGGCTCCTTTTAGCAGCATCTTTGGTCCTGTTTGAATACAATTAATGTAAATTTAGAATACACTTACCACCAACGGCTGAGTGAATCTAATATTTATGTTTTTGACTAAACACAATCAATAATTCTTATCTGAGATTCTTACCAAGAGTGGTGTTGCCAACCACCAGAGGGGCATTTGGGTGCTCTGATTTCAAGTTTAGTAGGTCCGATAAATGAACTGGGCAGACCATTGTCACTCGTTCTCCTTGGAAACGCAGGAGGCCAACTCTATTTCTTTTCTCCATGATCTGTTAATGTAACGTGTTTGAGAACCAAGGAGCGACAACAAATTAACTTTGTTTACTCGGACCTGATAAGAAGAGAGAAAGTCTCTCCAGATTGACGTTTATGGATGACTAGAGGAATCAAGTTTATGGATGATTCACCATCAGTTCAGGGGGAAATATCAGGTCTTGAGATGGGTCGAGAGGTAAGACCTCGTCCATACGGAAAAGCACCTGGCAGATCTACCGGTTCACAGCACAATAGTTAAATAACAAGACAATGGCCCAATCACAACACATTGGTTTGTCTGAAATGATTTATGTTCATTCCTGTGTTATGCCCATACGTCTTTATCTTCATGGCTGTTAGTTCCGTTTTGCTGACAGCACTTTAAAACACCCTCTCCATTCTGGCAGCATTCTGAGGTCTGGTATTGGTCAGCAGATGTAGTTCATAAAATGTGTGTCACAGGATGAAAAAGACAGCTGTTGAATGTTGTTAAACTGAAGGAATCCACATGGAGTTTTACGCTTTTAAGTCATACACAGGCATGCTTTTGATCTGTATGTTTAAAGAAGCTTGAAGAATGAAGTCAATGACAAAACTCACATCACAGAACGTCTTGAATCCATCAATGATTGGCCTGTAGCCAGTGCAGCGGCAGAGGTTTCCTGGTGAAATGTAACAGAGGTCAGACGCAGAGAGGTACACTTATCTGTGGTCATCATAAACAGTGGGAAATATGCAGGGTTATTTTTGTTGATGTAGCAAAAAGTTGGAACGATCGGATACCCCCCAGAGCCTCTCTGATGTCCTCCATGGTGGGCTGTGGCTTGTTCCTCAGCAGAGTGTACATAGACATCACCATCCCTGGGGTGCAGAACCCACATTGAGAACCATGGGCCTTGGCTATACGCTCCTGCAAGAATGAAAGTCACACGGATAATACAGCCAGCCAGACTGGGCAAAAAGCTCAGTGTGTGTGGATCACAGTATCTTTTACCTGAACAGGGTGCAGCTTGGTCTTGGTACTGCCAATGCCCTCAACAGTAACCACAGCAGCTCCATGCAGGGTGCAGATAGGCTGGAGGCAGGCATTAACAGTGTAGTGACTGAGGTTGAAGGTTAAGGAAAATCGGAAACTAAATGGATAGTTCCAGCATTCTATTGGAGACGCAGAACCATTTCCAAAACAAAAGGTTATAGTAGTGTACCAAATATTATGGAAGAAGTTAATCTCTCCTTCAAACTCAAACTTAAAGTTAAGGATACATAACCTTGCTCTGGTGGTGGTCATATCTGGACACCATGACAGTGCAGGCCCCACATCCACCTCCTCCACAGCCATACTTAGTCCCAGTCAGCCCCACTGCAAGAATAGAGAAGTAGGTAGAAAGGTGTCTTTCTTATTCAATGATCATTCTCCATCCTTCTTTGTTTGTCTACGAATCATGAACACCTCATATGTAAGAATGATGTTGTTTGAGTAAAGTACCTTTCCGTCTGAGAAAGCTAAGCAAAACTTCCTCTGGGTCTGGATTTTTCTCTGTGATCTGAGACAAACACACACAAACACACACACACACACAGTCTCTGTTGGGTGGGTGACACAGACATTGTACACTCTTTCTAAAGCTTCAGATGGATAAAGATTTAAGGCTTCCTTGAGGCTTAATAGACAAAAATGTCGAGACAATCTTGGCAATGCATCTGATGATACGCTCACAGACAATCAGTATCAGGAGTCTTCTTTAACATTCTGGAGACAGACTGTGAACATGTCTACAAGAGAAGGGCCACTGCATCTAATCAATGGTATTAAGTGTGGCAAGTCACTGGGTACCACTAGTGGGGCAATCGGCTGACTGTCATGTGTTTTTAACTGGAACAAGTTATTTTGAGGTGAAGTTAAGTCAAGAAAAAGGTCAGTCGTATTCTAAAGTTTGTGCCTTACATAATCGTTACAGTGTTGGAACATTTAAACCAATGATCAAAATGAATCAACACAAAAATACCTTTGTATGTACAGTAGATGTCATGCTTAATTCACTATAGGTTAATTAAGATCTCACATTTTTATTGTTATCAATTGTCATTTTACTGTCATCTATTATACATCTCAAGTTTTTATTGTCAGATGCACCAAAAAACAAAGGGTCAGACAGGGGACTGAAATTCTTTGGACAAGACTGATGGACAAAACAAGAAAACGCAAAGCAACCTCATACAACATGACATATAAATACTCATCATCATTGGTTACCCTTACGATAAGATAACATGTTATATAATAACCATGCTTTCTATACAGACTAATAGAGAATGCTAAACCTGTAACGCACATAATATCCTATACTATCTTTATATCCTACACTAACCTAGAAACGAGTGGGGTAAAATTTGTGCAATATTCCTGATTGTACAACCAGAAGCTGAAGTGCCAATGTGTAATATAGTCTTACCTTTTTGCCATTTATGAAGAGGATTAACTCACTGCAACTAGACTGAGAAGACATCGTTCAGAAAATCACTTCTCATTCACCTACATACATTTGGAACCTAGTATATCTGCACTTAAATACTCAATCTTTGGGGTGGGTACGACACATGACTTCACCTTTTTAATCAATTTCACACTTTGAATTTAGTGCGCTTGTGGGACAGCAGGTCCCGTCTTCACTAGACAACTTTCATAGGATATTTGGAGATTTCTCCCTTGAACGTGGCACTATTTACATCACATGTTAAGCAAACCTTGTGAAAAACATGAAACCCGAAAATATTCTCAATACAAAATAATGCCAAGTAAATACGGATAAAGGGCAGGATGTACGTAACGTGCTTCAACATACATAGGCCTACATGTTGTAACTATTTTAAAGCACTTCCACTGATTTTCACACGCATGCGTGGAAGTAGAAGTGCTCAATCGGTTCTCGAGGGTTGGGTCTTTTTGTTTAGTCGAGGACGATTGACACCGTTCAATAAAAATTTCCTCGTTCCTTAACCGTTTTTTATCTGCATTAATTTCGGTAGGTAGTTTTCCATGACTTATTACGCTGATACGATTGTCGGGTTGATTTGTGGATTCAAGAGGTTCTAATATTGTGGCAGACTTTTAGCGTACTGCATTTACTACTGTAGCCGGTCGGCTCGATGGCTAGTTAGCTAGACGACATTAACACGGCACAAGCTAAATAGCTAGCGTAGCTACCTTAGCTATGCCAACAAAATACGTTTTGGCAGCTGAGACAGTGAACGGTAGAACCAGACATGAAAGTTTGCTTTAACTGCATGTTCATGTTGCCACCCTGCCTGTGTGGTTATGACAGTAGCAATTAGATGGAATAGCGGCCACATCAGGAGTCTTGACAAGACAGGGCCTTTTCCGCCAACGCATGGTTGGGGCCTGAGCTTGTCGTGTGCAGACCACATTTCAAGGCTAACTCACTAGAGCAAGCTATTTACGGTACCTTTAACTATCCAGATTATAAACTACATTTGACAGTGATTTTTTGGGTTATAGTCAGTGTACGTGACCACTTCTACTAAATGGGTTGGTCGTGGTGCTCAGTATTTTCTCCATATTAGTAATCTGAGGCCAGTTGGTAATCGCGAGTTAGTTGTAGTAGCAAGCTATCTTTTTGGACCCGTTTCCGAACGTAGCCTGTCCACCTGTGCAGTCTTTCCTTGTTTCCACTAGCTGTTAGTTAATTTAGTGGGGTAGCTCCACTGGTTAACATAGGTACTTTTTAAATCATTCATTTGTCTTTTCCTTTGCAGGGTGTCTTTTATGAATAATCAAAAGCAGCAAAAGCCAACGCTAACCGGCCAGCGTTTCAAAACGAGGAAAAGAGGTAGGCTCACAAGCAAGCTAATTAACGCATGTAAGATAATGCTAGCTTTTGTGGATCTGTAGTCGACACTGGGGCTCTTTTGGACAACTTCAATGCATTCAACGTTGAAAATAAGCTAATTTATATTTTCCTTCATTAGATGAAAAGGAGAGATTTGACCCTACTCAGTTTCAAGAAAGTATCGTACAAGGCTTGAACCAAACTGGCACTGATTTGGAAGCTGTCGCAAAATTCCTTGATGCTTCTGGAGCCAAACTTGACTACCGCCGGTATGCTGAGACCCTGTTTGATATCCTGGTGGCTGGTGGAATGCTGGGTAAGTAAGATGGACGGTTAGATAGACTAACACAGTAGCCAAAACCAACTCATTAATCGTCTACTTTTCTTCAACACCTGCAGCCCCAGGCGGAACCCTGTCCGATGACATGACCCGCACAGAGTTCTGCCTTTTCACGGCACAAGAGGACCTTGAGACAATGCAAGCATATGCTCAGGTAAGAAAAGCTAAACACAGTCCTCAAAATGGGAGATCATAATTTCCTTGACACGTCATTTGATTGACCCTGCATGACACGTCCGTGTTGGGGTTAATACGTTAGTAATTGTCAGAGCTGAGTCACTACATGTCTTAATGTGTTTGCAGGTTTTTAACAAGCTGATCAGGCGTTACAAGTACCTGGAGAAAGGGTTCGAAGAGGAGATCAAGAAGGTGAGTGGGATTGACTCAGACTGAATTACATGAGGCAATGTGAGACATGTTTGTACTTGCTGAACCACTTGTTCATGGATTTGATATCCTTGTATGACTTCAATAAAATCTTTCACATAGACGTTGTCCTAGTTTGTGTTGTGTTGAGACTGTAATGGGTTTAAAAAAAAAACATAATCCCTCCTTCCTCAGTTGCTGCTGTTTTTGAAAGGGTTCACTGAGTCAGAACGCAACAAGCTTGCCATGCTGGCTGGCATCCTTTTGGCCAATGGGAACATATCGGCCTCCATCTTGAACAGTCTCTTCAATGAGAACCTTGTCAAAGAGGGTGAGTCGAATTTAGAAAACATTGGTACAGCAAATTGCTAAGTACAAGCTGTATGTGGTTTTGGCTCATTGTGGTTGAAATTCATTTTTTTTACAGGTGTATCTGCAGCCTTTGCTGTGAAACTGTTTAAGTCCTGGATTAATGAAAAGGACATCAACTCTGTTGCTGCCAGTCTCCGCAAAGTGGGCATGGATAACAGGCTGATGGTAAACATTTAGTTCACTGGTGGTTTTGTTCCAATGTAACTGAAATATTGGAAGTACTTGTCCAAATACATATCCAATCTGCACATTCTCCTTTTTCAGGAACTCTTCCCGGCCAACAAAAGAAGCTGCGAGCATTTTTCAAAGTATTTCACTGATGCAGGGTTGAAAGAGCTGTCTGATTTTGCCCGGAACCAGCAGTCCATTGGGGCCCGGAAGGAGCTGCAGAAAGAGCTCCAAGAGCTGATGTCACGAGGGGAGCCGCTCAAAGACGTGAGGACTTTGACCAGCATTCAAACGCGTGGCTCGGGACCCAGAGTCAAGTATTGTTTACAACTGTATAGTCAAGATTTTGCTGTTGCTAGTTGACTTAGGACTACTTTTTTGTGTCTGCCCATGTTTAGATCATTGCGTATGTCAGAGAGGAGATGAAGAAGACCAACATCTCTGAGCAAACCATGATTGGCATCATCTGGAGCAGTGTGATGAGCTGTGTGGAGTGGAACAAGAAGGAAGAACTGGTCACGGAACAAGCCATCAAACACTTGAAGGTATGCCTCATATGTTTCTTTTCTACAGCTGTATGAAATACCCCTTGATATGGAATGGCTGAGAATAGTTGGTAATCACTGACACTGGTGTTTTTCAGCAATACAGCCCCCTCCTGAAGGCCTTCACTTCCCAGG
Source organism: Plecoglossus altivelis (assembly GCA_036571765.1). Lineage (NCBI taxonomy): Eukaryota > Metazoa > Chordata > Actinopteri > Osmeriformes > Plecoglossidae > Plecoglossus > Plecoglossus altivelis. Next base: position 7,366,994 of record BROE01000010.1, on the reverse strand, counting down.
GCCTGTCTGAGATCACCCTGATGCTGAAGATCCAGGAGTACTGCTATGACAACATCCACTTCATGAAAGCCTTCCAGAAGATAGTCGTCCTCCTCTACAAAGGTGAGTGTTGTGAGACGTTCTGTTTGCAGTCCTACCTCAGCTCTGTCACTCGCTGACCTTGTTCCCTTCCCCTCTCTCCCAGCGGACGTCTTGAGTGAAGAGGCCATTTTAAAGTGGTACACGGAGGCCCACGTGGCTAAAGGAAAAAGCGTGTTCCTGGAGCAGATGAAGAAGTTTGTGGAGTGGCTGAAGAACGCAGAGGAAGGTGATGTGCTTTTCAATAACAGTGCTCACTTCTAATTTCAGAGACGCTTGACCACTTCAGTCAACACAGTAACGTCATGTGTTTTTCTTCCAGAGTCCGAGTCTGAAGAGGAGGAAGCAGACTAGACACTCTGAGCCCCCAGACGTGCAACTTAAACCACCAAGTAGCAGCAGGAGCCCTAGAATGGTTTTGTTACAGAAGTGCTCGTCTCTCTCCCCCCATTCTACCTCCTTTTTCTTTTCTTTTTTTTCTTTTTGTTTTTGCCCCATCACCAATTTGGATGTATAATAAGGGCGGTAGTGGACAAATGGCTCCTTACCTTCCTTCGTCTTAAGATCGTACACTTAACTGTGCGCAAATTGTGAATTAAGCCTCAATCATAAATAGTCAGCCTGTACGTAACGCAGAGAAATCCCTTGGTATCGAGTGTAATTATGACGCCTTTATTCAAAATTAACATTCCACATGAGATTCTCATTTGCTCTTGACAGTTTCTTTCCCTTATGTAAATCTAATAGTTCATCATATTGGAGTATGCCTTTTTGCTATATGACTTTAAGGCAAGCTAAGATGATAATTGCCTTTTTCGCCAAAGGATTTTGCTCCACTCCAGCTCCTGCCAGAAATCAGCCTTTGTCCTCTGCATCAGTCGGTAGCAAAGTAGGGTGCTCGGAGGATGTTGTACGGCCTCACCCTATTAGACCCTCCCCCAGTTGACTCTTAAAAGAAACATTGCCAGCTCATGATTCATATTGGTTTCTACTTTCTTTAACCTGTTAACCAATTGACTTTTTTATGGAATAAAGATTATCAAAGTTATTTAGGGTACAGTCTGACTAAGTTCTGTTTTGTATCTGTCTAGGCCACAAATCAGGATTTATGATAGTTCTCCACAAGATGTCTCTGAATCCCTTGCATTTCAATTCCAAGAGCAGTTCAATCCACTTCATTAAATAATGCAACAGGAAAGTAATTTGACAGTTTATTGACATTAAATAAAACACGAATTATTTTTTACCGTACAAAAATACATTTATTTCAAGCAGATTTTGCCATGTGCAAATGAGACAATTTTCATTCTGGACATGAGATATTCAAGTACTGTGGTTTTATACAATGTTAAAAATAATAGATTGAGAGGTAGGCCTGTACAGTCCAGTTGTATAAATACATTCAGGGGTCTTTGAGGTAACAATTCCAGGAGTGTACAAAACTCCTGGAAAACCATATCACAATCTCAGATAGTCTACCTGAGCCATACAGTGCTGTTTATCACATCATTGTTTGAAGGAAACAAAGTAACATGCACAAACACATTGTGAAATGAGAAAAGAATTGTGCAATGGATGCAAGTAAACATTTTTTTTAATCAACATACTGTATAACACCCCAGATCACGGTTTACTGATGTCTTCCACAAAGCGTGTTGATGACAAATCCATCAGTTTCATTTCAACAGCATGACCTATCATGCTTTGAATAATGCCGAAAGGGACTGCGAGGCTAGATGGTTGAAATAATTACATTATGTATTCAAGCTAATTATTATTGCCATATTAGGATCACCATCAGACCTCAAATAATCCTTTTAAGATAGTGACGAAGTTGGCATCAGTTTTCAAGAGTGTCTGTACAAGACCACCACCACCACCACCAGGCTACTGTTACAGTCATGTGACGGGTGGGGTGGGGGCAGGGCTGTTTTTTAGGTGCAGTGGGGCTGGAACAAAAATAGCTGCATGTCAGGTGCAACTTAAGAGATGTGCTCAAGTTACATGACACCAAAACACGGGTTAAGACATACATGTAGGGAACGGAAAGTGCATTTCAGTGTTATGATCCGAAAATCTTGCAAATATATACAAAGTTTAATCTAATATTTTACTATTTTAGTTCTAGATTTCTTTACATGTAAACATTAGTGTGCATGCTTGCGTCCTTGACAGTTTGAGCCCGCATCAGACAGTGGCACGTTTTTCCCCATCTCTGAGCTGTGAAGGCAGAGAAATGGTAAACAACCACAGAAAACTGGGAATTAGATTGGCCTTCTCTTATTCTAAATGTAAATAATGACACTGTTGGTGTCCAAGTTGCCTTTTATGAACCAATATCAAAACAGCTACAAGAATAGTGGAGAACTCACCAGTTTCCTCTGATTACCGAGACAGAAAGTGCATATGGGCCTAAGCGAGGGGTTGCTGATGTTGGTGCTGTTCTGAAGGATGCTCTGGTACCTGAGGCAGGGCTGCCCATCCAGACAGTCCTCCCCCAGCAGCAGCACGTTCGCCAGGTGGGAGATGTAGCTGGACGCTAAGCGTAGCGTCTCTATCTTGGACAGCTTCCTATCAGCGGGTTCTGTAGGAATGAGGGTGCGCAGTGCCGTGAAGGCTGTGTTTACGCTGTGGGTTCTGTCTCTCTCCCGCGCGTTGGCTGCCTGCCTCTGTTTGCTGATGCCGGTCAGCCGTCTGCCTCCCCTCTGCCTGGGCCGTTCGCTGCCCCTGCGCGGGCTGCAGCCTCCGCCCGTAGACTTGTTGTCGGAGCTCTCACTGCCGCTGTCCAAATCATCCAGGTCAGACGGGAAGCCATCGGGCTGGGTGCCCTTGTCACTTCCTGTGGACTTCATGGTGGACCAGGGGTAACTGTGGACTCGGACTGTTCCATGGAGGGGATAGCGGCTGCCCATCACTTTATGCGGAGTGAAAATAGCACCTGGGACCAGCTGCCTCCGATCCGGTGACGGGGGTCCGCTCCGTCCCCTTGGCAGACCAGCATGCCATTTCTTGAATGACGGATCCTTTCTGGGCCACCACCATACAGCCTCTGGAAAAAGGAAGACAGGTGGAGCATAGGAGCCACCTGTCGCTGTCGTGGTCTTCAGAGGCTCCAGGTTTATATATATCCCCTCCCTCCGCAGACTTTTTTACAGTCTACAGTGCCGAGCCGAAGGCAGGAGGAGGGCCGACACGTGGCCCCTTGCAGCGCAGGTAAACAAGGTCTCCTGCACTTTCAATGTCAATATGGAATCATACCTAAGCAAATTCAAGCAATCTCTACTTTTGGCATACTTTGAGTCAAATGTGTTTTCTTGTAGTAAATGTAGGCACGAAGATGTTTCATGGATGGTGTAAATAATAAAATTTGGAAGAGAAAATCTCTGAAGCATACAGAAGGCCTTCTCAGTTGGACTGGAAAGCGAAAAGAAGTTTGGAAAATGGTTACAGCAGTTACATTCATTATCTCCACTTAGGAGAAATCTATTGCAACTGAAGTCGCATAAAAACTCTAAACACATTAGCTAGTTAACTATATGCTGCTTACCACCTAACAACTATTATACAATAAAGGTAACAGGTAAGACAACCAGCGTTTATGTTCTGTTATTCATGGGTGTTGTTCAGGTTATGCCTCTCTCATAACAGGACCACAACACCATACATGCATTTGATTATACTAGGTCCAAGTTTCTCCTGTGCATGACCAATGTCACTCAGCACTCCTGTGGCATCATCATCTATCTATTTACCATGCAAACAAAGATTATTTCTTTTGACCTGTGATTTGCACAAAAAAGCCCTCCCTTGTCAATAACTTTCTGCATCTATCTTGTGAAAACATCTGTAAGACATAGAGGGATGTGTAACAGGTAGGTGTGTCTACCTTGTGGGATGACAGGTATGTGGTGACAGGGCACTGCTGGGAACTGCCTAACGTAATTACTATCAAAAGATCCATTACTGGTCTCCAGCATTGTTTATGATTTTGTGTTTCCCCATTGTGCAGGCTAGCATAACCTGGCAACAGTGAGCCCAATTGAACCCTTGTATGTGTATGTTTCATCTCCAGTGTGACAAAATATTGACCAAGACCTGGGATTTATTGATGAGCACTTTCTGGTTCAGCCAAAATCAATTGACCATAGAAGTCAGCATTTCAAAAACGTAGCTTTTTTGCTACACATTGATTGGTTGGTGCCAAATGATTTTCTAGGCTACCCTAACGCAGTGTACACTTGCGTCACTAGATGGCAGTAAATAGTAGATGTTACCATTTTAACAACATGCTTAGGTTACAGAAATGTGTTGGTAAGAGAAACGCACAGGTCACAAACAAGCCAGCTATTAGGAATTGTTGACGAGGGAAGTCAACATTCCTTAAATAGGGCCCTCATCTACACCCACTTTGGTGGAAGCAGTGAGCATAGTATTGTAACCCCATTTGTGGTCTGCAGTCACCCTTTGACTGTAAAGGCAGGCTGAGTCACAGAAGGACTGAAAGCACTTAATTTGGCCAACAACAGCCTCTCCATTAGCCAGCATTCATGCATTGTTCAAGTACCACTTCTGTAATTACAGAGTATGAAGATAGGCACAGTCAGGAAAAGGGGAAAAAAGAAGACAAATTATTCCTGCGAAAAATAATGACTTGTGTCAGAGACAGGTGGCACTCGTGGAATAGCTCATCATAACTGCACCATTTGTGACAGCTATAAGGTGAATCATCAAAGTGGTCCCATCATCCAAAAAAACAACAAATCAATATAGGAAAAAAAAATCTGTGACCCGAAGACTACCATAATACAGTACGCAGTGATCCCAAAAACAAATCACACAGCACTAAGGTAAACGTGCCTTACATGGATCTAAAACCCTGGAATCAAGGCTTGTACAAAGCTATGAATTTTAACACACTTCCCCTTTAATTAAAAAATAATAAACAGTATATGGAGGACATAATGAATACAACATTTGAATACACAATATAATTTCACAACCAAATAAGTTAATATAAAACAAGATCTAATGGTTCATAAATGAGTCATCCTGTTTGTAAATGTCTGACGGTCTGCTTCATTTCATGCTATAGAGACAGTAGACGATTTATGATCACAAGTTGAAATGCATCTGTGAAATATGTGTTGACCAAAATAGTTGAACAGTTTCATTTATAAAAAAGATAAAGGAAATGGAGTTGTTGACTCGTACAATACCATTAGACATATCATCTTTATACATAATGTACTTTGGAAATTGTATTTCTACTATTTAGAGTACAAAATGACAATGGCATCATATATAGCAAAGTCCCCTGGGTAGTGGCTCTATGAAGACGTTCACTCCAGGTTCTTCAGTGCACATTGTTCAAAGTTGGTACATCAGCCTCTTGGAATAGGTAGCTGAAAAAAGTAGCTATTTTAATCATCTGCCACCACTGGGAAGGCAAAGCCATGGACTGAACAATAAGAGATTTCTGACTTAGGCACAGTAAGATGAGCTGTGATTCAGACCTAACTTCACCAAGGTGAAGTTGGAGAGGGCTAATTCCCAGGGGTTACTTCACTTTTTTGCTGCATGATTGTTCTTCTGTATGAAAAAGTAAGTAACCCATTTTCCCCTCACAGTTACTAGTTAAGCTACCTCACAGTTCAGCTACTCACTAGTTAAGCTACCTCATAGTTCAGCTACCTCACTAGTTAAGCTACCTCATAGTTCAGCTACCTCACTAGTTAAGCTACCTCATAGTTCAGCTACCTCACTAGTTAAGCTACTTCACAGTTCAGCTACCTAACTAGTTAAGCTACTTCACAGTTCAGCTACCTAACTAGTTAAGCTACCAAGCTGAACATGAATAGGGGAAGTCCTACTGAGAGGAATGGTTTAATTCCAGATGAACTGATCAAGCATTTTATTATTATAGAAAAAGAAATAAAAACAGAAAACAACTAGAATTTCTTCCAATAAACGTCCATAAAAAACGATTGGTTCATTATTAACTTAAATGCTCAGAGTCTTCACTTTAATGTCATACATCCTGGCTCTGTATGTGTGCGGTGAGATGCTGATTACCTTTCTGGCACATAGCGGCCCCGAATATCCCTTTCTGCAAGCGCAGACGCTAGGTTGGACACAGCGGCTCCCATAAAGACACTTGTGTTCGCAGAGAGCTGTTAAAACGACAGAAGTAGTCACAATGCGGCATGTTAGCCCAGGAAGAGGCACAAGCTAAATCAACCATGACGCCCTGATAATGACATAACCACAGAGCTGACACTAATCTCTGCTCGTATAATCGTCAAACGCAGTTAGGACAACACAGTGACCATAATGTTCCCATCATCCCAGGGAATCATTTGAAGACCCTTGCATTAAAAGACCCCCCCCTCCTAAAATAACAAACGATCGGAAATTATTATCCATGCTAATGCCCATAGTGACTCTTTCTGCCTCTTCTTGAAAGTACAGATATTACTCTGGGGTATACTTTGGGATTTACTTCCAACCATTAGTGGTTTCACAGCTGCTATAAACACTGACTGGCTGGAGTGAATAAACAAATCTAAACGGTGAATCATCTTTATTGTCGGTCACTTTTCGTTATGGGGAGTTAGACACTTTAATTAAGCTGCACATTCATTCATGCGAGTCATGATTTGGCTGTTTAAAGATACAGTTTAGAGTAGTGGCAGAGAAGAGTCAATATAAGCAACATTAGTGGCACTGTAATAAGAAAGAAACCAATTTTTGTCACTACAAAGCAGGTCCTAAACTGACTGCTGACTAGCGTACAGTCCCAAACTCTTGCCAAGGTACAGAGTTGGCATAATTTAGTATGTAAACTACAGAGGAGGTTTATGAAGCAAGGACTGTATCGGATCCCCATTATAACACATAAACTAGCCAATCACTATGGCTGCGGTAGACTAGGGAGCTTAACAATGTTACTGCAGCAGACACCTGGCTGTGGGCCAGCTACACACAGGGTCAAGGGGACATAGCAACAATGATATTCAATTCAGGTGGTGTTCCTGCTGGTTACCAATGGTACTGAAAGGCAATGAGATGGAATTGACTATTTCTTCTGACTTATTAACGCAACACGATAGATTCTCTGGGGGCCGAGCGTGCTGGTGTGATTGCAGGCGCATGTGTGTGAGTCTCACTGGGAGAATACTTACGGATTTGGCACAGCATGCCCTGCCACCCTTGGGAGCAGTGGCAGGTGTTAGGGCCCACACACTCGCCTCCGTTCAGACACTTCTGCAGACACGTGGCTGAGCAGACAAAGCAAAGAAATGTATGTGTGATGATGCAAAAACAACTCTGTAACTTGTTCCTCCGTGAATTTTTTTTGAGGCTGCAAATAGTCATTGGTATCTGCAAATGCCATATCATCACCGTGCGAGGCCCCGGTTTGACACGCCAGAGAACCAGTCTCACATTTGAGAAGTCGACTTACGTTTCTCACAGCGCTGGCCGCTCCAGCCAGACGGACAGTCACACACGTTAGGGCCCACGCACCTCCCTCTGTTCATACACAGAGGCTCACACACACCTAGCACGGTGCAAGATACAGGGAGAGAGACAGAGCAAAGGAGAGAGAGGGAGAAAGATTAACTTATAGCATAAGGCTCTCCAGGAAGACAAAAAAAACATTCAGACCACCAAGGTGTGATTTGCAGTGGATGAAACAGTTGAAGTAAACACAATGTAAAGCTCTCACAGCTCTAACATAATAGCACATTGCTACAGTAACATAGAACCACTTGACAGAAACACTGTGTGTGTGTCTGAGATACAAATGGCATGGAGTATAATTCCCTCGGCGATGACATCACAATGTTCCCAGTTTCAATTCCCCACATGTCGCTCAGAATCCCAGCCCCGCCATCTAAACCCCTGCCTTTTGTCCCAGTGCCGCCATCAAAAGCTTCCTCTTATCCATATGGCTCAATTTACTCGCCAAGATGTTGTACATTAACAGGCGGCAGTAACTGCACCCCCTGTGAGGCAGTCTTGTTGGCAGGCCGACACACATATGGCATATAATGGATGATGATAATGGGGGGCTGGAGCTGGGGGAGGGCTGGACTCACTCCTCTCACAGCGTTCCCCAGTGTATCCTTCAGGGCAGGAGCAGACGTTGTTGCGCATGCAGAGGCCCCCATTGGTACAGGGTGGGCTGCACACAGCTGATGTAGCCACGGTAGGCCGAGGGAGGGACAAAAGGGGGAGAGAGAGTGAATGAGATCCAATACAAATTTCACAGGCCAAGACACAGGACTACAGATCAATGAAGCAGTTTTTTCTGGGGCTGGTGTCATGCTTGAAAGGGAGGGGGGATAGGGAGAGCCGCAGAAACTCAGAGTTATCTGGAGGAACGTCACTACTATTGGACAGATTGGATTACTGCCAGCATCACGATGGATCTCCTCACATCAAACACATCTCCACTAAGCTCCTGTCAGTCTAAAGGATTAGCTTTCCTCTCATACGACATAATCATTGGAACATTCAGCCTGCTCGTTCTGCCTGCCTGCCAGCCCCTGAATTGGTGTGGTACGAGCGCAAGGCCAAGGGCGCTGTCGCCAGTATGAAGAGTTACCGTTTTGACACTGGGCACCGTAGAAGCCGTGCGGACAAGCGCAGGTGTCTGGGCGAACGCACGATGCTCCGTTCAGACACAAGGGGGAACACACAGCTGCAAGCGAAACAACACAGCCGTCAAGCTGCAGCATTACTTACAGTCACGCAATTCCTTCAGGAATATCGTCCTTGGCAAGACTCTAGTGAGACACACGAGAGAGAGAGAGAGAGAGAGAGAGAGAGAGAGAGAGAGAGAGAGAGAGAGAGAGAGACAGACAGACAGACAGACAGACAGAGACAGACAGACAGACAGAGAGAGAGAGACAGACACAGAGAGAGAGAGACAAAGAGAGAGGGAGACAGAGATAAACGTAAATACCTGATTCACAAGAGGGTCCAGTCCATCCATGCAGGCAACTGCACTCGTCTGGGGACACACACTCACCTCCATTATGACAGTGTCTGTTACACACCACTGGGGAAGAAAGAGAGAGAGAGAGCAAGAGAAAGTAAACGAAAGAGATGTCCCATTTTTGACTCGAGTAGCAATCACACTGAACAATCGATCATTGCATGCACTCACTGGTTTCACATCGGGGTCCAACGAAGCCGTAGGGACATGAGCAGGTGTGTGGCCCCACACAGGTGCCCCCGTGTTCACAAGGCAGAGAACACAGAGCTGTGGAGTCATCAAGACCAGTCACTACAACCAGTCAATAGAGGCTGGGATGGGAAGGGGGGGGGAAACTTGCCTAGCTAAAATATCTCGTCTTGTGTTGAGTGTTGTCGAATCTATAGATGGCAGTAGTGCTTCAGGTCTCAAGACAGGAGTTTCAAAGGAAAGCACACACACACACCTGGCTAAGGGGGGGGGGGTCTCTCTCCATGATGAGCTCGCTTTACTTTCTGCTGGGATATGACCTGAAGGACTGGCTGCAAGACTCTCGTCAGATGCTGCAGCTGACAGCTCTCTGATGAAGCCCACTAATGAGGCTAGAGAGAGAGAGAGAGATCGCTTACCTTCCTCGCAAGTCTCCCCGTGATAGCCTTTCCCGCACTCACACACACCGGGGGCTACACACCGGCCCGTGTTCTTGCACAAGGGCTGGCAGATCGCTGAAAGACGAGAGAAATCAGCCTTGCATTTGTGAATCTTTTTTTTGTCTGCGTAAATCAGAGAATCGAGTTGACTGATGATTTGATAGCCTTGAGCGGGTTACCTGTCTGACAGTTGAGGCCGGTGTAGCCTGCTTTACAGCGGCATGTGTTGGGAGCCGCGCACTCCATGTTCCTGCCACACGCATGCCTGCACACAGCTGGAGACAAGAGGGGGGCACCGCATGCCAATTAAACCTGCTTACATCTACCTTCAACCCCCATCACCGAGTCTGTATAAACACATCATCCTCAGGAAACCTCTCTGCTATAATAAATGGCGTCTGCATATACCAGCCTTTTCATTAAAATGATTGTTTACCCGGCTACAAGTTAGCTAAGCAACTTGCTTGAAGGACCTCACAAGTGATACGAACAATGTTTATGGTGGTTGTGGAGCTATGCTACCTCTGCATGCTTGTCCGTCTCCGGTGTAACCAAGGGGGCATCTTCCACAGCGGAAACGCCCATCCTCTGTGCTCTCGCACTGGACCCCGGGGAAGCAGGGTAGGTCAGCACAGGAGAGTGGCCACCCTTCTGTCACGCTTGTCCTGGGGAATGGAGGTGACACCCGACGCAAGGCTGAGGTGTGGTGGCCTGGGAGAGTTCCCCGCCTGTCCGGAGTGGTGGGGGTCAGAGCCGGCTGGGGCTGGGGCAGGTCTGCAGGGTTGGCGTCCGGCCCTGTCAGATCTCCGTCAGCGGAGAACTCAGCCTCAGAGAGGGAGTAGGAGAAGGCAGTGAAGGCTGCAGTCAGTGGGGCCATGGCTTTTGGAGGGGTCCAGGGCCTGGTCAAAGTGGGCTTCACTGTGTTGAGGTTCTGCCAGGCTGTCTGCCGGCTGCTCTTGGTCTCCTTGACTGAGTTGGCGCTCGGCATGTTTCCGCCTGCTCCTCTGGGGGTCACCTTGAAGGATGTCATGCTGGTACCATCACGTGTCACTTTGGCATCCATCCTGGGGTGGGCATCGTGGCGGGTGCCCGTGGTGAGGCGGAGGGCATTGACGGATGAACCAGGCGTGTGTCTAGATGGCAGGGTGACCTCTCTTCTCTCTGTCACAGGGCGTTGGTGGGGGGAGGTGGCTGGGCGTGCTGGGTTCTGATAGGGCCGTGAGTCAGGCGCAAATTGACGTTTGACTCCATGCCTGGAGGGCATCACAGGCAGGTGCACCTGGAAGACTTGACTCCGGTTGTGCTGGGATCGACTGCTCTTGCCTGGGATCAGTGGCTGAGAAAGTTTGGGGCCAGCTGAGGACAGAGCAGAGATGAGAGACAATAAGTTGTTTACACCAAATCGTCTCTGAAATGAATATGATTTGCAATATTAGACACAGCTACAGTCTGTTTTACAGTGCAAAACCAGAGTAAAAGAAAAACAAAGATGAGGCAATCTGTTCAAATTCACAGCTGCATAAGTGACAGAACCTGTTTGGAATTAAACTAGACAGTCTGGTTGGGAGTTCGAGAATTGTCCCATAAAGCCCTACAACAGATGTTGACATGCCACTCAGCCACCCGAGACTTTGCAGACAAACGAACACACTCCCTGAAGAGCTTGACACATTCATTTTGGAGAAAGCTCAGTCATGCATTGGCCGTATACTACAAAACCAAACACCTACAAACCAATGGAACAGATCCCCTCCTAAACAAAAAAAGGAGTGTCTCCATGGAGTACCCAGTTTGGGCATACAGAGTTGTTAACACCTCACATGACAAATGTGTAATTAAGAACTCCTTTTTGAAAAGGCTCGAGCAGGCCACTGATTCAAAGAGACAGTCAGGAAAAGTTCTAAAAGTTTGGCAGAGTTATTTTTTTATGAAGACAGTATAGCACCTTTTCAGTTCAATCAAAGAGGTGGTCGAGACAACGGAGGTAGAAAGTGGGAAAACATCCCAGAGTGTGTCTGGCTACTCTACTGATGGCTAAGGGTATAACTTTTACTCTGAATAAAACATTTGTATTTTTTCATGAAAGATAAATGCCTGAAAATGCCTTTTCCACTAACATCAATTTATTATCTTGGACTTTAAGTATCACAGGAACACTGAGTGCAAGAAGGTTAGGTTGGTATGAACCCAATCCAGATAACATTTCTTGAATTTATTTACTTTTTACAGATCCATGACTTTGATAACTCTTATCCCAAGGGTTTATATCTTTTTGGCATCATATTTGTCATTTTTTTGTCCATTGTCAGCAGAGGTCTTTGCGAAAACTGAAAATTCACATGTAACCACAAAGGTGAAAATAGAAAATCCTCAAACCTTACTTGTTTGAGGGGTTTTTGAGCATGTTCGCCCGTTGCCGTGGAGACCTGGAGGGCAGCGGCTACACACATAACCAACGTATGGTGGACGAAGATCGATGCATTGGACTCCTGGGAAACAAGGTCTTGCGGCACAGGAGGCTGTTGTGTTCGGGCCCAAGCCCAACCCAGGACCTGGGAAACAGAATCTTTAAGGCTGTACCTCATACAATACACAGAGCAACTCAGAGGTCTCAGTGAATCTGAGGCGGCTGTTGCATGTCTTTGTCTCTGTTTGTACGTTTAATAATTAGTGTTCCAGGAAATGCAGTAATTTAAATAATCTGAAAGTGCCATATGTACAAAACCTACCAGGATGTATCACATTAAGTGTGGATAGGACTGTTGCAGAACTGCAGTAACAATACAATGGGTTCTAATTGCACGTTGGTTTGAATAAAAATTCAGTCTTAGAAGACCAATTATAATATATTTGTTTTTCAAGCTGCTGCGTGTGTGAGGGAAAGGGAAATTTGATCTCAGATTGCTTTAACACTTTAATTGCTTTACAGGGTGAATTGTAAGGTTTTGGGATCATTTGGGAATGAATACTTGATAAAGACCAGGGTCAGGTGGTCAAGACGGAGGTGATGGGTGAGCCACCCTAACGATGCCTTATCTCCTCCCCAGACCTGACATCACACACCGACCTGATGCCCTCCACCTGGCGCCTAGCCAACGGCGCAAAAATACGCAAATCACCCTATTAGTCCCCAAGCCACGCTGTGTCCTTTACAAACGAAATCTGCTGACACCGAAGCCAACTTCACTCAAGATTGCTTACTTACTTTGTCCGTGTCCTTGGCCGTTTTGCCCATTATCAGCTGTGCTCAGTCTGATCACCGGAACATTTATCAAGGACTACGACTACGTCATGACTCATTTGCTGAGGAGAGCCCAGCGCACTGAGGTAAAATGACGGCCATTTACCTTGTGGACAGGTAGGGACTTTGACAGCCCTTTGTCTTTTCTGTGACGCCCCAACAAAGTGTCACTTCACTGGGAGGGGAAATTGTGAGTGAAATGGACCAGCTGTCCCCAATGAAAAAGTGATTTATCCCGAGTGTGATCGAACACCTTATCATTCATGCCTTGTAAAATGTGGTTTTGTTTTCAACAAGGTCAGCACAAAGCCCCGAGATGATGTGAGCCGGAGGATCCCACGCTCGGATCCCGCACTCGGATCACGGTCTCTAGCTGCAACCTGTTTCAATCTCACCACCACTCTTTAAGTGTGATGACAGAAGGTCTTTAACAACCCTGCAAGCTGTGGATGCTAATCTTGTTGTAGTGCCCAATTGGGTGCCGGCCTGATTATATTAGGGATAATCAAAATAACCTAGATATATGTATCGCATGACAGAAATTCAACGTCAAGTGTGAGTCGGAGTCTCACGTTTGCCAATTGACATTGAAACTCACCCAGAACACATGCAGGCTAAACCTAGATGACAAGTGGGGTGACACTCAACTACCCATGCAGCCCTACGTGTATGAGCACAATGACAGTGAGACTAATCCTCAGCGGTCTGCTTACCGATGCCATGTCCACGACCAGGAGGGGGAGGTACCACCGGGGCCTTCCCAGCCACTGTGCTGCTCTGTGGGTGCCGGGGCCTGACTGTATGCATCCCTGGTGGAGGATGAGGATTGGAGCTGGAGTTGGGCCTCTTGGTGACAGTTAAAAGGGCAGGGGTTTCAGTGCTGGGGATGACTGGCTTCAGAGCTGGATAGGAAGAGAGAGGGGGATGGTTGGAGGGGTTGAGGAGAAATATCTGGGGAGAACAGTAAATGAATGCTCCTTCTGTCACATCCATTACATGCAAATATAATGTAATCCAATGTGCTGGAATGATGTACAATACCTGCTAGTGAAAAGCAAGAACCTAGAAACATTATTTATTTATTGTTTATTTCAAAATTCACAGGAAATGTCCTAGATAAGGTTCCATTCTGGCAATCATTTCTACCATGAAAGTCATTCTGTAATTTTGGAATCACTTTATTCGTGTTCAACATAGCTGCATCCAACCTGCATGTTGTGTTTTCGGATCCTGCAGTTGTGCTTTTTCTGGAGTTCATTTAACAGTTAAAACAAACAAAGCATGGAAATTGCTGAGCTGAGAACGCACCACTAGGAAAACAGAAAGCTAAAGAACAAAAGACATCTAGGGAGGTCTACAAACAAAGGCTAATGGGGCTAGCCATGATATGGCAGTATGGGGGCACATGGTGACAAGAGAAGACTATGGTGCACTCTCTAAGTGCCGAAGGCCTGGCACTCTCACACATTTCAGAGGACAGCACTGTGCTTTCCAACACATCTTTGGGTAATAAAACATTGAACAAGTTTCTAGCAAGGGATGGTTAATGTTTGATGTCTGCTTCAAATTCAGCCATGCACCCTTGTGAGCCATCCCTCAACACTGCCATCTGTACTTACAACGGCCAATGGCCTGGCTGAGGACTAGGTGACAAAGACTGATCTAACTTCTAATGAAATTCATAGTTATGTAGTCATCTCATTAGTGATTCAGTGCTGTTGAGGTTGCTTGGAGAATGTCAGTGGTCAGGTGGCGATGATTTGAGTGTGGACGGCAGCCTGCTTTACGTCTTGTGCCCCAGTACACCCCTGTTCTCCAGCCCCTTGGCCCAGGCACTAGATCATCCTGCACTCCCTCACTCTCTCCTCCCCCCCATCTCTTCCCTCTCCATGCCCAGACCTCAGCACTAATAGCTCATGTCAGTCAGCAGTCAGCGGAGACACACACCTGAGGTGCACAGCTCTCAGCCAGGACAGGATACACTCTGCTCCCGCTCTCTTTTACACACAGACATTTATACACACGCACGTTTTCTTTCTCCCTCACTCGCTCTCCCTCTCTTTCTCTCCCCCTCTCTTGTTCTCCCTCTTTCACACACATACACCTCCCCACACACACACACACACACACACACAGACAGTGCCTTCTTTAATCTCTGTCCCATTTACAAACCCAATTCTTTCACAGTCTTTTACTCAGTCACAATCTTTCCCTGTCTGTCTCTCTCTCTCTCTCACACACACACACATGCACGCATACACACAGGGGAAGTACTTAACCAATTAACCCAGCTCAACAAGCCTATGCAATAGAGGAGAGGGCAGGAAGGTGGAGCAGTCATCACCTGCCATCTGTTTCCCATTCTATATGCATCCCTGTTGGTTATCACCCGGGAAGGGAAGCTCTCTGTGACCGCGCAGGAGCTCACTGAAATTACTGAAATATTTCAAAGGAAAGTGGCAATCATTCAGCTGCTGTCAGTAATGGTATCCAGATTTGGTACGGCCTGTCATGGAGGAACGTTCCTGAATATTACTCTCTAGGATGAGAATCAAATATGTTGTTTATAGAGGTTTGTTGGTCAAAAGATGGATTGGTGATATTAACAGATATTACCTGTCATAAATGAGGCGGTTGGATTGGTTGATGCGTACCTGCGCATGTGGTGCCATCTCCCAGCATGCCCTTGGGGCAGCTTCCACACCAGTAGGATCCAAAGCTATTGAAACACTGGACACCAGGGAAACATGGCATCTTTTCACACTCGTTCACATCCTCCCGACAAGTTGTTCCTACACAAGGATGCGCAATACAATTATGCATTGTATATTACAATAATAAGATTTATATGTTAATATTGTTCGGAGGAACGTTAGCATTCAAGGCTCTTGAAAATAACATTGTTTTGTTCATAAACAACACATGTACAACACTTAATCCCCATACCTCTTAGTCCCTGAGGGCATTGGCATCCGAAGCCCTGGGCTGTTTTAGCACACACCCCCAAACCACATGGGCTAGAGAGACAGACGTCAACGTTCTTCTCGCACAGGTCTCCACGAAGCCCCTCAGGACACACACACAAGTACCCGCCGCTTCCAGCTGGAACAGTCACGTCCGTCACGCACTTTCCACCATTCAAACACCCGCAAGGCTTCACTCCAATCTGAAGATAAGGTTTGTATATTACAAGATAATGGTGTGTTTAGGTATTAACACCATTCTCAAGCTACAGTTAAAAATCTCCTGGAGTGGGTGATGGAGATTGAGGGTTTATCTAGCTTTAACTAACACAAAACTAAAACGTTACTTTCCTGCTATGATGATTGTCAAAGCTCTCATTTCTATGAGATGGAATTCCCCATCTGTGTTTTGACTGGCTTATCATAAATGATAAGGAAACTGATAATAATGAATGAACTGATAATTCCCCAGATCCCACTCTAAACCCTGAGCTTGTATATGACAGGAGATAAAAGGAGGGTCACATTTAATAATAGTTAGCCAACTGGGAGCAGATGCATTGGGCCCATCTGGAGTTAAGTGGAGGAAGAGTGGATATTTATCTGTCTCTCTTAACGCGAGAAGGAACGGGAGAGGAGCACCAGCCATATGTTGTGGTGAGACATGCTGCTTTTCTATTCTATTTCTCAAACTGGCTAAAGGAGGAGGCACATTAACATGCTGTTAGCTTGCAGTTTAGATGAAAACACTGAGTTCCTTCATTTGCATAGTAGGGGTCTTGTTTAGGTCAACAGCTATTAAGAATGTAGAGTGTTGTTTTAAATATATATTTTCTTGTTGCTGATCCGTTAAAGTGTGTTTCCGTATGTTCCCCATCACGTTCCAGCAGTCATTTGCTTAGCATACACGGCCAGTGGCCCCATTACTACCAACACAACATGGACATGGGGAGAGAATTAACATGTGGTGGGACACATCCGCCGTGAAGAGACCAACGAGTGTTGACTGGACTCCTGGCTCTGGGTCCAAACAGCCCTGCAGCCACCCAGGCAGACCATACAGTCAGACCATGTAAACAATTTACAGGACTCCCTGGGTCTTCTACCTCCCTGCCTCCCCCCTCCCCCCCTACCACCTTCCCCTCCCCCCCCTCTTTTCTTCCCCCAAACTATCTTCATGTCTTCTCCCTTCTCTCCTCTTCCTTCCAGGAACCTGCCATATGTACACTATTTTTTTTCCTTTACCTCCACGGTGTATCTTCTCTGGGCGTTGCACTCGTCCGACAGTGTGAACTCGAAGGTGCGCGCTTGCCTCTCCTCCGGATCGACTTTCCAGATGAGGAGGCCTGCAGGGGAGAGGGTGGCGTCCGGCGGGCCCAACTCCAGCTGGAAGAGCAGTGCTGAGCCCTCCGGGTCCGTCGCTGTGAACTGGAAAACAAAATTCTCTCCGGCAAAGGTGTAGAGACCGTCCGGGGGCTGATGGAAAGCTGGGGGCTGATTGACTGAGGTGAAAACACAAAGAAGGAAAATGGGAGAGGATGGAGGAATCATTTCCTGAGGAGCAGTCCCAGCCCTTGCACAAGCTGTGGCACAAGTCCAGATGGGGATCTTTTCTCTTGACCTCGTTCTGTACACAGGAAGCCTTGTGTTTGCTGGAAGATGCTGACCACTTAGTTTGAGCGAGCGGTTGCAGTGGTAAGGTTGGCACTGGGTTTCACCAACAAGGACCCTGAAGGCTACCAGAGGGCTGCTTGTGTTGGACGTGTCTGTGTGTGTGAGCGTGTGTGCCTGTGTGTGGAGGAGGGTCTGTTTCTTCCAAGGTCTAAGTATAGAGACTTGTAAACAGAAAGGCAGCCCATGCTTAATGTTCTCTCATGTGCTGAGAGGAAACAGAGGACTGTTAGCTGGTGACAATGGCATCACAACATTAACGATGAGTCACACGCAATTTCATTTATATTGAAGCAGAGAAATTGAACGGATTTATTGAATATCTGTCAGCCTTGGTTGTGGACAAACTCAAAAGGGAAGCTTAGATGTGCACTGCATTAAATATACTTTCCTACTTTACCGCTCTCACACACATCCGCACCTACGCACACACAAGCACACATTCTTAACAAAAACACTCTAATTGCACCCAAAACAGCATGTGTAACCTTCCTAACAGAAACACCTTGCCTACCCATCGATCAAACTTCAGGGCATAACTCAAGCTAAGGAGAGGATGTCCACAGTGGAAAACGACTCCTCTCAATCATACTTGGCCCGGCCAAACACGATCCATCTTGTCTCCAAGCTCCCCATTATCAATCGCTTCTAGCCTGAGTTAATGAAGTTAACCACCGAGCATCAAAAATATGGGAGGCGTCTGCAGCCACAGGGCTTCAACAGACTGCAGGCTGTAAATCTACCTGAGTAGGCGTGAGTGTGGCGCGGAGCACAGCTACTGAGGCTGACAGCCTGCCCCCTCCCCCGGCCCCCACCTCCGCCCTTATCCTCCCCAGTGAAAATGAATAACTGTAGAAAGGGCACAGCTAGCTAACCTAGGCACTGCCATCTTGATTTGTTTACCTTCTACTTTGCCTGTCATATTTTGGTTTTGTACGGGCACTCTAACAATACCATGAAATACTGCCTGAGGCCTGGAGATATCTTTGAGAGCTTCGAGTAAATCTGATCACTTTGAAATCACTGGGTTTCAACTGGTTGCCTAGTACCTATGAAATGACAGATTTATACATGGTCGCAGACTTATTTGTTTCAATCAGTTGGAATGAACAAGTATCAGGTACATTCCATAAATTTACCTTGATTCAAAGACCATGTGAATTTTGACGTAGCAGGGTTACAGAGGAGGCATGGGCTTGTGGGATTGGAGTCTCCTTCGGAAAAACACATCCCGTCTATATTGCAGGTCCTCTCCTGACACAGAGGAAGAAAGAGAAATACAGCAACAAGGAGGAAGAGAGAGAGAAAAAGAGAGAGAGAGAGATATTTTCATTCACTGGAGATTTCACAAGCCACCAAGGACAAGAGGAAATGAATTAAAAACAAACAGTAACAAATCCATCCCTTCCCAAGATAACTCCATTTGATAAATCATTGTTAGGTACAGCTAATCCTCTCTCTGTGTGTCTTTGCGCATGCACGTGTGTGTATTTGTGTGAAAGAGACACATAGTCTGTGGGTGGGTGCATGAGAGAGAGAATATGTGTTTGTGTGTGTGTGTGTTAGATAGAGACAGAGTTTGAGTGTGTACTATGGTACATGCTGGTAGTAGTGTAATCACAGCCTCTGTGGTTTCAACAGACAACTGCAGTGCGTTGGGACCCGAAAGTGATGTTCCATATATCTGGTTTAGTCATTCAGGAACCCTCTTTCCCTTGTGCACCCCTGAGTCAGCGCGCTTTACTGCTTCGCTAAACATGTTGACATGCGTAAACAAGTTTTCTTGACGCCAGTTCAAGGTTTGCTTTCCCCTCCACTATTATCAAAACTTTTTCTATTCTATTTTTCTACCTAAGAAAATTTAACCTTTAGAAAAATGGGAATGCTGGACTGGGAATCCAGAGAGCTTTTTCAGTGTGTAGGATTACCTTTAACTTACAGAGTCCAGAGCGAGATGCGTCACAGACTTGGCACACGCCATCGAAAATAGTCAGCACCTTGGGCTGAGTGTAGTGGAACCCGTCATTGGTTACCTGAAACACGAAGGACAGATTCCAGTTTAAGACGATGGCCTCCCATTTATTTAAGCTGTGTTACTATGGCTACAATGGTCTGGTATTGGGGAGCTACGTTCCTTGAGTAGGATCTCTTTTCTTCTCACAGGTGTAAAAAGACACGAAACAAAGCAGTTTGGCCTGCCTCTACATTTGATTTCATGCATAAGCATGATTTGACATTTAAACTCAATGCAAATAAACCTAACTCTCCTACGGCGACTCAATAAATCCCTAATGCTTGGTAGATTAATGGTGCATTCAAGTAATACTGGGCTCATCCTGGAGGCCAAGCTCAAGTAATCCATTTGAGGAAGCACATCTGACTTTGAGCCCACCTTGAGGGGACGCCCCATGGCTCTCTACTTACAAGATTTATGCTAATGCTTCCTTCCATCAAAAACACCCTCGGTCCTCTTCCTCCTTTACCCCAGTAAACAAACAGCGATCCTGCATGCCCGCAGGGCCACGCAGGAGCATGATGTATATCAGGGAATAAGAAGGTCAACAACGGGACACACCATGAGATCGCTTCAGAGAAGTGAATGTCCTATCACTTGCGAAGGATCTAACCGAAACACTACGGGCTGGATGACTGCTGATACAAGTTGAGAGCAATTCTGTACCTTAATCTCCCAGCGCGCGTAGGGTTTGTCATCCATCATGAACTCAAGGGTGTGGTCCTCCATGCTGTTCAGGGAGGGCACGGTGCAGTCGATGCTTTTGGAGCTCAGGAAGGTGGCCCGACTTCTCTGTTTCTCTCCGGATACCCACTCCCCATTCACATACTGCAGGGCAGACAACCACCAGGGCATCTTCAAAGACTGACTCCCAATCCATCCAGAAGTGCTGAGTTACAGTATTGGGCACAGCTCTACTGTTTCCATGATCTTCTGTGTTCGCAGTGTGAAGTTGAAAAGTTTGAATAATCATCCTTTAAATTTGATATTGGCTTTGTGGAGGATTATCATTATTACGCAGTCTCTGAAATCCTAAGACTAACATTTTCTAGAGCTTGAGCATTAGTGTCAAGGACATTAAGGACAGTTGATATATTCATGATCACACTGCATTTTCCTTGAGGGGTGGAATACCAATCAACTATCTCATTTCAGATCTTTCATGGATGGCTGATTACTGAACCTGAGAACTGAGTTATCTGTGGGCCAATTTATTTATGTATTCCACATGAGACTGTCAGAGAATCTGATTTCAACCAAAAAGTTGTGTCATTTGAGAAAGGTCAAAGCGATCATCTTTCACAAGTTTGGTTTACCTTATACCAGCACAAACATCTCCTAAGACAGGGGCTTTGCAAAGCCAGCTCTGAATAATGTATCCTCTCGCTGATTGCTGATGGCTCCTAAACTGGCGTCATTCATATCCCAGGAGAGCCAAAGGCACACAGCCCAATAGTGGCTACTATCAGGTGTTTAGTCTTTTTTTCCCCCATCTAAATGCACAGAGCTTGAACATGGACACACCATCCCAGCTCCAGAGGACATAAACAGAAGCACAGTCTACAGGAAGTACGATTCCTGCTCTCTTCTCTCTCGCGCCACCCCAGCTGGGTGGCCGTTGGTCATCTCTCTCACCGTCAGTCGCGTAGCGAAGCAGCCGAGGTCAGGTGTGTCGATGAATCCCAGGCCAAAGACGCGAACGGTGCGGCAGTCATACGCCCGGATGTCACAGAGGCCGCTGTTCTCCAGGTCAGTCAGTTCAACAGGCTGACCTGTCAGAGGACACAAAGCCGGAGAACGCCAGTCATTACTCAGAGATCAGAGACTGAGCTACACTAACAAGCCTCACATCCTCATTTAGACCTAGTTGATATTCACCTCAAGTCTACGCTAGTGACCTCCAATCCCCTCCTTGTCATTTACCACTTCCACAATCCAACTATGGGCAAAAAATCGAACCATGAAAGACCATTGTCATCTCGCTGCCAGTATAGACGAACCATGTAGATGCGTATGTGTGCGAACATCACACAAGGTTCCAAACTGCCAAAATAAGATTTAGCATTCACCAACCCAAGGGTACTCTCGTATACATAATGTATGATGTGACAAACAGCTTCATGTCCTTGGCTAGGAATGTACCGTATGTAAATAAAGTCTGTAAATCCAGTAGGTAAATATCATATACTAAACATAAGACTTAGTTTTGAATAAGAGCATCAACAGAGCAAAAAAAACTCCTACTGTGGAAATTATCTTTGTAAGATTGTGTTGTAGAATGAAGTTGTTTGAAAACATTTATATTTCCTTTCGATATCACTACACTTTGAACTTGAAACAAAAACACTAATTGAACAATGTTCTATCTTAACCACAAGCATTTGTAAAAAAAAAGAAGAAAGTTTGTAGATAACAAAAGGTGGTTTGGTGGCAGTTAAAACCGATTGGTTCAGTATGACCAAACATGGTTTTACTGCAATCAAACTGTTGGTTTCTTTGCAAAGCATTCATCACATAGGTCCAGGTTAAGGCTGTAATTATATAGAGATATATAGCCTACATCCTGTCTTAAACACTTTAGATTTGACCCTACATATATAACTGCTTCACAATTATGACTACTTGACAGCCGGAAAACAGAATACAAAGTAGAGCTTTAGTGAATTTCCAGCTACAGCATTTCTGAAATTGGAGGGCATGAGACGAACTAGAATGCCTGTGTGTTTTAATGACATGGCCACTCATTCTGACAAAAGGAAATGACAGGCCACTTGTAAGACCTTGGTGCGATTAAAACTTATAACCAGTGTGCAGCCCCGGTTGTTCATAAAAGCTGCATTTTCTGCTAATAACTAGAGCAAAAGGTGCAGTTGAAGCACACACTCCAATTATTTCTCAAGTAACTGGGTTTGATCTGGCTAGCTAAAGCAGTTTAAGTTGGAGAAGAGTGACTTTAAAACCACTAGACAAAGAGTACTCTTCTACGAAGAACCTTGTGCAGGTAGCTTTCTAGGATCGATTTCTAGGATTTTGTTTTCTTTTTACAAAAGCTGGCAAAGAAAAGAAAAATGTATGACCAGAGCAAGAAAAGAATGAATCCTGTGAATGAGATAACAAGCACTGTTGAAGGGGTGTCTGAGTCTGGAGTGACCATGAGACAGGTAGAATAATTATCTAGGATGCTAATAGGTGATTTGTTGCGCAATTAGGCAAATTTATTGGTAAGCCCTTAGTCAACCCCTTGGATGTTGATCTTAGTGACACTGACATAAATCACGGCACAGAGTCAGTAAAAGGACCAATATGTATTTTCTGACCTTCGTTAATCTGACTGTACACTTGAGTTCCATTCATATTAATTGAGAAAAATATATATTTGGGAAGGTGACCCTAATAGCAGTCTCTCTGTCGATACAACATCAAATTCTATCCGTCGAGTATATTTTGAGAAGGACATATTTTTCCTGGAACACCATTTTATCAGTGCTGTTTCACACCTAGGGCCCAGAAGACACAATCCTACCTAGTTCAAAGACATTTCCAGATGGATTGGGACAGTTCTGAATGCACAGCATGCAGTCAGTGATACTCAGATGAGTCTGAACCAAATAAGAATTAGTAGAATAATGAGAATGGCGTACCATCTGCTCAGTCTCAGGAGATATAGCCATAGCATGTGACGTCTCTTTCTCGCAGAAAGGTTTGTGGAATTATCCCAAGTAGACAAAGATTCTAGACAGTCTAAATTGCAAATGAAGCCTAGCTCAGGGGGACGCATCCATAATTGAAACCACAGGAGAGTGGTGTAAAGTACAAATGGGATTGTCATCCAAGCAACTGCACTGCCATCTTAATTGTAATCTGGCTCAGAACCGCTGCAAATACATTCCCACGCATAGAATCAGGTTTAGGAATACTTAATAGAGTCGAACAACAGCATTTAAAAAAACGGATGAAACATGCTGTAACCGGATCTCGTGGAGTACTCACTGATAGCGAGACTGCAGTCATAAAAGCTGTGTCCAGAGTAGCACTGACAGCCCAATTCGGTGCAGTCGCCATTGTTGTTGCAAAAGTTGGGACAGCGCAAAGCTGTTACCACCTCCCCAGATGCCCCTAAGGCTCCTGGAGCCAGCTGCTGCGCACGCAGAGTCCTGTTCTCTATTAGCCTCCTCTCACACTCGTTCTCCAGGTAAGGCAGCAGGGCATCCTCCCAGGCCAGGTCATCTTTCAGCTGCAGGTCCAGGATGCACAGGTCCACCGCCTCATCCAGACGCCTGCCCAGAACCCTCTGGCACACTGTGCCCACCGTGGAGTTGGCCAACGCAAGCTGGCAGAGCTCCAGAGCTTTCACCGAGGTCAGGCCGCTGGGCGTGGGCCACACGGGCTGGACCACTGGCCGTGGGCCCGACAAGTGGTCATCGGGAAAGAAGTACGCAAGGCTCTCCAGGTCTGTCTGACTTAGACTCTGGCTTGTGAAGATGGGCTGGAACTCATACATGACCTGTCTCTTAGGCCTGTCTACCGCTACCAGAAAGTCTTCTCCTAACATTCGATCGAGCTCGCTATCACCTCTGGGCTCTTCGAAGCCCCTGTTCATCCTAGAGGGCCAATTCTCCATAGGCAGAGCTGGGCTCTGTAAGACTGACAACAGATCCATTATCTTTTCTTCAGAACTGTCGGTGTGCTCAGATGTGGTGTCTACTGAAGGGAACACAGAGGTGTAATCCACATTGTCATGAGAGAGACACTCGGTGTGCGGAGAAAAAAGCCCGTCTGCAGTTTCCGTGGCATGGAGAGACAGGCTGTATCCCTGCTGACACTGACAGAAAGGCCTTCTCTTCTTTGGGGATCCGTGAGGTGGTGGTGTGGTGTCAAATAAGCTCTCTCCAGGGGCAATCCTGACACACAGGAGGAGGTAAAGAAAATTAGATATCACATTAACCTTTCAAGAAGCCTATAATGTCAAATCGCATGGTTTGATAAAGGTTATCTAACCTTTAATTAGATTTCTTCATCCACCATGTCAGCTAAAGTGAAATATTAAACATATCTGGCTCAATTTGTCCAGATTGCTTGAGCCGCTGTTTTGCTGTTTTTTTTCCATCGTTATTAATAGATTTTTTCTGATACCATGAGGTAATCTACAGTTGTAACAAACTTTGGGAACTTCTTTCTAGGTCTGTAAACCCTCTCTGCCAACGCTCACCTCCAGTCTTCAATGAAGCGTCCGTGGTCGTTGCTGTTGTAGCTGCTTCCATCGGGCCTGTGGAAGTCATTGTGACCGTTCCTGTCGAACGTCCCACAGAGGCCACGTGTGCTGCCATAGTCCACGCTGGGAGCCCTAATCGTCAAGCTCATTCCCCAATCGCGGACGTCGGCCCTAACAAAGGCCCCGGAGGGAAAGATCAACTACAAAAGGAGAATTACACCCAGCAGCTAATTAAAATATCCATGTATGCACATCGCAACAACACACTGTCTGTACATACATGTCATTGTGGGGTGTTGAATGACCAGGACACCTACAGTGACTTTCCTGCCTTGGTTGGACTCCAGAATCTGGATACCACTCGCTCGGTCGGGCCCCAGGTTCTTCAGTGAGAGGCGGGGCCTGGTTTCCTGCAGTTGGCCATTGCACATATCAAACGTGACCACCTGGTGTCCATCCCGAGCCACCACGCCACAGTTGCAGGTCACAGCGTAGTGGCGGCTCCCGCAGTCCCACTGACGAACCTGGACCTCGAAGTCTCTGGTCAGGCTGCGGTACAGCACGAATGTGCCTGTCTGCTGGTTCTCATAGCGCCTGGTGTTAGGGTGGAAAAAAATATTTTAACCTGGCAAAGAAGGACGTGCTCCCTCCACAAAACTATATAAAACGACCTATCGTGTCTACTGAATGAGATACGATATATAGGTGAACATGAAAATAAGTCCATCTGAACAACAAAACACTGTACGCTATGCGCTTTACTGTTTGGCAAGTTGACAGAGCTGAATGTATGACGCCATGTTCAGGAAATGAGACTATTACCTCCCATCTAAAGTGATGATGTGGGGGTCGGTGAGGGAGTAGCAGTTTGCAGTGGGAACGTCCTGAACTATGACCTGGAGGATGGATGGTCAAAGGTTCATCAGCTGTCATGATTTCAGTGTAGAATCACAGCCATAGATGTGGCAACACAATTCCAATCAAACTCTTAACTCTTAAGGTGTTTACTCTTGAACTTTTGGAGTTCATCTCTGCCATTAGACAACAGTGCTTTCTAGGTTTGGAAGTCATCAATGGTTTAGTTAATATTTTGAATATCCCTTTTTGTTGACTAATGCCAGAGCTTGACTGTGCTTAGACAGTGTCTTCCCCTCTAACAGAAGAAATACCATGCTGGTGTTTACAGATGTTTGTATTTTTGCCTATATAGTGTGTCATACCCAAAGCCTGAGCCCACCCAGACCTTTCAACACCAGGGGAAGCGCCCCAAGCTGTCTCATGGCCATGCTGCATGTCGGCACTTTGAGTGGTTCCCCACTTCCTCCTTCGCAGAACAAGCCGCAGGGTTGCGACTCGTTAGCTAATCTGCACAATAGCTGAGCCAAATGTAGTCAGAGGGGGGATGGCTGTCTATGAGGCTGAGAGTGTCACCTCGACTAGGCGGCACAGTGGGCTTACGTTGCGGATTTCACCAACAAGATATCGATTTTGGATAACTCACAGGTGGAGCAGCACATGAGAGTGGAGGAAGGCTCCCCGGCAGATTCATTTTTCATTCTGTTTTACAGTGTTCTTTTTTTGTTCATCAAATTGCCAGAAAGAGCTTTTCACTGTCTTTTGTGTCAGTTTCCTGAATTGTGTGTCTCACCGCCTGGTCTCTGTGGCTTGTCCCAACAGTTAGGAGCTGGTTTGTCATACCTTGAGGGGAGCTGGGCTGTAGCCTCTCCAGAGGCGTGGGGCAGTGTGGCCTGGATGGATACTGAGGAAGCTGGGCCGATTGCCATCACGGGCGAAGTCGGAGACGGCGGTGAGCAGGAGGCTGGCATGGCCGCAGCCGTCATCCGTGCACGGTGAGGACTGTAGTGTCACCTGACAGGTGGACAGGACCATGTTGGGGGCTTCTGCGCTCAGACTGTCTGGGGTGTCAACAGATCGTAGGGCCCAGCCATCCACCCCCCAATCACGTCGTTAGTAAACAGAACACAGCTGCAGGATACCAGCCGGATCTGTCACCATCGCAGCCTTGATGCGGTGACAGAGAAATCCGGAATGTAATTTGATGACTAAGTACACAATCTACGTATGTGTACATGTACAGTCACCTGAATCTGGTGTTTGTGTTTTCTTTTTTTATTTACTGAAGTTGGGATATAGCCAGTATCTTATTAGTACCTATAGATTTTCTCCCATTCCCCCAGCCACCCCTGGTGTTGTGTGGTCCTATAATATCTGACCTGGCTCGTGGACAGTCAGAGTGAGGGGGACTCCACACTGGCTGGGCTGGGGGCCATGACAGGGTATGGGAACAGTGCTGTGGATGGTCAACTGGTGCTCTTTACCATTCTCTGCAATGTGGAGGACATCTGGAGAGAACTGCAGGCAGAGAGCATGGACATGAGCTCCTGGACAGGCCCCAGCTGGATGGTAGGAAATACTAGGGAAAAAAGGTTTTACCTTGATTCCAGCATAGAAACCCTCACTGTCCTTGGCTACAGATCGTGCTTGGGTGTAGTTGCTCCGAAACGTAGAAACACTGCAAGAAAACTGTAGTGAAAAAAATGATTATTTATCTTTTATACACATTGAAACTAAATGAACAATTTACTTTTTATTCAGGCGCTTGAGGAAAAGAATGACTATAATCCAGTGATTTGTGAACCCTGCAACAAAACTAAAACAGTAATCTTAGTATAAACAAGTCACTTTTTTACCAGTTTTACCTTGGATTTGTAATATGTCCAAACATTTCATGGGGTAACATGTAACATACATGAAAAGTTGAGATAGTCAGGCTTGGCTAGGCTCACTGTGGTTCTGTCTAATACTCTCTCACAGCAGAGCTTCAGCCTTTGACCTGGCCCAGCTGTGACTTCAGCATTAGTGAGACAAGGCCTCCTGAGTGAGTCCAGCCCTGCGCTGCACACTACAGCTTGTCACAGACACTGAAAGGATGACGCATCCCCACATGGCATCACCCCACACCACGGGGACAACACAATGCTTGTGCACAGTGCGCCACGATAACATGGTGCTACGACGATATAAACCGCCAGACGCAGAGTTCCAGTTGGGTATCTAAATAAAAAGCATGTGTAGAAGCAGCCATAAAACGTGAGAGAGGACAGTCAAGACCTGCTGGGTCTAATTTAACCCTGTACCCTCTACCTATCCTTCATTTCCCTGACTAGATATGACGCATTCTCCTCTTGTGTTTTCCTAGCCTTTTCAGGAGGTTGAACCCAGCCCACAGGGTTAAGGGAATCTATTGGTTGAGCCCTTAGTAAAGGGCAAGCCCCCAACACATGCGACCCAACACCACAGTCTGGTAGACGTTACCGTTTCCCCCAGTCTGAAGTGAAGTCCATCCATTTCAACCAGAGAGAATGTCTGCAGGGTGGAATCCTGCCTGATCTCTGCTTTCATATTGGGGCTGATGTACCTGGCCCACACCACCAGGTAGCCCATTGGTGGGCTGGAGGTCACCCCACTGAAGGAGCACCTGAGGTGGACACTGTTCCCCACCAGCTCCGGGGTGATGACAGGCTTAGAGGAGAGTGGTAGGACTTTGGCTGACGAAGGCAAAGAAGGAAGAAATAGGTACTTCTACTCATATTCTAAGACGTGCTTGGTATGTGATGAAATGTGTATGGGCTTGTTCTCTTCTACAATTGAATTCAAAGAAAGGGGAAAATATATATTATCAAAGAAGCAATATTTGACCTGTAACTCTGGGTGAGGAAAGATAATAATAAAATAACAATTTCAAATGGTTGCTTACCTTTGCATTGACCTTTAACCTCCACCTCACCAAAAGGGCATAATTTAGGAGTAAATTCTGAAATGACTATAAGTAAAAAGCACAAACAATACCTGTGTCTGTGAAACATATCAACTCCAAGTCACATCAACAGCTCGTTCATCCTCAGTTTAACAGACAGTCTAGACTTCCTTGCCTTCCCAGTCGTGCCAGCTAACATGGCACAATACATATTTGTAATAAGTATGTTTCACTAGCCTTGTACAACACAGTCAAACCTACTCACAGCACAATAACTGGCATCTAACAAAGGAATGCTGTCATCTAGAACTGTACAGATATTTTGAAAGAAGCTGAGTCATCAACCTGACAAACATGTCGTACATTATTTGTTGCATTCATTGGAGGGACCATTCAGAAAAAATGAATCAATAAATATAAATAGTTCTTGAGAGGGATATTTAAGTGCTCATACTGCATGTACTGTATGTCCAATACATATTTTATTTCCCTCGAAAAACAATCTACCTACAGTGCGACTGAAGGAGGGCTGGATGCAATCATATTCTTAATCTCACATCTATAATCATAAAAGGTCTCCTGTTAAGACAGAACAGAGCAAAGATATCTCCAGGGCAACTCAGATTCCATTAGAGCAGCCACCCGGACACCGCTGTGTGTGTGTGTGTGCGTGTGTGTGTGTCTATGTGTAGGTGTACATATGTGTGTGTGTGAGTGTGTTGTGGTATGAGGGAGAGAGGGGCACTCACCTTTAGCACAGTAGCCCATGCATCCCTGGGTGGGCTGCAGGTAGTAGAGCAGAAAGTCCCCACAGTTGCGTACTGAGACAGGGATGCGGAAGAGGCAGCAGTCCTTGGTGCTGCCCTGGAAGAATTGCCAGGTGGCGCAGGCTGAGAGCTGACTGACCTCGCCAGGCCGAGGTAGGGAGCTATCCTTCAGAGATAGCCACACTGGTGCCTGAGTCCCACATCTGTTCATCTGGGCAGAACAGGAAAGCCACAGTCATTATAAACTCCGGGGGCTCCTACAGCTGCTCTGAAAGTGACCATGATGGTAGCTTTGCTAAACTGTCCTCTTGTCAAACTGTTTACTCGAAACATCTTGCTGCCAATTGGTAACAAAAGCTACGGCAGCTCTATTCATGTTATCTTCACGTGTACAGAAGCCAATTGTCTGTTTAATTATTTGGTTATCATCCTGTCATTAATGGTCAAACTCCCCCAAATCTCAGGTTCCATGGGTAAAAAGCCATCCAGCCTTACCTCCACACAGCTGGTGGGCATCTCTGCTGGCTTGTTGTTGATGCTGAAGCGGTACCAGCCTGGGGACAGGGAGTGGTCACAGATGAGCTCTTGGATGGCCGTGTTCTGGAGCTCAATGGAGTCAAACTCAACGCTCCGATAAGGGTTCCTCAAGGTGCGATGCCCCCCTGGGTGACACTCCGGAGCTCCTGTTAAGACAGAGAACCATGAGTAACTTGTGCACATTTATTCCAAACCTGATGTGGAACTTCACCAAGACATTCTTTTTCGGTGAAGCTTTGCAGAGTGAATAGAGTGGTGCAAAAATGTTTTTAGTGTGCTTCCTGTGACCCTACTAGGTCAGTTAGCTCATTAAAGGTGACATGGAGGGGTTCATTTAACCTCCTGAGCAACCGGAAATTTAAATTAGATAAAAATAACACACATTCATACAAGCCCTTTCTTGGCTTGAGTCTCCCCAGGTGGGGAGACTGAAGTCAATGGCGCAAGACAACCTTTGAACATAGCTTGCAGCTGAAGGCTAAAAATGGAGGAATGAGATTTTAAAAGGCGAAAATCTGAAATCCCATGAAGGTTTGTAGGCTAGCGCACTCGCAAAAAGACCTCTACACTTAAAGCGCCTGTGAATTGAAATGGGTCAGGGACCATCCACCTGAAAACATTGTCATAATTGTTTTATTCTCTTTATCTTCTCTCTTCAAATTGAGTAATTGACAAATCCTAATTACATTTTCAGCTCAGGTCAATTGGCAAGGTCAGACCACGTCAACAGCGTGGCAGGTCTGACAAAACCCTGGACAATAAGGAGGCAGTGAAAATTTAGTACGTGGTATTTAAGGTCTTGAATGCAGCAGTTAAAGATGTTTCCAGCCCAAACATGGTCCTGCACGTTTGACCCAACAATGACAGACCCTTGAAAGAAAATGTTGTGTTTGGGACTGTTCTGTCAGTGCATACATGTACCTTGTCTGGAACACTAACAGAGATAGGGTCAGAGGTTCTCTAAACAGCTGTGTGTTTTCTGGGAGAAGACAAAAACTGAGGCCTGGCTGTTGACTAAACTGTTCAAATTTGCCCTCCTTTAAATGGTCAGGAGGTAACCTAATAAATTTGTCCATAGGGAATTCCTCCACAGACTGTCATTAAACCAGTGATGTTCGACAGTGCATTTGCGTGCTGTGTTTGTAGTTTCTACAACACGGTTGAGTTAGCAAGGTTGTACTTCCCAACAAAAGCAACCCAAAAACGTAGTCTTATGAAGAACCTACTTTGCTTTTGGACGAGTGTCATAAATTCTGAATAAAATCGTAATTGAAATGATCAGATTCGCACACATCCAGTAGGTCGGGGAAATTTACTAAATGACACTTCAGTCGGACAGTTATTAGCCAAACTAGTTGTTTTTTTTTGGAGTGGGAGGGGGTAGCATGTTATCTGTGTTAGGTCAGGAATGCTTTGTTGTGTCCTCGTGAGATGGTGATCAAGATGTGGAACACTCTGGGGGTCTGTTTATGGCCTCTAGCATTTGGGTTTAGGGCTGCGTGTGTTGATTTATCTATTGTGACAACCTGGCCTAGAGGCCAATTGAAGAGGTGTAATTCAGAGCACTGAGAGAGAGAGGGAGAGACAGAGAGAGAGAGAGAGAGAGAGAGAGAGAGAGAGAGAGAGTGGAGAGGGGGGGATCGGCACCCATATTTTTATCTTCCAAAATCTCTCTGTATTTCCTGATACACCTATGAACTTTGGATAGTTAAATAAATGTTGTTTTGTGAGAGAAATACAGGAGTCTAACCAAAGGAATATATGGGAGATGCACACTGTATGTGGCCATTCTCTCTCTCTCTCTCTCTCTTGAGTTACTTTGAACATGGTGGTCGAAGAAAAGTCTTTAGAGGTACTCTTCGAGAGTGATGAGTGATGGGAATTCAGGAAGTGAACATCAAACAAAATATATAGTCTGGATGCTGGTTCAACGAATCAATGCAATGCTTTACAAATATGTCCCCTGTTTCGATGAAGTTCATTCAACTCAATGCACAGAATAGCAGAGAATTTCCCTATACCCTATCTGGACTGTCCGCATTAATCCATAATACACTAAATGCTTTCCGTCTGTGTCTTTGTGCAGTCTTTAGGAAACGAGAAGCAGCTGTTTTATAACAACACAAGGACTACATCTTAAGTTCAGTCATAGAATCATAGATGTGGGATCTGCAATGCATTGGTGCAATTTGAATATGACGCGCATAGCACTGACTTGATCGCAAGCATTTAACAAATAAGAGTTTAGAAAGTGGGAGGACAATAAAATCAGTAAAATATATGTTGTTATCTTTTATTTAGAAAACGACACTTACCAAACTGGCCGAACGTCTTGAAGGGCAACACACATAAAATAACAATGCGCAAGTATCCGGAAAACGAGAAAGTAATTATATCAGCTGCGTGGTCCATATTACAGTAGGATGTTTCAAGAGGATACGTGTTCACAGAAGAAAAAGTTGCAACTATTAATTGAAGATTTCGATTTCGGATCCCATTGAGCTTACAACAACAACAGCAGAAGCGCCTGAAAACAATTCAGGACCTGCTACTTCCCGAAAATATAGTTTTCCAGCTTAGCTGTAAAGTGTTGATTTTGTGGGAAGTTTTTGCTCTGCCTTTTCAACCGACCTTCCCATAAAGGCACAAGTTCGCACTACTTGTAAACTCCCGCCCTCAAATCTTCAACTAAGCTTGAGGTGTAGATTGGCCTTTCCCCCCCACACTCTCACAATGTAAAGATGGGTGGTACTGGATACTTGGACAGAAACACTCTTAAAACAACAGTTGCTGCGTTTTTGCAGGCAACATATAACTTCATCTTGAATTAATCATTTGGAGGGGATGGTAGTTGTGGTGGTGGTGGTGGTGGTGGTGGTGGTTATGTTATGAACTGTGTGACATGGCCTTCAATGACATTCTTTTATTGATAGCATGACATAGGAATGAAATGGAAATACCTTGGATTCAAGTTTAATTTGAGCTATTTCATGATTTGTGCTGTGCTTAATTCTGGAGGTTGTGTGGCCTTGGTTCAGACTGGTTTCTCAGTCTGCCAGAGGCATGACCTAAGGAACAGTTCAATACTGTTTTCTCTACACTGTGAAGAGGTCAATGGGTCAAAGCCTTGAACTAGACTAACACAACAGTGTGTTGCATGTCTCTTAAAGAAGATGACTTTGTGGGAGAATTCATCTCTGCTGCTGCCGGCATCTTCAGATGAACAAATACTAACTAAAATACAAAGTGTTATTGTCTATTAGAATCAGACTTTTTTTTGGATGAACACACTCTTACATGTCTCTTTTTCATTTCCCCGGTGGCAGTGGAGTTACCTGAATAGTGGGAGTCTGCAGCTAATGAGTGGACAGTCAAGAGGGCTTGGAGACATATACTGTGCTATATAAAGTGGGCACCTTACTGTGTGAATTCTCTCCCAAAGTAGAATTTGCGTGCTCAGTACACCCAAGAAATGAACCATCCCTTATTCGAACGTATCTTTTCATCGAGTGAAAAGAACATCAATGTGCTTTATGTGATGTGCAGGAAAACCAGAATAGTACACATATATGTTGACTGTAGATTTTGTTACCGCAAGTAGACAAATGTAAACATATGATAATCTCCCTTAAAACATTGGCTGATACTTTGGGCCACTGTAGGGAACATGTGGTGCTGTTGTGGTATCCACCCTCCTCATACCATCGACCAATTAACACAGCAAGGGTTGGTGTTGCCATAACATAATGGGGCACATTCTTTTGATTAGTCTCCCAATAAAGCAGGGTTGAGACCACATTTAAGCCATCTCATTTTTGAGGGCCCGAGGGGAGGGGGTGCACTCAACCATTGAGTGCCTGTGCGTGACCTTCATAGATGTGGCTGTCATTTGTACAGACATCACATATTGTTTGGTAACAACTCCTTATTTATTGTTGCCATCATGCAATATAATGTGCAACAGTATACAAGAGAACGCTGTTGCCCATAACCAGTGAATTGAACGTGTAATAGTTTCCTGTTCTATTGTTGCAATAAACACGTGAAACCCTTGTTGTACATTTTCGATAGTGGAGATGCAGTTAATGAAAGGCTATGTTTGGACTGAAGTGCTGTAACATCACACTTACCCTCCTTCTGTTCCTTTGAACACTTCTCATTTTAGACAGTGGTGGCCCATGGTACTTAAACATCCCTTACAGGGGAGAAATCATTATCTTGGTTCTTTGATCTCTGCTCACTGAGAATGTCAGAGAGAGAGAGAGAAGCTCCCAGACCTCTCCCATGAACCATTCCAGATGTCACACATCCTCTTTTACTGGGAGAAAACCTGAATGGAGACGCACGTCTGCAACTAAATGATGGAAACATTTTGCAAGCCAATTACAGGCTGCAGTTGATCTGAGTAACAATAGCGTAGAGCAGACGTTTGTTTGTCAAACTCTTGGTCTATCGTAAATAATTCAATTTAAGACCAACATAATTGTTGTTATAATGAGAACATCTATTGTACAAGTAGACAGAGAGTTACATTGCTGGCACAACCACATACGGTAGTGCCCCCTATTGATGTACCAGAAATTAATCAGAATTCCATTGCAGCACTTATATTTGCGGAACAAACAAAGTAACACTAATTGGTCAGTCTTTAGGTCGGATCAATACCAAACACTTACAGTAATAATAATAATAATAATTAAAAAACAGCACTCAATTATAGTACCATATTGCACTTGAAAGGGTGAGAAAACCCTATTTATTTAATATTGATATACTGTACATTTAGTATAAAAGTACTACGTTTAATATATTTTCTGAAAATACAAGCTGTACTGAACATATAAATCAAATAGCATATAAAATTATAAAACATGTCTCACGTATTTTATCTGAGAATGTACATATTAATGAGTGGCATCAGGGAAAGTGTTTATATTTTAGAAAATATATTTGCAACAATTACAGTAGCCTATGTTTATTTCACAGATCGTTTGCAGTTATTGTAGCTGGTGATGGGTTCAAGCATAGTGTTTCTTCTCAATCTGAAGGGAACTGCTAAAAGCACATATCATTTTCTATATAGAGAATGTTGAAAATGACCGTTGAATACAACGAATTCTGTCTATTTAGATAATTCATGAAAAACCTCCTTGGATCTAACTTTCTTCTGCAGAGTACTGAACCCAAAATGCATTTCCAAAACAAGATACAGAAATAGATGCATATTGAATTACAGAAAACTGAATTGGCGCAAATAATACAAAGTAGTCACATACACTTCCTGATGTCGAAAGGATAGAAGTGTATGGATCAAAGAAACTATCCGCAGACCCAAACAAGGCATGTGAAAACTACATTAACAACAATACTGCCTGCCCCCCTTGGAGGATGATTCCTGTACAGATTGATTGCCATTTGCAATACCACAGAATCTCTTCATAGGCAACTCAGGCATGTTACTCATTGCCTCAGCCAAACTGAAAAGTAATGGAAAAGATAATGAAGCAAAAAAAACATTTCTACATTTCAACACAAAATCATGAACAAACGGTCTCATGAAAATCTGGAGGTCTTTCATAGCAAACTGTGTCCACACAGTGTTGAAATATCTACAAGGACAAAACAAACAAATCAAGAAACATACAAAGCAGATTCATATATGTCAAAACTCCGCAGTACACAAACACTGAAGTACATGAACTACATAAATGTAGAAAATCCCGGTCATATAAAATCTGCACAACATGTAAAAAGCAGGCTATGCGACCGTTTCGCGGACAGCTGCCTCCAATTTCTTTGGGAGTAGCTTTCTTCTCTCATCCATGTTGATGACTGGCTTCCGACAGTTCTGCTCATCCAGGTACATCTTGGTATACATGGGGTTTGAGTAGTTCACCGCCTGGGGAAACATTTTTTTTTAATACGAAAAACAAATCAGAAGAACCCAACTTTAAAAGACAAAAAACCCACTGTCTATCAGGACAACACTGCAATAAATCTTAGAGTATCCTGCCAATACAAGTCATGTACACTTCAATAAGCGTCCAGAGCCTGTGAAACATCAACACCCTGCCAGGGGAGATGCCTGTCAGTTTCATGTTGACACACTAACAGATGCTGCTCTTCCTGGAGATGCATCAGCCATGGAAACACCGCAAGGGATAGATCATTAAATAAAGATGCATCCCATGACCCCAACAGCCATGAGTGTGCCTCAGCAGAAAGTCACATGTACAACAGATCCTCAGTAACAGTCACTCTGAATGCATCTATGCATCGTACGTGTATTCTAACTTCATGAATGTAATACATTGAAGCACTTTATATTATATAAGTAATGTTCAGCTAGTGTATGTGTAGCTCGTACAAGTACATTACATGCTGTGCATATAAGTGGTGGTAGCTGACAGAAAACATGGCAGCAAGACGCATTTGTCCAACAGCAAGCGGCCTGCATTGAAGTACCTGCTGTGCGTTTATCTCCTTAGGGACTGTGTGTACCGGCAAACGATGGAGGTTGCTAGACTTCACACACCAACCCTGTCAAACGCAACACAAATATGAAGTACAACAAGGCAACGTCTCTTGTGTTTAGACTTCACGAAGGGAGCGAAGTAGCTGGAGGGATGCAAGAAGGAAAGCTGATGAAATGGAATGTTCCAACCTTCTGCGGGTCCAGGGTGAAGTGAGGCTGAAGGTGGTTCCCTGCGTCCAAATGATTGTCGTGGTCCATCTCGCACATGTTGTAGGTGGGGTTGCCGATCTCAACGTTCAAGCCTCCGTTCATCATGGGCTGTCGCTGAACCCTCTTCCCTCTATATTGTGAGATTGGGGTAGGTGGGAGATGAGGCATTCTCTCGGAGGTTTCAATTGTTGTGATTTTTTTTTAAGGAATCAGAAAAGGCATTACCTTTGCTTTCGCTTGCATATGATGATCCCTGTCACCATCATCACAATGAGAATCACAAGGACCACAAGAGGCACAATAATGGCCATGTTGCCTGCAACACAGACCCGAATCAATAACAGTATCAAAAACCTGCAAACCTGCACACACTGCATAGCTTCATATATGTTGCGGATAATTCCTATTTTTTAGACAATGAGAGCCAAGTCTAGCACATGTTGGTGGGGTGGGAAGACTCACGACTTACCATCGCTGTTGCCAGAGTGACCAATCTTGGGAGCTGGCTTCTCACACTGTGTGCCTGACCAGTCACTGGAACACCTAATAAAAACAAACATGATACATTGCCTACTGAGTGGAGCCTCCAAGATACTTTGTTAATGCAACATACTGAAGCATGTCTGTGTGTGTGTGTGTGTGTGTGTGTAGGTAGTGCAGGGGATGGTGTGGGTGATGAGGTATTTTCCAGTTCAAACAATATGATATGCAATTACAGAGTGAGTGTCCTGTCAACAGCTGATGACATGCAGTTGGGGAAATATGAATTAACTAATTGCTTTATTTAATCAAGTCTTCACAATGTGTGCTGGGGCTGTGGGTGGAACAAGGGAGTGACAGCTACGAATCTTGTAAGTGACAGAAACATAAATGCCTTCAGATCATTGCGAGGGGCAGGAAATGACCTCAAGTTGAAAACACGCACATAAAATAGGACAACCAATTTGAGGGTAAATGATTTGTGTGTGGGCCGCACATTGTGTTTGCTGCGAGAGACATACAATTCACACACGGTAGAGCCACGTAAGCAGACGGGAATGCTGTGGATGTCATCGGCAGGATGCTGTTGGGATGCGAGAGGGTGAGTGCTGCTCTCAGTATGGGGAGGAGGAGGAGCAGAGAACCTACTTGCACATGGGCTTGTTTAAGGCAGTTAACGTGCAAATCCCCTTATTCTGACAGTAGTGATCACACGGGTCGGCCCGCTCGTCACATCGCTGACTTTTAAACCCAGCCGTGCAGCTGCGGGGGGGACGGGGGACGGGGGGGACGGAGCGAGGAGCCACGAACAATGACAGATACACAGAGGAAGAAGGTCAGAAGAGAAACAGCACGGCACGTTCTCACAGTCCATCAGCCAAGGGTGTGGAGTATGGAATCTAAAGCAATTGCCTGTAGAACCCGAGGTTTTTCTGTTTCACAAATGTTTTTGGAAGGAACCCTCAGTGGGCCTTGTCTGATCAGACCTATATGCTCTCTGTGGAACTTAATTGCTTTAACCTTATAGGAACCCCGTGAAGTAAGTTCCGTACTTATGAAAAATATATGAATAATCTGCTGTTTTCTTTTTTAACTGTTTTTCAAACAACTCAAATGGTTTTACACGGTGCCTTTGATTTCAGATTGTTCAGAGACATGGCACTGGGGAATCGCTCGTGACCCGCAATGTGCAAACAACATTAGTGCACAAGCAACAGTGTATTAATCTCTAACTGAATTTTTGTGGAATAAATAAATCAAAATATCCAAACAGGAAGAAGCTAAACCAAAAACAATGTATTCTCCAGGAAGGGGAACAACACATTTCAAAGCGACACATGTTTTAGACACACAGTATCTTGTACTGTTTACTATCTGCCTCTGGGATACACGGATATAATCAACAGATAATCAACAAATTAAAGAGGCTACATTTTGTGATGTAAGACGGTGAAACAGCCACAATACAGATTTGCAAGCTTCTACACAAACATTCTGTATCAAGTCTGAACATGTCACATTCATTACATCATTGGATTGGTACATATCTTCCAAGCCAGTATCAGAGTTTTCTCCTTTCAATGTATCCATTGTTTACTTATTATGGGCAGAAAAGAATTGAATGCAAACAGGAAGCCGAAACAAGACTGGATTAGACGAACACATCTTTTCCAGCGTTATTAAGGATTATTTTGTTCCAGATAATTTGACCTCAACTGTGTGTTGTGCCAATCAACTGTCCACCATTCTCCATACTTATCCATTCTCCATACAGACATTTGAAATAATATGCACGCACAATGTAATTAACTTATAATTACAGTTGTGGTTTTCTGCATGGGTCATTCGAATTCTAGGAAGACTGCCGTATTGAATATCTCCCCTCATTACAACCATCATGTCATTACTTACTGGCAAAATGGCAAGCTGGATTCAGAGTCGAGGTGACAGGTGCCACCGTTGTAGCAGTAGCCGTCACACAGCTGACAGCTGGAGGCCACTCTGCCGTGGCTGCAGCTGGAAGAGGAAGGAGAGGAAGGAGAGGAGGAATGAGCAGGTAGAAGCTGCCTGAGAGCCTGCAGACAAGGTGATGCACTGATGCGCTCAGATGTCCACCTCTCCTCCGACCAAAATAACTCAACAATGTAGCCAAAATTGCGCTGGCCTCGATTGACTGACCATGCCAAGCCACGGTGACAGTATTAGTAAAGGGTGCCATGGGAAGAATATAATGATGTTCAGGCTTACATGGTGCCCAAGATGACTTTAAATAGCTGCTTAAATCTCAGAAATTATGTATAAATACAGTGACATTGAGCAAAACTTTTGATTAGATAAGTTATTTCTTCCTTAAAATATTAAACTATTTTTCTCTGTGGGAAATTTCCAGAACAAACTGCTAACTTTTTAATAAGATAAGAAATGAAAAGCCGTCATCTGCGCTTCTCGGATTATTACAAACACTGCTGATGCATGCTGCACATATTATTCAGAATTTTCGATGTGAAGTCAGAAATGATGTAGTTTGTTGCATTATTCAATGTTTCCTCATTAGTGCAACTTTGCATGATGAACCTCTAATTGTTGAGCAGTACTGTTGTCTGGAAGAGGACAAGAGGACTGGAAGAGCAACATCCACCAGCTTACTCACTTGCAGGCCACATTCTCGGTCTCTGGATCAATGACACACGGAGATCCTCGACATTGCAGACACTTATCCACTTCACATTTCGCACCCTCATATCTGGCTGGGCATACACACTCCACATGGCCCATGCTGGACAGAGTACATGCCTTCGCATGTGTGCAATAATGATGACATATATCTAGGGTATCAAAGAGTAAAGAGGAAGACTTCTATCAGTCTCCTACCAAATAATCAACCCACATCATAACGCTCCCAAGATACACATATTTCTTCCAAGCTGTGTGTGTGTGTGCCTGTGTGTGTCTGCATGGGTGTGTGTGTGTGTTTAGGGGGCAGGACTCACGGTAGAGACAGCGCTCTCCGGTGTACTCGGCCATGCAGCTGCACACAGGCTGGTTTCCCAGGCTGACATCACACATGCCACCATTTAGGCAGTAACCATCACAGACGCTTCTCTCACAGACGGATCCTGTGAAGCCCAACGCACAGCGACATGTAGGTCTCCCTTTGGAGAGAAAGAAATGAAGAGCGAGATAGGGAATGAGAGAGAGACAGACAGCGAAAGAGTGAGAGCGAGACGGAGAAAGAGAGACAGGAATGAGAGTGCAAGACAGAGTGAGAAAGATGGAGACAAATATAGGGAATGAATAAAAGAGGGAAAGAGTGAGACAGAGAGGTGGAGAGAAAGCAAGATCCCTTGATTAACAAGAACACGGAAAATCTGAATTTGTCTCAAAAATACCAGAAAGCCAATGAATCCATAAATAACCACACTCGACTTAGTGAAGCATTTCATCTGTGTGATTGGGCCCATGTTAGCAGAGCCAACAAACACACGCTGGCCAGATGTTTTAAATTTCTTTTACTATTCATATCAGACGTTCGCAACCCCTCAAGCAGCTTGGATTATTAGTATTCCGGCAGTGCTCTCTCTGATGGTGTAAAGACCAACGCAAGGTTCGCGGCCCTTCAAAACAACTATGTCTATTTACATTGGATGGAGTTGGTCTTGTTTCACGGCGCACCAGCAGCCTGCTGCCCCTCTTTTTTTCCTGCCTGTGTTAAATACACACCTGAGAGTTGCTTTGTCATCGTGTTGAAACCCGCCCTATCTGCCAGCTCAGAGAGAAGGGTGGTGTTGATGACTCCTAGCCAATACAAATATTTCACCATTCTCCCCCACATGAATATTTGACATTCTCTTCACTCTGCTGCACTACTGCCAAGGCCCCCCATCAGGACATAAGAGAAATGATGCGTGCCGTTTATATCCCACCTTTCCATTATTTATTTGTAATGGACAAGAATAATAGAAAGCGCTTCTCTGTTTTTGTGCGCTGTGCATTTGCAGGAGCGTGGTAGGTTCTGGACTTTGCCTCCACCCTCCAGTTGTTTCGTTTTTAGCAACCGATGAAATATTAAAACCAATACCAACACTAACATGCATCAGATGAACTGACATCTGCATTTTGGGAATGATACATTCATTGGCTGATGGTGCAGTGCCCTAGAGACATCCTTCTATGCAAATTCATGTTATGATTTCCTAGTCGATTCCCAATGTTGTCATAATTTGAGGCTCCAATCGACACCAGACAGTGCTGACAGACAATCAGCAGTGAATTTGGTGCCAGATGATTCAACTGGGCAGACGGTAGGATGTTTCTGCCAATGAGAGGACTCTGAGAGCATCTGCAAGCTTTCATTGGCTGGCAGGGGCCTTTTAGCATTCATTTCCCCCATGTTCATGCTTGAGTGGTCCCTCAGTCCCGAAGGACATCCCCACAGGTTACAGCGTGAAGCAGAACGCACTTACCTAGAGGGGAGCCAGAACATGTGCCCCCGTTCTGACAGTAGTCCTTGCAGTGGTTGACTTCACAGCGCTCCCCGGAGAAATTTGGCCAGCAGTAGCAGCGCCAGTCCCTCTTCTCGTTGGCTATGCATCGCCCCCCGTTCTCACACTGGGGACTGCAGAGCTCTCCTGGAAGCACAAGAACTGCAGGCTTGGCGGCTGAGGAGACGCTGCACCAACCCTTTTTTTACTCACCAAGCAGGGCCTGTTTTTGTGACTTATTCTGCTGTGAATACCTGCATCTCTTAATCCATCCATCCATCCATCCAGAGTTCTACAGGATCAGATCCCAGCAGAGCACATGGACAACCGTACCTGAACTGTTGGTGTCAATGCAGGACTTGTTGACAAGGGTCTTCCCCTCAGGACAGGAACAGCTGGCACCATCGGGCTTGAGCAGACACAAAAAGTCACAGCCCATCTTCAGGCAGGGGTTGGGCACTAACAGGGACAATAAGAGAAGGTTAGAGAGTGAGAAACTGTTCAGTAGCTTTCCAAGTTACACATAGAGCACATTCCAATAAATAAAGGAGGAACAGTATCTTTCAAGTGCATGTTTTAGCCTTGCTGATTCAAATCAATGATTGAAAGTTGAGACCAGGCAGCTGTGACAGTATCTCCAGTCACCGACAGCAGGAGTTCTGGAGACCACAAGCGCCAAGACCAACAATAATCTGGCCAGCTGGCTTTGGGAGCAATATACTGGCCAGAGAAAGCATAGAAAGCAAGACCATTCAGATGCACATCCTTTGTTTTGATATTCAATGATAAGAGTCAACAACCTCTCTCTTTAACCTTCCTCATTCTCTTACCAGTTACAAGGCTGTTTACATCCAGTACATTATATTAAGTTATTTGTACTTTACACTATCCGTTTCAACTCAGACTGCATTGCTAACAGAGTGACACGCTCTGTGGTGAAGTAAAGGACATATGTCTGCCTTTCAGAAGAATAGCGATGCACCGTTTTCATTGATCATGCTCACAATGCAGAATAAGGACAGAGACAAGTGTTACCATCCTGCTGCTTGAAGCGGTGAAGGACCAGAATAATGGAAGCTTTTTCAATCCCCAAATGGAGCCTCTGTGCTTGCTGCCTGCCATACTTATGAACCCTGAACACTTCATTCCTCATTCCGATCCCATAGATGTAGTCCTCGAACACATCGATCCTCAAAGGATGAGAAAAACCTGTATGTAAGAAAGAATGCTGCAATTGCAGACATCTGAATGTGTCAACAATCATTATATGATTATAAAAAGTCTAGCAAATACATCCTTGAGATGTAACAGTAAGTGCATGGCTATAACAGAGCTTGGAAGTTAGCAGTACAATGAACACATCAAAGTGTGTCACATAACAACAGTCATGTTGACCCCTGTGTACTGGTATTTCTTAGATCTCACCGTGTGTCCAGCTAGCTGCTACAACTGAGTCCGACCCATCAAACCGTACACTGCCAATCACCGACAGCTCTGTATCGGCCCAGTATAACCGCTGGTTGAAGTAATCTATGGCAAGGCCTGTGAAAAGGTTGAAAGCAAATGCTCATTATTCTAGTGTGTGCTACTTCTCTGAGGTTCTGTCCTGTTGTAGCTGGTGTGAGGGCCAGCGTACCAGTAGGTCTCCTCAGGTTTTTCTCCACTAAGACTCTCCTCAGGGTACCATCCATGGCCGCCTCCTCGATATGGGAATGCTCACCAATCACGGTCCAATACATCATTCTGGAACACAGCAAGAGAAAGGAGAAGCATCAGCCATTAAATAATACACACAGCTTTTTTTCAGAAATGCAAAAGTGTTGAAAATCTGAAGGAATCATCTTACCCCTGAGCAGGGTTGACAGAGATGGAGCTGGGCTCCCCTGCGATGTCTGTGACCAGCCGCGTGCAGTTTGGTCCGCCGAGCTGACCCACGTTGATAGAATATCGAAGCTTCCTCCAGTGGGCAGTATAGTAGCTGAACCAGTGCATTCTGGAGTGGTCTGTCCAGTAGATGTTCCCAGTCACCCAGTCGGCAGATATGTCTTTGGGTCTCCTGAAGTCAGGACACTGGAGAATCGAGAGGTGGGTTATAGGTTCAGGTTGACAGACTGACTTTGGCATTCAGTCTCCCTTCACAATCAATAGACATGTATTGTGAGTATGCAGAGATGCACACATGCACACA
Source organism: Plecoglossus altivelis (assembly GCA_036571765.1). Lineage (NCBI taxonomy): Eukaryota > Metazoa > Chordata > Actinopteri > Osmeriformes > Plecoglossidae > Plecoglossus > Plecoglossus altivelis. The sequence continues at coordinate 7,323,269 of BROE01000010.1, read as the reverse complement.
CACGTCAACACTGTCATATGAATTGTAGCTCAAGTGACAAATCAGCGCAGCAGCCCTCTTTGAAGTCCCACAGAGAGCGCTCCTCAGGGTCTCAAATCCAATCAAAGAATGACAGGGTTATTCAGGGACTTCTGTTCTCAATAAAGGGCCAGCATATAGTAGATAGTCAAGGTGATATCTCTGGAAATGTCACCCATAAGGTGACTTTGTGTTAAAGTACCTTTACAGCACTATGGCCCTCTTCCCAAGGCCTAGCCTTGTACAGTAGCGTGCAATGCCAATGTCTTCTTACAAATTGCAATCGTCTGTAAGTTATTGTCATGTATATAAAGAAGAAATTCAACAATGAAGTAGAGCTACCAATGAATACTAGTAACATAAAAGTAGGGCGCGCAGCTCTTTTGAGATATAAAGAATGCAATTTTCCCATTTCACCGCTAACATTTCGAAACCTTCACCTTACCCTTGACATGACAAATACAAAGATTACAACATTGATAATAATATTGACTATAATATCTTCTACTTACTATGGTTCCACTGTTCACTTTCGTCTGACTTCTGTCCAGTATATCTTTGTAAAATATTCCACCAGGGTTTAAATTGGTGGCCCACACAAACTTGTGCTGGTGAACAAGAGCATCCAGCCCGACAATGCGGGCGCCCTCCTCTATCCGAACATGCAGTCTCTGTCCGTGGGTTTGTTTGAATGGATACACAAAGCTCCGGATCTCAGTGTCGTTAGCTATATAGAGCACTTGATCCTCTGGTCCTGTTCATAGAGCCATAAAAAAGAACCATGAACAGTACATATAATGAAGCCCTTCAGGTCAGTGCACAACAGCCCAAATGACACATATCTAGTATGGGGAAATTACACAATAATGAAATGCTCACCTTTAGTTATACATTCCCCGTCAATTTCCTTAAAATTACTTTCACAAGTGCACTTGAATGAGCCTTTTGTGTTTGTGCAGTAATGAGAGCAGGTACCAAACTGGAGGCACTCGTTCACTTCTGAGGAAGAACGAACAAAAACACAAAATCAACAACCAAACTGCATTTGACCTGACCAACATTACCTATATTTCCTCTTTAAGTTACTCAAGTTGACTGGCCCAGCTACAGCATTGTTAGTCACACCGTTGTATTAATTTGTGTTGTTGCATACATAAGATAGGTTCCGTCTAGATTCTAGGCTTTGTATTTTCTATCGGAGGCTGCTGCTGGGCTTTAGAAACATGATAAACGAATCGGTATTGATTTAATTAAGCTGGATGTCATAAGCCGTGAAACAGGGAAATAAATAATTCAGCATCAACCAAATTCCAGACAGGAACTAGACAGCACTACAACATACAGAAAAACAATGACCGTGAAAATTGGGAAGTTTATACATTCGCCAAGTGCAAAACCCTTTCCTGGCCAAATACATTCTCCACCCATCTAAATCCGGTTGATGAATTTACAAGCTTTAAATATGGAACTGATGATGAAGAGTGCCTAAAACCTGCAGGTTTTAATGACTGAAGATTTGTAGGCCTGAGAGAGCAGCATAGATGAGGTATCACGTGTCTGGTGGGACTTAGTGTATGTAAAGGGAATGCAACCAATGTTGTATTATTGGAGTTTTGCCCTTCATTTTTTAAAAATCTGAGGGGGGAATGTATACACTCTACTCCATATTTGGAAGGGAAATTGTGCAAACTTAAACGGAACTGAGAACAAATGGACCTCTCATACTGTAAGTACCTTCACATAGCCTATTCCTTGGGTCCCTCTGAAAGCCTGGCTTGCACTCACAGAGGGATTCAGCGCTTGTTTGGTTGCAGATGGAATCATCTCCACACAGATTCAGTCTTTCTCTACATCCCTGTTCCTTGGAAACTAAAATGAAAAGAGACACAAAACAGGGAATAACAGAACTCAGAATGCATTGAATGTCTGCTTTGGCAATATTGATTTTGGAAGCAAAGAAGAGGTTTCAAGGTGCTTTTACTCTAATGTACAAATGTTTGCAGAGTCCCAAAAGCTCTTTGTCAGCATTATGGGATACTCAGTCCAGACCTCAAGGAGCGTGGCAAGTGGAAAGAGCTGGACAAAACAGCCAGAGGCCAGGATGCCGACTCACCAGTCTTACAATCCCGCTCATCTGATCCCCCGTCGCCACAGTCATCAAAGAGGTCACACAGCAGCTCTGTTGGGATACATCGATGGTTGCTGCAGGCAAACTCTGTCTTCCCACAAGGTCTGGGAGGCCTGGCAGTGTCCTCTAAACCAGGGCATGGCACAAGAGTGTGTACAGAGGTTACTACACCACCAGGGAAAAGTGCAAACCATATTGGGTACACTCATAACCTAGATTGAGATGCCCTTCAACTGTTTGTTTGGGTGGATGCATCCTTTTCAGACCTAGGGATGCTTTTGAGTTCAGCAAACTCTGGAAATAGGTTCTTCCCCAGCAAAACTAATCGAAAACTGTATAAGAAAGAGCAGGGTTCAAGCTCCCACTGCTTATCACAGATCTCTGCTGATCAGACAGAACCTTGGATGTGTTGGATGGAACGCTTCTTCTCCGGGGGTTATTCTAATGGGACGTGGTGTTCGTCGCTACAGCGTAGCTTTCGATGCTGGTTCAGGTAGGCCTAATCCCCTCTCAAAATCTATCCATCTCGAAATGCAGATTGTACGGACGAGAAAGATAACTGACAACCTTGGTGTGTACATGGTGCTGCAGCATCTGTGAAGGGACCGGGCAGGTCCAGTGTGATGATTGGCTCACCACATTCCTCCTCGTCTGAGTGGTCGCCGCAGTCGTCTACGTTGTTGCACACCTGCTGGGAGCGCAGGCACACTCGCCCGTTCCTGCAGCGAAATGGCCTCGTCGCTGGACACGGCATTTTTCCTGGAGATGGAAATAAAAGAGACAGTGGCAAGGGGCATGAGGATCTGCTGTAAAACCTTCATATTTCAATCCCCCCCCCAAAAAATCTAATGTAGATGGTCTATTTTTGTGAAAACAAGCAAGTCACAAAAACACCTTTCCTACCACACATGCTGGGGTCTTCATCGGAGCTATCGCCACAGTCATCCTCTCCATCACACACCCAGATGTGCAGCTTGCAAAGCGTGTTGTTGCAGATAAACTCATCAGCGCGACAGTAGGGGGGTCCTGTGGGAAGTCAGATAAGATGCTGATCTACTGAGAGGTGCTGATCTACTGACCAATACTCGATACACACCATATCATGACAAGTTCAGACATCCTATCTCAAAAGTGAACAGCGAACATAGTCTGACAGGATGGAAGAATCTGATTATTTTGACACAAGCAGCAAGAAGCAGATGTGTTCCTCTTTCTTACTGATTAACACTACCTTTTCCGGCAGCTTTGCAACCTGCACAACAAACAGCATAGCTCTAGGGGTGGATTTCAACCTGCGAAAATGAATAACTAACCACAAGTGTGAATAATACACACTACCAGCTGTGACACACAGGTGTGATACACAAAGGTGCTGCTATGATGGTGAAACTATTTCAAAGGGCACAAAGGTAAAATATGGGAGGGGAGGTTGAGACTTGCAACTTTGTATGAACGACATTGGTGGAGGACTACTGGCACGAGAAGCCTATAGGAGAGCAGAAGGTCCTGTCCTGTAACACATCCTTCATCCTACTGTTTCATCATAGGAACACAATGGCTGAAGCCTACCCTGGCCACAGCTGGCCTCGTCGCTGTGGTCCACACAGTCAGACACGCCGTCACAGCGCCAGCGGGCAGGGATACAGTAGGCTCGGTTCTGGCACAGGAATTCGTCCTCCGCACACTCCCTCACACAGTCCACCTGCCAGCACAACAGCAACTACTAAACACACCCACATGCATCGTGCAGTGCTGCTTTGCCACAGCAAGGGCAGTGTCCATCCAGCACGTTGGAGATCGAGTTCTTCCCAAGAGTGTTATCCCCCAAGGGAGCTGTGAATAGTTGACTAATTTAAGAAAGACAACTCTGGACCTTGGTGCCTATGAAATTGCATTTATAAAGGTATGTGTCTTGTGGGAGTCATTACAAGTCAGATACCTGGAAGCATTCTACAGAATTTGAACTAAGAGCATGTTTTTAATTACGAATTGATAGAAAAAGCCAAAAGGTCAATGTCACACCAATTCCATATTTAATTTTCCCGGATGGCTTTTGCACACTTTGGCTGAGTGTTTAATCTCAGATTGAACTGTGCAATCACAGAGAAATAAAATGAACTCAATAAGTAAAATCTGTTAAAGAAAGTCAAAACAGGACAAAAGATGGTGACAGCAATCAGACATTTGTGTGTGTGTGTTTGTGTGTGTGGGCATGTGGTGGGGGATAACTCTGCTAAGGGGCAGTATGAGGTCAGACATCAGTGTGTGTGTGTGTGTGTGTGTGTGTGTGTGTGTGTGTGTGTGGTGGGGGGGGTCTCCACTGAGGAGCTCTATGACGTCAAACAGGAGCCAGCTTGCTCAGAACGCACCTCATCCGATCCGTCTGAGCAGTCAGTCTGGCCATCGCATCTCAGGCTAGCTGCCACACAACCTCCATGGGCGCACACGTACTCGCTTTGCAAACATGAGGACGCCACTGCAAAACATCAGGAGAAAAATTGAAAGCCGTTCACATGATATCTTTTGTGTTACATACATTTTTATGTCTTCTAATTATGTTTGGTTGTTGATCATCTTTAGATGGTCTTGAAGGCATTGTTGAAAAACTATTTCTGAAACATGAGAAATGTATGAGATTTTATAGTGTAACTATATTTGTAACTCCACTTGTCAAAACATTGTGCTTCAGACCTCAGTAAGCTCATCTGGAGTTGAAGTATGTCTGGAGCCCTTTCATTCTCTTGCCTCACAGGGGGGAAAGGCAAAAGCTTTTAGGTGCCTCTGAATGGCTGCACTGCATTTGAATATTCTACAGAGCATTTGCAGCCATGACTGTCCTCTGGCACCATACCGAGAAAGTACTCACTAAAATATTCAAGTCCAGATATGGAAAAAGACCCTTGTGAAGCTGTTCATTTAAAATTTCACACCTCTTGTTTGCAGATGGAGCAAAACGTCATGTAGTTATAACTGAGGCCTCTGCTAAGCATTGAACTGTCTCCAAGCAATCTTGCCTCTCCATTACCTGGCAAAATTAGATTTTCAGCATGCATTTCATACAGAAACAGAAAAGGGCAATGATTATTTATATGGGTTTGTTTACTAGTGTCGGGCCTGCATGTGTCATAAACCTGGAGTACCTTCCACTGCTTTCACAGGTATTATTTATTTACATTGCTTCTACATTGCATAGCTTCTGCTAATACTCTTGTCCGAGTACAATCATTATGATTGATGGACCTTAGTCTGGCAAAAAAGAAGGAATATTCAGTCTCTATTTTGAAAATGGGCAAACCATAGCTGATTCCAGGCTCTTGGCAGTTCTTCTCATCTTCTCCCATCTTGCAGTCTTCCTGTCCATCACAGAGCCACTTGCGTGAGATGCAAAGCAAATTCAAACATTGGTACTGGTCCTCAGGACATGAATGTGTCTCACAGCCTTTCTGTGAGGACAGAAGAGAAAAAAACCCATCCATTTGAAATTGCAAACCTGTTCTATGGTTTTCTTAAAACTGTATTCCCACTGTTACGGGTCCTACAGAAGCATACAACCCTCACAAATACATTGCTGTGCTACACTGTGCAGTGTATTGCTTCATGGTATTTCTAAAGGGATAGGCTTCAACCTTGGATTCTGAGGCATTTGATGTTACGTGAGTACCTCGTCAGAGTTATCACTGCAGTCTTTGTCCCCATCGCAGCGGAAGCGAGCAGAGACGCATTCTCCGTTAGCACACACAAAGTCCTTGTACTTGCATGTTGCCGGCTCTGAGACATTACAAAAAGAACAAAGCAAGAGGTTTGAAGTTGTGAGTTTCCATTTCAGCACTAAGCATCAGAGACACACGCCATAGTAAAGAGTGCCAAATATACTCCTTTTATCTGCAGTTACCAAACAACAAGTCTTTTCAATAAGCTATAGCTTCTACTTTCCATAGTGAAAGTAGGAGCTACACTTCCTGGCAGTCGTCACCTATACCATGTCTGACCACAGTTTTTTTTTTGACATGCTGAAAATAATCATTTGACGCCGGTGACTCACTGCAGTCCTCCTCATCCGAATTGTCTCCGCAGTCGCTCTGGCCGTCACACCTCCAGTGGTCTGGGATGCAATTATTGTTCTGACATCTGAATTCATGAGGTCCACATGTCTTCTCATCTTCAGGGATGAGACCAACAAACCAAACCAGTGCAAACCTAGATTATGCAATGCCATTGATTCCGGTCCTAATGGCCTTGATAAATACAGTATTATCTCTATATCTGCATAACCCCTGGAACGAAAGGCAACATTGAGAAATTATAAACGTCTCGTGAGGGGAGGAGGATAATATCTCTCCCTCAGTCCCCTGTTCCCCTTATTACAATGACAGCCAGCTAATGTCATCTCCTCTTGGTAACTCCGGCACTACACAAACGGGCATGGCAATTTCCTCTCATCTCACTGTCAAGACTTATAATCCAGCTGCCAGGAGAGGAGATGAATACAGAATACATTATTCATTTACAATCTGCGTCATGTTTGAGTGCTTATATTCAGATTTAGTGCGTCATTAGAATAATCTTAATTTGAACCAAGATTATTACTCAGGTACGTCCACCACTATGTTGAGAACTGTAGTCTTGGGAAAGATGAGTGAACATGAAGGAAAGAGATCTGAGGGAAATGAAATCACATGGGATTACATATCAGGTAGAATAATAGTATATTAATGTTGGTGGATATGTGGATTTTAGAAGCTCAGTTGTAATACTACTTCTGCAGAATTTATGATCATACTTGCGAATCCTCTTGAGCTCAAGCGGTTATTTTTATCCACCGTACTAGACGTTACTTTGCTTGTGTGAGTGATGAGTGCCATATAAAATGTATTTACTAGTGCAGTGATGCAAATAACCCCTCCCACTGAAACTTACATGCAACAATGTGCTTTCTAACCTGTAACAAACCCAAGGCTTATCTTCAATAGCTGTCAATATTGGGTGAAAAATGGAGTCGCTCACCACAGCTGTTCTCGTCAGAGCCATCGGCGCAGTCAGGATCCTCGTCACAGACCCACAGCTTGGAGATGCAGTGCATGGAAGTCTTGCATTGAAACTGGTCGGAGGAGCATGTGCTGTCAGCTATGGAAGAATGAGTGTTGAGATGGAATTACTAAAGAAAGTACAGTGGCGGTTCAGTGATGTGCTGACATAAAAGGCGAGGCAATCAATATCCTCCTGCAGTAGCGGCTGAGCCAATTGTGGAAGTAGACAGAACCAACTCTGTCTGTATTAAAGGTCAACGCAACTGATAGAAAGTGAATTGATGTAAAAAATATTGCGACAATATCAAGGATTCAACAAAAGCCAACAAATGGATGAAAACTTCTGTCAATGGGTCTAACTTCCACTCCCCTCCCCCACCTCTCTCTGCCTCCTCCACAGTCACCTCGAGAACGCAGCATTCTCCGTAGTGTGGTGTCTTCCAGCTCCATCTGTAACACCTGCCCTCCCAGCGTGATCATCCCAGAGTTACCCTCCTCCTGTCGACCCTAATCTCCACCCTGGGTGAGACTCAGCCCTGGGAAGCTGAGCTTCCAGCAGCAGCAGCAGTGGCAGCTCCAGCCCCTGCCATGCTCCCCTACTCAGCCCCCTGCTGGTGCGTTTACCGTACGCTTCCTCTATCTTCATCCCCCCACCTCAACCACCCCAGGGCACCAGGGTTCTACAATAAGCCAGGGTGGATCTGACAGCAACAGCAGACACATGCACTAGGGGGAGGCAGGGGAGAGATAGGGAAGAGGCAGGGGTACAGCTAGAAGAAGGTGGAGAGGAAGAGAGAGGGGTAGACTAAGAGATAGAGGTAGAGATAGGGGAGATACAGGGGTAGAGGTAGAGGGAGGGGGAGGGGCAGAGTTAAAGACGTAGGGAGAGGAAGAGGTAAAGATAGAGAGGGGGTTGAGGCAGAAGAGAGAGGGATTAAGATGCACACGCAGTTTCTTGGAGAGGCCTATCATTAACCCGGTGCTTGTCTCTAACAGGGATTAACATGGACTCTGGGGGGTTGAGGAGTGACTTGAGCCAGGATGTCTTAGAAGATGTCACTGCTAGTCCTGACAACATGGCAGGTCAGATTACAGGTGCTTTCAAAATCCCCAGGGCTGCACCTCCCCTTCTCCATCATCTTTTCCCTCTCTTTAGCACATATACGCACGCACCTGTGTGTGTGTGTGTGTGTGTGTGTGTGTGTGTGTGTGTATATCTATAAACGCCAAGACACACAAATGCCAAATGAACACCAGTGGTTTGAAGTTATACTTGGTTGATGTAACAAAAAAAATGCTACATTGGTAAACGCTCTGCGTCCTCTCCCATTTCCTTGTGCTTGTACCCTATGCACCAAGCCTGTAATTACATTTCTCTGGGATGCTCTTGGTAGCAGTAGCAAGGCCTGAATAAAAAAGCCCATCACAGGTCTAATACCTGAGAACAGAGGATCGAATCCGGAGGGAGGGTGCTTCCTCAGTCTGCAGTTTATGCAATGTGGTTTAATGATACATGTTGAAATACAACCATATAGCTTCTTCAGGGCATTCAGAAGAAAGGGGATTTTTGCCTTTTTAGAGGGGAGAAGATGTATTGTTCCCCTTAGCCAAGACTTCCTCTCTTTCTCTCACTCTCTCTAAGCGCAAGAGGGAATGTCAGCAGTGTTAACAGCTAAGCCTTTTTGAATACTCCCTCATTTTGCAGGGTCATTTTTCACTCGCCGAAACTCGCCGATAAAAAAATGCCCCGCTGTCAACCCATTTATCTCCCAGTCAGTCGCCTCTTCAAGACCCTTCCAGAAAAATGGGAGTGCGAGGGAGAGAGTGAGATCTGGGCGACTTACGGCAGTCTGTTTCATCCTCTCCATCCCCACAGTCATCCTGACCATTGCAGCGCAGGTTTAAGGGTATGCATTTCTTCTGTTTCCTGCATTTGAACTGTCCTGGTAGACAGATGTATGACTCTAAGAAAAAGAAAGAAAGAAAAGGCTTTACTTTCCTTGCAATCGCACAAAGTTGTAATTATATTTATTAGGGAAGAATATTGGAAAAAAAAGGATCATCTACAAAATGAAATACTTGGCGGTTTGAAATGAAGGAACTCCAAGCCTCACCACAGTTGGCTTCGTCGGAGTTGTCCCCACAGTCATTCTCCCCATCGCAGATGAAGGGGGGGAGTGCGCACAGTCCTGTTCCACACTGGAACCTCCCTGGTTGACAACGGAACTCAGCTGGAGGTATGAGAATCCACACATGCATACAGACACACATGCACGCACGCACACACTTTCACCTTAGTCACTTAAAAAAGCAACCAAAGGGAAAAAGAAATATCTCTCTAACCATCGGATAATGAGGAAGATAAACATTTGTGTCTCCGTGGAGACACATCCTCGCCTGGTTCTAACATGGTGCTGATTGGTTTTGCAGTGGAAAAGAAACAGATACCGGAGCGGTATCTGTTTTACACGTGCTCAGATGTGAATGATTGTCACTTTAGACTCCAGCATCTCCAGCTGGTCTCAGTGTGCGGTGCGCAATACGCCGCGTCTGAAGGGAGACTCACGGCAGTCTGGAGGCTCATCAGATCCATCGCCACAGTCGTCCACTGTGTCGCATCTCCACCAGAAGGGGATGCATTCATCGGTCCCGCATCGAAACTGCACCACACAGCCATTAACAAGGACACACGGATAAAACCATCCCTTGACATTAATTATGTTACTAGTGTATGGTGTGTACATAAAATATTGGTAGGAGCAGACGATGTGACTGAAGGAGTGTCTGTCTACCGCGAGGGAGAAGACTCACTGACCTGACTGGCAGTGCAGTTTGACAGGCAGGTCTTGGAGTCAGCAGCCAGGTAGAAGTGGGTGGGGCAAGCGCACCTGTATCCTCCTCCTGGAGACAGCAGGCAGAGGTGGCTGCATCCACCGTTGGTCACCTGACACTGGTGCTTGGGCACTGCAAGTGGGAGAAAATACACCACTTTCTGTTCCATGCTTTTCCCATCCATCTAGTTCAAGTTCATGTTCAAGTTGTGCTTTATTGTCATTCCGCTACATGCGGGGGCACACAGTGGAACAAAATGTCGTGCCTCACAGAACCACGGTGCTACAGAAGTACAGACATACAACAGTACAGGCAAACAACAATCAATTTAAAATAAATATAACAATTTTCTATACATAAACTAAACGAGATACAAACTATACAAACTGTACAAATACTTACCGATGTCCATGTGCAAAGAGTAAAGAGTATGTGCAAAGAGTATTGTACATGTGCAAGGAATATGAGCAATAAAAATACATATATTACAGAGTCTTTAGCACAGTTTGTGTACACACAGCAGTGTGTATGAAAAGTGAATAGTGCAGTGGGTGAGTGACTAGTAGTGCAGTGGGTGAGTGACTAAAATCTACTGCACATACAGGGGGCCAAACACTCACATACTTACAGACACATGCAGACACATACGTGCATGTGCAGACACGCGCAAACACAGTCACGCAGACACAGATCCACACATAAACAGTCAGAGAGTTACCATCAGGCTGGGAGAGAGGATGGTACACCTTGATGTTTCTGATGGTGTGCCAGGAGCTGAGCAGCTCCACTCTCTGAAGCCCTGAGGTTTTGTGGGCACGGCTCAGGGACTTGGACTTCTCGTCGGTCCAATAGATGTAGTCTTCAAACAGAGCTAATCCCACCACTCCTCGGATGTCTAAGACAGGCACTGCAATCAATTGAAAATTTAGAAATCAGGGAGTCTAAAAATGCCAGTAGATGATGTCACTCACACAAACACACACGAAGCCACACATGCCACACACCCGATTGGACAATTACACCCTTGTTCAGAATATACTGATTAATGGCTGTAATAGCCTGTTCTGACAGACACGTCAGTGGTTGGCCTGCTGTTACCTTGGTAAAGTGAAGGATGGACGTGTCAGAGGTCTGTCTGAGCTAATTCTTACTCACACACATAAGCATCACTGCTAATTCAAACCTTGTGCCGGAGAACTTGAATCACTCTTACCTTAGAAGCAGGCAATAAATAATTTCTTCAAAGACATTTTAGATTTTTAATAATGGACAATTTGTGTATAATGACTGCATTCCCTGTTGGAATGTTCTCATGGTGGTATTTAATTTGAGGGGATGCAATAACAAAGTGGCATATCAGAATGTCTACAGTAAACTCATGTTAGGGTTATAGGGCAAATATAATTTCATTCTTCTTTCCCGTACCTTTGTGTGCTTTTGAAGCTTCCATATTTGAAAACAGCAGATGATTGGAGTCAGCCCAGTAAATGCGCTTGGTAGTGTAGTCGAAGGTTAGAGTGGTGGGATGAGACATGTCTGTGCTGATGAACACTGTCCTGTCAGTGCCATCCATGCCTATCCTTCCAATGTGTGGCTGCTCTCCGTTATCGATCCAGAAGACATATCTGTGATGGAACGAAAGGCACTTCTTCATTCCCTCTGAACTATTTACATGAATAACTGTTGAGGTGACTGGAAAGTGATGGGAGTTTATTTGGAATCAGGATCTTCTTTCAGTGGTAGAATGGCTGACCGACCACACAGAATGACAGTTGCATGCCACAGACTCAGAACAACAGCAACATATCTGTTTCAGATCCGATGTACTGAAGGCTGATAATTTTCTGGTACAGATTTATAACATGTTTAGGTATGTGTTCTAACACAATTCTGGGTCCGTTCTGTGACAACCAAACAGTGATTTCTTGGTTAGAGGAAAAGGGAGAAGGGAAGTACCCAGAGCTGGGGTCCAGGGCCAGGTCAGAGGGGCTGGTCAGACCAGTGCTGACCAGGAAGGTGGGATACAGGCCATTGGCCTTGGACACCTCCAAGGTCTTCTTCTCGATGTCACACCAGTACAGGTTCTTTCCAATCCAATCCACTGCCAGGGCACTGGGAATAGATGTCCGGTGGACTATCTGAGGGTTACCGGGTTAAAGAAACGAGGACATCAGTATTCTAGATAGAACAAATATGTTGGTGATCAACACACAAACAAAATTCAGCATGCTATTCAATAATACAGGAAGTCACATTTCAAGTCAATAATATATTCACTTGGACTGTGATGCAACCATAGCAACCATGACTGATAATGTCAATGAAGCCCCTTGGAATCAAAAACATACATCGAAATTACATTTTTTTTCTCTTAATTTTTCTTTCAGCAAAAAACCTTGCCATCTCGCATAGATCTAAACAATGGTTGCACCAGATGGAGACAGAGTGTGTCTTTTAACCATAAAAGAAACGTCCATATCCTGTGTCGAGTACTAAAAGCAATTGCTGTTATTTTGGTCTTCCCTGTCAGCAAGCTTCTGTTTGACTGGCTGTCAAATAAGGAAGCTGGGTGGATGAATCGAAGAAAAGCTGACTGAATTTAAAGGGTTTATTTCAGCTATTAGAGATACGCAGACATGTTTTTTACGTCTTCTAAAGAGTTGGACAATTATTCTGTGAAAGTTCAAGTATAAGATGGGTGTAGCAGGGAATCACTGTGACATGAATGAAGGGGCAAAGTAGATAAGTGGCACAGGATGAGAGCTTCAGACTGTATGTGAAAGTAGACCTTGGATACTCTTGCGTCTACGTTCCTGAAACCAGCATTACAGCATGACCACATGGGGGAGCAAACATGCAGACTTTTTAAGTCTCCCTCATTTATGCTGTGACATTGGTTTTATACTGTAATCTCAAAATGGTCTATGTTCTAGTTTAAGCCCTGAAGCACAAATCCAACAGGGGAATCAAAGGAAGAATCCTTATTTTTGTTATTGACCAATGGTCAGGATTAACAAGGACTAGGGAGGGGGCCCTTGTAATAATTGATGTTCTACATCTTTTCTGCCCTAAATGTATAACCTTCCCTCTCACACTTTAATGACGATGAATTGAAGGTACCTGCAATGCAGTGGTCTTCATTCACACATTTTTATACAGCTGTGGCCCTCTTTTTATGCCATACCTCATTAACCTCAAGTGGAAGGCATTAGAACACCATAATGCAGAGGAACATTTCCTTATGTTATGCTTGCTTCAATTCAACCTTCAGTTTGGGAGTTACACTTACAAAGCTACACACCCAGTGTGTTTAATCATCGATTTACGTTATTTCGTGTAAACTTTGTCATTTTCTAGGCAGTGGAATCCTGCCCAGAGGAGAGAGACTGACAAAGGGAGAGAGTGTGTGTGTCTCTGTGAGAGAGAGCGATAAATACAAAGAGAATAAAGAAGGAGAGACAGAAGAAGAGGAAAGAGAGTGATAACAAAAGAGAAAGAAAGTTAGAGAGCGAAAGAAGCGGATAGACAGACAGAGGGAGATTTATTTTGGCAGGCGAATTTAGTATTTTGAGCCCACTGAATGTATATGAGTATGTCCTTCTAGCTAGAGCCAAAACATAGCTTCTAGCCAAAGCTCTCTTTTCTCTATTTTTTATGTATAGAAAACACACTTGAAACTGTGGCTGTACCTTGAGGTCACTCCCATTCAGACGCATCCGGTTTATTCTCCGTTGGCTAGGTGTGCTCGAGTCAATCCAGTAGATCAGCTCTTTCCTGAAGTCAAAGTCTAGCGCTATGATGTTACTCAGACCCTACGGAAGGAAAGCATCTCCATCATTAAACAGTATGCATCATGTAATCCACAGCACAAAGCTCCAGGGTAAGGATTTTGTTGAAGCTAATCAAAGTTATCTTTTTGGAGGGGGAGGGTTGGTGTACTCATTGCTTTGCCCCATAACCCAGAGAATGTTTTGGAGTGTTTAGAATAATGTGTTTTGGAATCATTTCAGACCCAGGATATGAAGATATCCGCCAGACAGTGTGATACAGCAAATTGTATTATTATCTTCGAGATGAGCAGTGTCTCACAGCATGAGCTCCTTGGCCTATAAATGATGGAGGCATGGTGACTGTACCTGCTTCCTGCTAGTGTCTGTCTTAATATCAGGCCCGCTAATGTAATCTCACTAACTGGACTATGTGTGAGACAGCACTGGGATTCAATCAGTCAGACAGTTAGACAGTCAGACAAGCAGGCAATCATACAGGCATGCAGGCATACAGACAGACAGACAGACAGACAGACAGTCAGACAGGCATGCAGGCATACAGACAGACAGACAGACAGACAGACAGACAGACAGACAGACAGACAGACAGACAGGCATGCAGACCTGACTAAGTTTTACAACCCCCCGTTATGCAAGCAGATCTGTGAAATGCTCCACTGCTATCAATGTAATTTATTAAGTGTGTGAGTGGTGAGTTGGGGTTTAATGTGCTTAGAGCAGATCATGACCCTGTGCTCTGGAGGTCTCACCTGCAAAACCCTGCATTTAACAAACACACTAACATGCACAAAGAAAATATTTCTATACACTGACATCGTATCACATTACCTGTTTTAACAGAGTATAATTAGACCCATTTGTGCTTATTTTCCGTATCTCATGGTGGTCCGCAAGAATGAGAAAAGGCTCTTCAGCTGCGAAACATGAAAGAAACGGGACTGTTAGGAGGTGAGGACCTCACAGAACACCACCTGGTGACTGCAATTATTACCCAGAGATCCACAGAGGCATGTACTATTATGCAGAGGTGACTCAAAAAAATACTGCTCCCGGCTATTATACCCTGACTCATTACTTTTAATAGCTACGCTGTCTCTGTCTCTCCTTCCCCCTCTCCGCTCAGCCCCATCAGAGACTGGGGAGGTGTCAGTCATAGTCAAACACCACCCTCCTCCCCACTGACTCCCATTCTGAGCATATGCCAGTAACAAGAACACTTCAGGTCCTCGGTATGGATCTTGGCCCTTTCAAGCGATCATGCACCCACATCCTGACAATGACATCATTCTTCTATGACTCCGGCAAGCTCGTAACAAATGACTGGCAGAAGGAGGAAGGCTTGAGTGACAGAAGCTTAGAAAGAGAGACAGAGAGAGAGAGAGAGAGAGAGAGAGAGAGAGAGTGGGAGGGAGGGAGGGAGAAAGAGAGAGAGAGAGAGAGGAAGGGAGGGAGAGAGAGAAAGAGAGAGAGAAAGAGAGATGGACGGACAAACAAACAGACAGATGGACGGACAGACAGACAGACAGACAGACAGACAGACAGACAGACAGACAGACAGACAGACAGACAGACAGATAGATAGATAGATTGATAAATAGAGACGGATCAGATGGATATGGCCGGGGGGGAGGTTGTATGGAGTTGTGTCAGGGTAGCTACAGATGTACACCTGAGAGAGACTTGCAGCTGTTGGGATTCTTTGCTGGGGCCTCATATCCATCTGTGCACAGACACTTGTAGGAACCGTAGGTGTTGATGCATTGCTGGCTACAGGGGAAGTTGGAAGAACACTCGTCAACGTCGACGCAGGTTTTTCCATCGCCCTTCAGTCGGAAACCAGGCCAACACTTGCACTTGATGTGGAGGAGATTAAAAAGCACACGGAGAGCCGTTATTTCAAGAGCAATGTCTATTATATGCTTAGGCACTGAAGCAATCAACAGAAAGGTATTAGGTGTGGTTGTTGGATGAGGCCATGCTCTGACTGTAAAACCATACTGATGATGAGCTCTATCTCAATGATTGTATCAGGTGCTGACATATTTCAAATATATCATATTCCACACACCCCTGTAGTTGCACAAGCCAGTTCTTCACATGTTTTTAAGTGATTAAATGGCCTTTCATTTCTCTTCAGTCTCCACATCGATTCTGACAGACTAGACTAAAAGAGCTTCGTAGACGTAATCTTGCAATCATTTTCTCGTAATAATTTTGACCTTTGATACTCCTAATGTTCTCTATAGGGCCTAAGGCTTCAAGAACAGAAGGAACATGTTGTACATTTCACGGATGTAAGAACCACAAACCAAATAAACAGTCGGGAAAAGTCTTCATGCCTCTCATCAATTGTGGAATGTAATAACTGTGTCTGTGTTTAATTTTGTATTTAACGTTTTGCAAATAAGAGCTGCTGAAATGTAAACACAAAGACCTTTGCTGGGCTTTGGGCTTTCATGAGTTTGTTTTAACAGCTTAGTGGTAAGAGAGTAGATGGTGAATATTACAACAGGGAGCTAGGGGTTCTAAAGTACTTTTGGGCTAATGGGGTCCTACCTTGTAGCCAACAGGCAGGTTCTGACAGTCCTGAGAGCAACCACTGACATGGCGGTTGAGACATTCGTCAACGTGGCAGTTTCGCTCATCTGACCCATCTCCGCAGTCATCTCTCTGGTCACACACGCCGGCCAGGGGGACACAGCGGCCGTTGGCACACATGAAGACGGAACCATTGCACAGGCTTTCTACTGAGGCAATGGGCATTGATGGTAATCAAGCCATGTTCATGTCATGAACCAAGACAACTTACAGAGTTTTTAAAAAGCATCACAAACTGGGTGTCATAATACTCCATATGATTATTCTTTGTCACGTCTTTGTGCAACCTATGTGCATTCAAAAGTCATTTATCCCACAAAAGCAAAGGGAACTATTCTGGCAGCTTTAAAAAAAACTATCTAAAGAGACAGTGAAGAACAGAACAGGTGCTGGTGCCCATCCCATATGGGAGGCTAGACTTGGCTATATCTATCAAGCGGCTGCTACCATATAAAAGGCTTGCCTGCAGCTGAGCACTTTGGGTTGTGTGGCAGCTCGTCGGAGTGATCCAGACAGTCGGGTGAGCCATCACATTCCCACTGGGCACTCGGCAAACAACGCCCATCTGCACAGCGGAACTCCCCCAGTCCGCAGGAGCGGTACTCTGGGAAGACACACACATGCACACATGCACACACACATATACATGCACGTCCACACACACACAAGTAGGTATGCACTCAAGCGTGTAAAGACAGAGTGAAAAAATGACTGCATGTTTGTTTTATTTTATGACGTTATAATCAATGCCTTTTGTAAATCCAATTCAAAGCAACAGCGTTCAACACCACAGACACTGCATATAGGATGAAGGGAAGTTACGGACCACATTTGGACGACTCATCAGAGTTGTCGCCACAGTCGTCATCATGGTCACAAACAAATCTTTGTCCGATGCACCTCTGATTGTGGCATTTGAACATCCCCTCGGTGCAAGTACTGTTGAGGGCTGCCAAAAAAGTGATAGGGTCACACAAGGGTTATCCTCTGTGGATGTCAATCAAGAACCATTCTTCCAAAATGAGGTATGTGTAAAGTTGTTGTTCCTTCAGTCTGGAAGTCAAGTGTAAATACGTTTTTGAGCTGTATGCACAGTGTGTGAGCGCATAGAGGGTTAGGTCAAGGGGATGGAGAGCTGTACAGTATAAGGGTGAATCTCACCACAGCCGGCAGCAGAGTGTTCGTCACTGCCGTCGGGGCAGTCCCTCTCCCCATCACACAGCCAGTTCTGAGGCACGCAAGCATAGGAGGCGGGGCAGCTGAACAGGCCCGGCCCACAGGTCACCGAGCCTGAAGACATGGAAACACACAGTGACTGGAGCACTCAGAAAATAGGACACCCAAGCACACTAACATGCGCAGGTCATCAACCTTGTCATTTTGAGGGAATGGTTGGTCATCGAGTAGGGCTTAACATTCCCAGAAGGAATACGTGCATCCATTCAATTCAACCGTAGGACTGCATAATGAAGCCATGCATTGCTGAAGCCAAGTCTAACACGTACCACACATCTCTTCCGTCTCGTCTGAGGCATCGCTACAGTCATCCTCTCCGTCGCAGAGCCATTGTTTGTCGATGCACTTGTTCACGGAGCACGCAAACTGGTTCCATAAGCAGGGAGAGTCTAAAGGAACAGAGAACTGGCAAATAGATTTACGGTTCTTAACATTGTATTTTCTGTCCAAAATAGGAACCTTCCATGTGCTGAGTAAATGAGGGAAAAGGCACAGGCCTATTGTAAAACCCAAAACTGAATAAATCTCCTATTAAAAGGTAGCTTTAAAAGTTCCTTTGTTCCCTATGTATATGGAATTTATAGGAAAATATCACTGTCATTTTTTAATGGGTTCTGCAGCATGTTGGGACATTCATTTAGTAAGCACTTTAAAAGTGGCACTCACTTTGTAAATCAACCCTTGTACAAAAGAGTGCAAAAAGAGGCAAAATATTCTAGCCTGCGCAAGCACATCCTAGGGCGCATTGTCCGTTTGGTTTATTTGCTTATTTGTTCATCCCATCGATTTCACTGTGGAACGTTGCTGGCTTTCCTCTACGCCGCCAACGATCTCCCATTTCCAGCAGCCAAGGCCAAGGTCAACACACCATGCGGAAGGGGTGCGGTGCCTGGGTATCACTGTGTGTGCCCACCTGGGCACTGGGACGCCTTCCAAACACAACTCAGCAAAGGAATGCACATTAACTGAGAGCGTAGGGTCAAAGAGGGGGCCACTGCTTAGCCACCTGCCTGGGAGGACTATGGGCTCCAGTTATGATACTTTATGAGACCTTAAAGGGTTTTGAAGGGGGATTGGAAGAGATTTCCTCCACAGGATCAAGCAGGGGAGTAAAGATTTAGCTCAGCAGGAGGGAAGAGACACATCCTGAAGCTGTTTACTTTCAAGACCACCTTCTTATAGCCAGGCCATTCTCTCATCTGACAACAGCTCTCCAGAATATTGACCAGAGAGACAGCGGGGGATAAAACGTCCAAGTGCATCTGTCTGAAGGAGCTCTTCCACACCGGGCACATCTGTTCCACACAATCCTACTGTAGCTCTAGAATGAAGCTACCTTGCCTTTGAAACCTAAAGTCTGAATGCTTCCCTACATAGTTCAGTAGCCACAAAAATAATGAAAAGCTCTGCTAAATTTCCATGTATGATTACAATGGTAATAATAGAAAATGCATTTGCTTTAGTATTCTACAAGCAATGTTCATTCAAAATAATCAAGCAGAACACCATCCATAACCAAATATCTGAAATATGATTCCTGAGTGGGCAGCAGGGCCTACGTACCACATTGTAATTCATCTGCTCCATCTTCACAGTCACTCTGGCCATCACAGAGCCACACAATGGAGATGCAGTTCCCACTGGGGCAGGCGAAATACCCATCAGGACACCCTTGACTTAGGGAGGCTGGACAGCATCAAGGTACAATGATCATTAAAGGAGCATTAGTCTAGCTTTTCTTTTGTTTATCAATAAGCAGGAGTATAATAAAGGTGTCAGATCCGATCTGTCATACTATTCCGTTCTATAAATTGCAGATCACATCCTTTCTACAAAAGTGTAAACACAGACAGTCTGCTTCGATACCACTCGAGGTTAATCCCCTTCGTGATTCAACACATCCAGAGTATGTGCAGATCTACAGTAGAGAACAAGAGCTTGTCACCTCGGCAGAGAGCTTCATCGGAATAATCCCCACAATCGTTGGCTCCATCACATATCCAGGACTGGTGGATGCAGAGCGATGTGGAGTTGCAGCTGATAAACTCAGCCTCTTTCACCCCCAGCTGAAAGTAATCTGAACAGTCCAGGTTATCTGGGAAAACAGTGACGTCCCCCATATTAATATCACAGCAACAGCGCCAGGAGATATGAGCATTACATGGGAGGGCCTTGACAAAAAGGCTTTTCTTACCGCAGTTCTTTTCATCCGAGGCGTCGGCGCAGTCGATGACCTGATTGCATCTGGACGAGGTCGGAATGCAAGTCCAGTCTTGGCAACGCCATTCTGAAGCACCACATGTTGCATCTAGAGGGGAGAATAGACTGTCGGTTGAAGGTAGCATTTCCAATTCTTCAGGCAAGAACAAAATGACAGGTATTTAGTATGTATTGCTAAATTAGAGATGTTCTGTGCTACCTTGCCTTGGTCCTTTACTCACTTTTACAATACACCTCATCTGAGTTGTCCCCGCAATCATCGACTCCATCACAAACCAATGTGTTGGCCACACAGCGCCTATTAAAGCAGCTCCTGAAGCCTTGCCTGCAATTTCTGTTATCTGAACGAACAGACAAAGAAAAGCAAAAGTGTCCAAATGAAATGTGACAAAGTAGTCATTTAACAGATCACACATATTGTGTGTTGTGTAATGTGATGAAGTGGGCCTATTAGTCATTCCACAGAGGTCCCTGAAGATTTTGAAAGAGGAAAAAGGATTTCCACTGAAGGAAGCCGCTAAGACAGTATAATCAATGGGCTGCTTACCACAATACTGCATTTTCTCATCTGACTTGTCTTTGCAGTGAGCTATTCCATCACACGTGAGGAGATAGTCAATGCACTCGCCATTTCCACATTCAAACTCAGTGTGGATGTTGCACAAAGAGTTCTTAGCTGCAAAATGAGAAAAGGGCCACACTTTGGTTTGATGGTTTCATTTGCGACTCCTTTGTTGGTAATTTGAGAACGGCTTTTGTACACAGCAATCCTTTTAAAATAATCCTCAGCTAAAATAAAAACATTTGAGTCATACTAATTCCAACATCGATCTAAAATGTTTCTCATTGTCCTTGCCTATAGTTTCACCTTGCAGAACATAACAGACATTGCCGCTTTTATTCTCTGCTTTTATGTGAATAATGAACACACCATTCACAGCCAAAACTCTTTAAACTGTGCAATTGAAAGAAATACCATAGATTATTTCCTTAGGCATCGATGCATCTATACCTCAGAACTTTCACAGAGTCTACTGTGCCCAAACTAAATCCACCAGTTAGCTAAATATCCTGACTTTACTACCAGTGGGCTTATGAGTAAGACTGGATGTTGGGTTCAAAGCTGAGTCATTAGATCTTAATGATTGGCTGTCGAGTGGATGGAGGAAGTAAAAAACAGTAGACTTACATACACATCTGTTATCCTCTTGTAACAAGCGCTGCCCTCTGCAACTGCAGTTCACTGTGCCTTGCGGGGTAAGAAGGCAGAGGTCATGACATCCTCCGTTTAGTACTTGACATGGAGACAGCTCACCTGGAAAAACAGCCAACATCTTTATGAGAGGATGTTTCTACTACTGCATGCATATCATGAGAAATGTTAAGATAATATCAATACAGAGAGTTATAGAGTAAAAAGGCTATAAAGGTCTCCATTAAATTGGGGGAAAAGCATACAAAATGGGTTATTGTGCACAATTTATCAACCCAAGATTTTGAAGCGACTGCCAGAGTGATTTAGCGTCCAAAAATTCTGCTAACATTTTAAGGACGCCTGTGTTACGGAGGCAAAGGGCGTCCGCCTTCCCTGCGGAGCCTTGTCTGAACTGTGCTTGGCACAGCCGGTGGCATGAGGAGGAAAGCTGTGAATCATAGCTTGGGTGCCTGCGGCCCTGCCAACATAGACATGGACTGGGAGAGTGCTGTGATGCAAATGATGAGGATTTAGCAGAGTGCACTGGCCATGCCAAAGGATGGGTCAAGTATCAAGGGGCTGCCTTCACTCCAGGAAGCTGGCCTTTATTCTTCCCAACACACTTGAGTTGCACCGTGATCACTCAGAGAAAGATATTTCAAAGGAGCTATTGAAAGATAAATTGCATTCTGTCGTGGCAACCTAGGCCACAGAATGGAAGCAAACTATGTTTTGAGAAAGGAATGAACGGGGTTAGTTTGAAGACGTTTCTTGCCTTGTAAACCTTACTAATGTCAGAGAGAATTGTAGTTAACTGTCAGTCACTCACAACTGTTGGTGTCCTTGGCAACCACGATGATCCCCATTGGTTGCTGTGGGACATCAGCTCGCAGAACCTTGACATTTCCCCCTGTGTATTTATCTGCACGTACCACAGCTCTTCTAACCCAGTCGGACCAAAATATCAAGTTCCCATAAATTGCCAGTCCAAAGAAGGTCCCCGGCCCTGACTCCAGGATGATCTGTAAACAGAAGGGAAAGAAGAAGTAACAGTTTAACATAAGCCCCCTGTGGTGTGGGCCCCATGGAAACAAACGCCTCAAAGCCTAGAGGCTGAAACTATCAATTATCGTTCCTATGTGTCCATATACAGAGAAGCCTCAGTGTTGAAGAAAAAGTGGTCTTGCACCAAGAGATGATACATTTCTTTCATGGACCAAGTAATGTAAATGGCCAGTAAGTAGATAGGCAAGTAGATACTTTATTAATCCCACTGGGGTATTGTATTGTTATAGGAACAAAAAATATGAATTAAAATTAACAGTAAAAATGAACAGGTTACCAATCCGAAATTCACAGGGCTGTACATGTGGGTAAAACACATGTATCAAACAAAACAATTTGATACAGTACACCATACAATAAAACAAAGCAACAGTACCATGCTAAACTACAACACAACACAAAAGCAACAACACTACATGATACTCTTCTACAGCACTACACAATAACAACTCTGCAGTAACAAATAACAAGTTCCATTTGTGAGACCAAAGCCAGATATACTGCTACTATATAGCATGAACAGGAAAACTGCACAGACAATTGTTGATGTGTAAATACATTCAAACCATTGCATATTGAGAGAAGTCTACCATATACTAGGAGAATTACAAAGTATCAAACAGCTAAACAGCTGAAAACAATCAGGGAAAACGATGCTGTAGAATTACAGTTCAGACTGCGAATGACCGGGATGATGGTGTCAATAATATGAGGGCAGGAAGGAGGAGAGAAACTCAAAACCTGCAGGATTCCCCCAGGGTCTCTAATTACCCATTAAATAAGGAGCCCTGTCTTTACAGTCTGACGACTGACACTAAGAACTGAGGTAAAAACCAGCAGAAGTGATAGAAAGATAAAGAATACTTAGACAATTGTGAAGGTATCGACTGAATGGGACAAATATAATGCCCTAAACTACTTTACTGAATTGGTAGGTACAAATAGTTGGTCATCAGTTGTTCATTATACTTTGAGTGTTTATTTCTCATAAATGAGCCACAAGGTGACAAATAGGTATTTTTAGGTCTAAAGCACCAAGATGAGAGACACGAGAAACAACTGAGAGACACAAGTGTGAACTATTGTGGAAGACGCTGAACTAGAGAGGGAAATAGTCAGAATAGCTTTCATTCTAATAGAGAACAAAACAACCAGATGGCTTTAAACATCATACATTGCGATGGTCTGACGTGAAGGACCAAAAGACAGCTGGAGTTTTGCATCATGAATTCATCACGAATCCATACAGTAAATATTGTAAGCCAAGGGGAGCATGCCCCTGGCCATCCACGAACCACACACATGGCTCAGTTCCAGGTTTCTCTGCTGTGCTTGCCAGATCATGGGCTTTGTGATTGACACATCAGTCGTTCCAGGACACTACGCCGTGTAATATTGTAGTGCAGTGCATCAAAGACCTCCATCATGACCGATGCTAAGCCTTGCCAGCCTCTATGACAGCATTTGAACATTTAAGCTGTCAAAACATCAAACATCACATTAAAAGGCAGTTTCCTTAAGTGGCCACATTCATGACTATGCATGGCCGTGATGACATAAGCAGTCCATGTACAGGGTGGCTCTTAAAGGTTGTTCAATTTGACATCTGTTAAGTACTAAGAGGAGCCACTCAAAGTCAATTCGACACAGAGTAGTCAGAATGCTGTGGAGCAAGACAAAGTTTAGCTACTCCATAGACAGCTAAACAGCTTCAAGGTCTTTGGTTCTAGACAAAACATGTCTTTTACTCGCTGCAGTGAACAATAATCATAACCGAGTGAGACACCTCTTATCGGCATCAAGTTAGAATAATGAAAACCAAAAGGAAGAAAATCCAACATAACTTTGATGTCACATCATGTCTACTCACATGTCTTTGAGAGCCGTCGTATTCACATCTTTCAATCTTCCCCAGGGTTCCATCAGAGAAATAGAGTTTCTCCGCCTTGTGGTCAACGGTGAGGCCGTTGGGTGTGAGAACGTCTGTACTGATGATTCTCTGAATGTTGTTTCCCACCAGCGTAGCCCTCATAATGCTGGGGTGATGTTCATTCCAGTTCGTCCAGAACATCAGACTGAGGAATTGAGGACAGATAACACAATTTGATTTAGTCCACTGCAGAGACATGTCCCTGCATTGATGACACAGTTAGGACCAGCACACACATAGACTCACACACACCTTAGGAGTTATTTCAATATGACCTGAACACTCAACAGTTCACATTTGAAAAAAAGACATCTCTATACGAACGGAAACAGTCTGTACAATAAAGTAAACGCTGATATAAACAATAAAACATAACTCTTTCAAAAACATTATTGTAGTACTTTGTTTTCAAATGCTGGCATCTCCGTTTTCTGGGATCAGTAGGTATACTCTAAAGCAGCACAAACAGACAATGTGAAGAAATACTTTTCCTGTGATTTTCCTGTGTGTGGTGTATATGAGAGAACTCAACATGTGTTAGAAGTCAAAATGTGTGAGCTAAGATGCTGAAGCTTTATATATATATATAAATATATGTGTACCACCAGTAGAGACTGCAGCTTTTACACATCCATCACAGCACACTGAAAGTTCTTGTTATCTGCGCATGATGAGAACAACCAGGCCCTAGAGAATGAACAGAAATGGGGGGTGCAAACAACAACACCTACTTCTGGCACTCCTCCAAAACCAAGGCATGGGGTTGGTCCTCCTCTGCCATGGTGACAACAGCCTCTCTGAGGAAAGCCCCGGGTTGCCTCTGATCTAGGCTGTGCCTGCTGATGGAGGAGCTGGTGGAGCTTGTCCAGTAAATCGAGTCCCTGGGTCTATGGTAGGCAAGGCCTTCCACTGAGCCCACATCTAGGGAGAAGCAGTTAAGATAAATTAACTGGATTTCAATGGAACATGAGAGGTATGACAGAATACAAGGCAGGTGTCAAATGGTACTGATGGGTTTCACACTAACTACTGTGAGCGAGCCACAACGCATGTTTGTAACCTAGTACAGAAGAAAAGGACGCAAAGTTTTTACAAGATTGCACAAGTAAATTGTACATGACAGACATGTCTTAGTAAGTGCCCACAAAGCTTTAAATGCTGGATCTTTGTTGCATGTGCACTCACAAGATGAAGACATGCATTAAGTCTCCATAACAACCCCTCCCTCAGTCAGTTCAATAGATCGTCTCCTCCATTCCTTTACTGTCAAACGTACAGCACATGAGCCAAGTCCGTATGGAGCCTTGGACACAGACGCCAAAGAACAGTAAGTGACAAGCATCTGCTGTCTGGGCATATTAGGGAGAGATACGGCTATACCTTTAAACCTTCTGCAGGGCAGTGGCTTGGCTCAGTGGTCCTCTAATAAAACTATACATCACATTGACATAGTATAGCTGGTGCACTCACCTACTGACATATTTTATTTCTGAATTAAAGTAGGGAAATATTTGCCTGCCATTGGAACAATGCTCATTCATGTCTTGAGTTGAGGATTAACAATAACATTCTGGATAATTATGACAGGATTTCGTCAAATGAAGCCGTTACTGATCATTGTTTGTTTCTGATGATTGACGTGTTAAGATCAGTGTTTATCTTTGTCTCTTTGCACAAAGAGGCCCTAGTATAGCAGATCAGTTAAGAATCTCCTGTTGAACATGCCCCATCTGCCTCATCTGTTGTTTATTCAAGAAAACTAGATGAATAAATCACGTTAAGATGAATACTACAAAAAATGCAGATTTAAAAGTTGGCTTCATGGACAATTTTATTTTGTCTTCCCTTTATCAGATATTTCTCCTGAAAGCCATACGACTGGTGCAGTACAGCATAGGATCAAGGATCAAAAGCGCTTTGTCCTTTTTTTGCCACCAAGAGCCAAAGAACAATCTGTATTTACTCGCCATAGCACAAAGTAACCTCATCGCAGCTACCAGGGACGGTGAACACATGATACAGATAGAAGACCCCTATTTCTCGAGAGCAGGAAAGTATTTGTGTTGTGTTCCGGAACAGGTCTTTTATAGGATGTGTCTTTTGTAGTGCTGGTGGTGTATGGGGTGGTAGAAAGTAACTGGAGGAGGAGAGGAGGGGATTTCCAATCATTTCCTGTGCGCTATCCATCACCTTTCACTGCTGTTAACAAAGATAGATCTTCCCCTGCAGACACAAAGAGCTGTCAATACAAACTACAGCCCCAAGCTTCCACCTTCTTCTTTGGCCTGAGGCTGGCCATACATTCACACTGACGTCTACAGATCACCCAGACAATTCAAGTCACTTACAAACTTGGAAATTGAAATACTTAACCAACCCTGGACTGATCCAGCAACATTCCTCTAATGCTTTCAATAGGTTGCACAGTACACTTCTGTAACTGAAAGACACTCAACCACAATGACTTAACAACATTATAATCTATACACCTCACTGGATGCATGGGTTAGATACAGTTGCCCTGATATTCTAGCAAGGACTTCACACAGCTCTGAACAGCATCAGGTGATAGCAACATGAAGGAAAGATCAAAGTCAGAGTCAGACTGCATACAAAAGAGTCTGACGTCTGAGTCTAAATGTCGACATCGGCTCTGTGAGGCATGATGAGATTAGGTGGGATTCCTACGATTTCACACTTTAAATAAAGGAGCGGTGAATATTTCTTAGTTCTCATCAAGGTAGACCTTTCATATCAGAGGAGAATGTTAACATCTTCGGGCTAAGCAACTGCACAGGCTCATCAGAGGGTTCTGATGTCAATGAAGGCAACACTGGGAACTGTGATACAGACACTAGAGCATGGAAGCCTGCCATCTTTATGAAAGCTCCACAGGCCAGCTAGGGAAGAGCACAGTATTTCCTTTTCATGTAAATTCAAAGCCATACAAAATGTAACAAAGGCAAAAAGAAAGAGGACTAAAAGCATAAAATTGTCATGCTCAACAGGTCGGTACACCTTCTCAATGGCTACAGTGAAAAACGAAGTCACAGAACAGCAATTCACTTACTCTCAACAACCACCCGTCGCCCTGACCAGTCGTCGTTGACCACCTGTATATTCCCAAAATGGACGTCGCTATAGAATATTCGGTTAGTCCCAGTCGAGTCCTGTTGAAAGTGGAAAGCCAGGGCGATGATATTCCTAAAGTGAGCTGGGTCCTCATAGGGCCTGACGGGGGAGTTGAGGTTGCTCTCGTCTGACAGGTGAACGCTCCTGAGGACGGATCTCTCGGAGTAGAGCAAATAGCCCTCGGGTTTGAGACAGCTGAGGCCGTCTGCAGCCATGTGCCCGTGGGCGCAGGCACAGGTCCTCCTACCACCTCCCTGGTGGAAGCACAGCTGCTGGCATCTACCATTGTCTCTACCGCAAGGGTTGGTTCCTGTCAGTAGGCAAAGTAGAAATACATAAGACACACTGATTTGATCTCTCTATTGGAAAGTACATTTTGTCCTCAAAAACAAGGCGCCACTGAGAATGTGACATCAATGTGACACACCATCAATGTGACTTACTGCTGGTAATGGAAGAGGCTTCTATATGCCTCATTTTTTATATCGATTTACTTGTTTTTAAAAGACATACATTGTATTCTTCTCAAGTAACAAACACAGGAAAAAAACAACCTTTCTCCCTGTCTTGATTAAAGACCTTCACATCCTTCAGGTTGACCCCTAGACCGCTTCTTAGGGTCACCACTTCTGTTGCGTTTTTCTTGGCACATCGGCGGATGGAGCCATTGGCGAAGGCCCTGTTGCACAGCAGGAAGACAGTTCAAGACACAAGAAGTTTGACATCAGCTAATCAATGGCCCTCTGCTAATTAGAATTGAAGAACTCATTAGATTGCGTCCGACAGCTGGGCTGGCAGAAGGTGAAGGGACCTATCCTTGCCATGACATTGACGTATGTACGATTTAAAGAGGAAGAGTCGTCTTTCTTTGCGGTGCAAATAACGGAGCTTTGCTCGGATTGGTGCTGCGACCTTGTGTGGGAAGGTGGCTAATCCTACAAGGGGGGTGGGGGGGCAGTGGGGTGTGGGGAAGGAGGGAAGGGAGGGAGGGGGTTTCTGGGGAGAGCAGCTGGTTTCCATGGCCCATTTGGTGACTGTAACATTTATGGAAAAATAAATTACCTGTCAGACCAGTAGATGTAAGCTCCAAAGACTGCCAGTGAGAACACATCCGCCCTGCCGTCTGACAGTACAATCTCTCGGCTCTCGCCACTCTCAAGGTTGATCCTCTCTATCTTGCCAGTACGCCCATCGCACCAGTATAATTTATTTTCCTGGAATGCAATTTGAAAATAGACATGGGTGAAGCGAGTCAGCTCTATCAACCTAGGCCATGTCATTATCAAGAGATAACACAGAGGTGGGAGTGTAATGCTTGTTTAAAATCAGTGGGGGATCCAAATATGTGCGGTGGGATTCATAGTGCTGTGTAAGCACTCTGACCGTGAAGTGCTGCGGAGAACACACCTTGTAGTCCACAGAGATCCCATTGGGCCAGGCTATCCCAGAGTTCACCAGCACTTCCTGGTCTGAGCCATCCAGACGAGCCCTCCCAATACAAGGAGTCTGGCCCCATTCTGTCCAGAACATGAACCTGTCCACAACCAACAGCCTTAGGTTCAGAAAACATGTCATGCAGATTTACAATTGACGACAGCAGGAGCTGCCAACTTTAAAGTTTGATACAGCAGACTGGAAAGACATGGTTGCTTCACAGATATCCTGAAACAATGACAGAGCATTTTCTAGATTTTTGCTACAATCTTTCACAATCTTTCACACTGCTACATCTCTCCCTAAAATAATCTTCATTTTCTTTGTCCCTTCAGGAATCGTCTTCAAATAGTTCCCTTTTCAGGTCAGACAGAACCATCTGTTTCAAAAGGCACCTTTAATCAGGTGTCTTTATAGAGAGGAAATTCTAATTCAACTGGCCTAAAAACTGCCTGTCTTGAAACAGGCTTACAGACATTTTGTTATACATAGAGTGCCATACATTTTCAAGCAGCCATCAGCAACATTTCTGTTTTGAAATGAGTCTCTAATCCTTTAGCAAATGCATCACAGGAGGTTTGCCTTAAACCAAGTGAGACATGAAGTTAAACACTAATCACATGTCAATCAAAATCACCACTTGCTCTTTCCAACAATACTGTTTTTAATGACAGCACACACAGTCTCTCACTACTGGCATTCATATTTGATAGTAACAGCTCAAATTCAGAGACTCTCAATCATTAAGAGTGGTGCAGAGAGGGCTGTGTTTCCATTGCTTAGTCCACAGGATAGCACTCTATTGATTCTCCTGCTGATGAGAGCAGCGAGAGAAGGGTGGAGGCGCCCAGAAGAATGGGAATGAGGCTGTTGGCACAGCTTGAGCTTCACCTGCACAGGCTAATTAATGATGTCTCCCTCTAACCCCCATTCCTCACAGCGTCTTACGCATTCATTACCTCACAGCTCCAAGCTACCACTCTCCCTCTCTCCCACACACACGTATACATACGCACACTCCCGTGCACACATGCACACACACAGGCAAAGTGTTCATGTGCCTCATATGGCAATCAAGCTGATTGCTTAAATCTAATATAGACTTTGAAATATGTCAACAGTAGGCCCAGTGGATAGTCAAGTTTGTGTGGTGAAATTGGAGGGCAACCTGTCATTTCGTTTAATTGCTGCTTTCCAATGACTTGGTAGGAACCATGGGGATGATAATGTGCTCCATGCATCAACATTAGCATTCAAAAGACTGTGTACCACCACTGGGTAAGCATTGTGTAGCATTCATCCTCAACCCTCAGTCAGCATCTCATCTGATACACTACTGTGTGGCCATTTTTGTTTGGCAACATTACAATTTGTATATTCATGTATAAATATATCATGGAGGAATACTTCTAAGTGAGGATGAAAGCAATATCATTGTACTCACCCTTTCACTGGGTGCACAGCAATGGCTTTGGGCTGGTCAAGTCCCTCAGCTATCACCACTGAGCGATACAAGCCACTGAGTAGAGCAACCTCAATCAGATTCAATCCGTGATCCGTCCAATAGATATTACCTGGGATAAATGATAACCAGTTGAGCTTATATGAGATGCATGAGGTAGTACTTCCATACAAGAGTGAAGAGGAGTTGACAAACAGCAATGATTCTACCTGCAATCCAGTCTACAGCAATCCCTTCCACCCGTCCAATACCACTGGTGACTATGTTCTCTCTCCAGGTCTGGTCTCTCTTGACTCGGGATATCCTGTTTAATCCCAAGTCCGTCCAGTACAACGTGTCGTTCCCTATAGACATCACGAGGCAAATAAAAACAGACTTCTTAATTAGAAAAGCCACTGAACAATAAAGGAGCTTTATTTTGCTTTGAAAACAGAAGTGAGAGCAAGAAAGCTTGACATTCACCAGCGTGGAAGTCCAGCCCTACTGTGAACTGTGTGCCTGTCACCGGCATCATGGCCTCTGTTTTGTCGCCAGGATCCAGAGACATCCCCTTGATACTCTCATGCACAGAGTACATCAGGAACGGCCCAAGACCTAGGGACACAAAGCACAGTCATTGACAACCGCAGACAAATTGACAGCCTTTTAAGGGCTCCGTGAGAATCTTTGCTCCTGGATTGGTTGGTTACCTTCACATGAAACCCGGTCTTGTCGGAGATTGTAACCCAGGGTGCAAGTGCAGCTCCGAGAGTTCTCCGAGGTGGGCAGGCAGAGCTGAGAACACCCACCGTTGTTTACCTGGCACAGATTTCTCCCTAGACAGATGAAGGGGGAGAGGAAGTAACTGCTGTATTCGTTCGTCATCGCAACTTGACTCCTAATGATCCACCCGGAGACACTTCAGAAGTGGACGGATTACAGCCTTAATGTTGAGTGTGGGCGCGTGTGAGAGTAACGTTGGTGCCTGTGTATTTGAGAAATAGAGCAGCTTTGAAGCATTCAGTGGGCCCCTCATTTGCAGACACCTAGACTAGCTCATTTGAAGCTGAGTAATGAGACGTGCCCCGTTTCCCATGTGGTCTGTGTCAAAGAGATAAATGAAGTAGCTAATCGCTCCGTGGAAGTTTGAAGAGGGAGTAAAAAGATTTACCTTTAAGACACCTTAATTGCCATTTTCAATGCTAATGGGGCGTTTAAGGGCTTCACAGCAATTTTGGAAAAAGAGCTGGCATTAATATGGATGATACTGCCAGTAACCTATGAACAGATTGAAAAATCTGTGGCTTGCCACTGCCAGTCACCATTTGCAGTCCAATTTCACTTGAAAGTTAGATAGATATGCAAATGTATATTACATCTATATTTAAATGAAGAGAGAGACAAATCAGACATACAGAATCAGAATTTCTATGGTGGGAATATTTGGAATTTGTTGTCAGTAATTTGTCTTACCTCGCTGGATGTCGCCGTCATACATCTTCATATTGACAATCCCAGTTGTTTTATTTCGTAGTACACTCAAATTTAGTCCATTTCTCTTAGTAACAGTCCCCAACTGGGCCGAACTGTCTGTAGCCCACCACAGCTTGTCGCCTGCAGATATTCATACATACTATAAATCCAAGTTTATTTTATACAATGTCTCAGCACCACACACACACACACACACACACACACACACATATATATATATATATATATCCGTGTATTCCTTTTTTACAATTCAATAATGGACCCAATTTACATTTTGAAATATAAATTAATTGACCGTTTTTCAAAATACAGTTCAGAACCACAGCACCTACATTAATCCCTGACGTCAGTTACAGTGAACAAAATAGCGTTGCTTGTATGCTACAGTGTATAGTGTAAACCTCCATACTCTGCCCTTGCTGTACTCCCCTGCTGCAGGAATACAGTAGGCTGACTCATGGGATCCTGATAAAATAGGCTACATGTGGAGCTTTGTTCAGAGAATTGGGACTTTGAGATTGCTTATCCTCCACAGCATGTGATATGAGACAGCCAGAGAGACAGGAGCTGGAGTTCGTTCTTCCATGCTGAGTCTCAAGGGCTCGAGTCCTGCGAGGAAACTAGTAGAATCAGGCCATGTGACACCTTCCTATTATACATAGTGAGAGCTCCACAAAAGAGGCCAGACACTGAACACATATTGAATTGAGTCTGGGCTTGAAAATTACTAACGCAGGGCTAACCTTGCACCAAGGTTGTCATTTTTGAATGCATAAACTGGTCTCATGTAGAACAGTAAAAGACTACTTCACAATATGTACTTATACATGTTACAGAGACATTGCCAGTTACAAGCCTACAGACAACCTGCCAGGGACAACTACTGAACCAAGTCACAATGGGAGGAGTCACTGAGGAGTTAAACTCCAGTAAGTGGACAGAACAAAGATCAATGCAGCTGAGTTCATCATTTGCTTTGATTCTCTGCTACAACCACTAGAAAGAGGTCCATAGGCTTACATGTTGTAGGGTAGATACATTAATGCACCCTTTCAATCATTATGAGGCCCCACCTTGTTAAGTTCATAGTGAAGAAATTCTTGGTATTCTTGAAATGTTACTTTTGTAAGAAGGCCTTAAACAGTCATACTTCAAGGAAAGTAGCAGGTTTTGAAACAGTGGATTGAGAGCATTCCTTGTTTATTGCATTGTGTATTTCTCACCTTCATTTTTTTGTATGGGAATTGTCACATTCACTAACAGTAAAAGCTGTCTCCATTGAGATTGCAGGATCCATCAAGGCCACTGAAAAGTCTGACGACCTACATTGAATTTCGTTAATCAAAAGACATGGCTCCCTCTGAATTTTTTAGTTCGTAAATAAATGTCCATATTGTTACTAATCCAGTCCGATATGCATCCAACACACCTTTAAACAATTAATTTCCTGTTGTTCAATGCAAAGGCAGGAGCTAAGCAATGGTAAGGCTCAACTGAATATCTGTACATTGACAAAAATTGTAATTTGATATATAAGAATATATTTCCATAATTTTTCATTGAACTCATTAGAATTAATTATGATCTAACCACATGGTTAAATTAACAGTATTGTATACACGAGGGCCATTTGATTTAAGTTGTGTTTATTTAAATCAGTTTCGTAGTAATTCCCCACATCCTAAAAATAGTTCATAAAAACAATCAGAACAATAATGATTCAGATAAACAACATGAACAACCCTCTGCTACATTATGTCAGAGGCTTCATATAAGGAGGAAATCTTTCATGGTCTAAACTACTCACCCACAATGGCCAGGGCAGTGCCCATAACCAGCTGTTTCCTCATGGACTCCAACACTTCCAGACCGCTGCCATCCAGGTTGCACCTGTTGACTGTGCCGTTGCCTGAGCTGATCCAGTACAGCTTTCCAGATGTGTAGTCGATTGAAAGGCCTGGGACAGAAGCATTGGCATTAGGCTGAGTGAATGGGGAAAGATGAATTGATATGTTGATGAATAAGAAGCTAGCCAATACACAGACATTATTTTCTAACAGATTTATTGGTAGCATCTAAGAAGGACAGAACTCATGATGACATCATGTGCTGCTTAGAATGGGAAAACAGAACAGTATGTCCACGCATAAGGAAAATCTCAAACAGCAAACAGCTAAACATTTTTTTGTATAGTTTGCTATGGCAACAAATGACTCTTTGACTTTACCAACTGGTTCTCTCTGGTTTTGGTGAATAATCTTGCTGTTGCTTCCATCCATGTTTGCCATGTTTAACGTATTGCCATCTGTCCAATACATTTTCCTAGACAGCAGAAAACCCAATCAGCAATGCAAAATAAACACGTAAAACAAAGTCGTAATTACTTGCCAGCCTGTTCTTTGCAAATAGATATACTTGAAAGGACCTAATAACCACAACAACCAGATTTTCTCCATCTTACCCTTTAGATGGGTGAAGAACCAGGCACTTTGGTTTATCGATTCCGTGAACAACAGAAGTTCTGAAAGACCCATCTAGACGAGCCACGCTGATCTGTGTTTCATGATTCTCCGAGCTTATCCAGTACATGTTCCTTGAAAGCCAGTCAACTGCAAGCCCTCTCACGTTTGCAAGACCTTGAACACATACCAAACCGTGTCTTAGATACATGATAATTAACAACACAGTGTTCACAGAGTGGTAAACTGTAAAAACCCCAACCACTCTCTACCTCCAGACACCACCGTTTCTAAGGCAGTGCCATTGATAAACGCTCGTCTGATGGCCTGCGCTTTGACGTCGGTCCAGTACAGCCTCTCCTCAGAGGCTGTCGCGTCATAGTCCACAGCCGTGACCTCATCGATGTCGGGGACAGTCAGGGCCGTGATGATGTTCAGGTAGGGATTGCCGGTATCCACCCCACGGATCTCACTGCGAGTGGCATACAGAAGAAACCTTCTCACTGCTGTTGGAGAAAGGAACAACACAGTCTAAGCATCAGCATGTACTCAAAAGTGTCAAAACTTAGGAATGGGAACTTAACAAAATAGCTACATGGCTCTGGTGAGAGAATTGTATGGTTATCCTTGTGTGGATTCAAACCTTCTGTTATTGTTGAACTCAATTTGCAATGACTGAAGGGAAAAATAAGGTTTCTTAGCATGGCCAAGGCTTCTTCCATCTCCAAGACTATGTCTTACCTATTTTCTTTACATCAGTCAGTTATGCAGTGCTGTGACACCATGTCACGCTTACATAATCACTGTGCCCTGAACCCAAGCCAAGTCAATTGTTCACTTTTCGTAAGCATAACACAAAAACTCTTTGTGAAAAGTGTGAACTTGAAGTCTAGAGGCTGAGTTAAAATTATGGTGGACTCAACAACTGCGTGTATGGTAGACTCACAGAGACACGTCCTGTTGTCTGCGGAGAGTTGAGTGAGGTGTGGACAGGTACAGGACGCTGTGTGATTGTAACTGATAAGGCACAGGTGAGAACAGGGTCCCCGACCGTGGTTCCTCTCACAGGGGTTGGGGGCTTCCAGCAAAAGGGAGACAGGCAGAAAGAGGAGAACGAAACAAACAATGCTGTTTTTAGAATCACACATTTCAGAATGTGCATGATTGCACTTGCAAGCACATTAGAACACATGCAAGCATGAGCGCATCAGACACGCAAAGGAAGATTTGACTGAAATGTGATACTGAACCAAGTATTGACATTTCCATTGTTCTGTGGTATCATCAACAATCGCACTTGTTTTGACAGAAAGGCTATGTTTGGCTGTGATACATAGGCAAAATTAAACCATACTGACAGCTGTTGGGTCATGTCTCTTCTGTAAACACTAAAACAAACCCTCTTCCATTACAATCTGGAGCAGGTTTATGCTATATCAGAGAAATAGGAAAATAGAAACGGAAAAGCCATTTTGTGAAAGGGAAAATATCACGCAAGAAAGCCAAAGGAAGACAAAATGCAGCATACATAACAAGAGACGAAAGGCATTCAGTCAACATCAGTACAGTTTGACATTGTGTTTACCATGAGGCTGTCTGCTGGGATGGTAGATCTGCAGATCAAAAGGCTGAGCACTGGTCTTCTGAACCACTGTCACATTGGAACCAGTCCATTTATTAGCCCTCGACAAAGTGTTCGTCCTCCAGTCTGTCCAGAACACACTGCCCCCGTACACGCACACAGCAAAGGGGTGTGACAGGTACTCGTGGCCCCGGAGAACCACAATGACGTTGGTTCCATCGTACAGCGCTGAGTATATTGCGTCAGACCTACTCGGAACAAGACAGGTATTGTTTAATAAACATTACAATAAAGTTAATTGGATATAAACTCCACATCCCTCCATGTGGAACGTCATCTACTTACCTGGCATCAGTCCAAAGAATCCTTTTCTCCAAATGATCCAGTGTGAGGCCGTTGGGCCAGGCTCCTGTCTCCATGTCTTTGTAGACTATGTGGCGCCCCTGCCCACTCATTGATGCAGCCTCAATCCTTGGGAATGTGGCACCCCAGTCTGTCCAGAACATTATTCTAAGCACAAACAAGCGGGTATAAGCATTGAATGCCAGTCGATTTTGTTCTTAGTTTTTGTTGCTTTTTTTGGTGAGTGTTGGGATCACAGTATTTACACAGGTTCAGACTGCATTGTAGAGAACCAACCCATGGTCAGGATCCAGAGCAACGGCTCGAGGATGTTCCATCCCTCCAGCGATCAGCGTGCTGCGGAACTCGCCGTTCAGTTTGGCCACCTCTATTTGGTCTAGGTTGCTGTCAATCCAGTATAGGTTCCCTGCTATCCAATCAACCGCAAGGCCTTCCGGTGTAGCCAATCCATGTTGAACCACTACCTCTATCCCTGAAACACCTGGGCATCACCCACACGGAAAAGGAACACATTGTTCAATAAGAAACTAACAAACAATTCCGGCACTTGGACTGAGTGTTCAAAGGCAATACAGGTGACCTTGGCTAAAATATTTCATTAAAGAAACCATTCCAGAGGAGCTAAGGGTGGAAGCAGCAAAATAAATTGGGGCGGCTCTCTGGCTCAATCAACAATCCCTAAACAGCCAAATCCAGCTGTTTGTAATCAACCACAGCATGGATAGTGAACTGTCATTCCTCATATATTCTCCAGGTACTATCACCAGATGGGATGTTATTAGAGTAGGGTAATGCAGCTAGTGAGCTCTAAGAGTCTGAAGAGACATGGAGAAACCCCTGATTGCTGATAAGTGACAACTCTCAAAACACTTCAAATTTCCTTGTGTGTAAAAAAGACCTTCCAGCTCACGTTAAGAGAGTATTTTTTATGACTAATGCCTCTGCTACATGTAACTACTGGTACTGCTTTAGGTGATACAAATATGCATTTACCTCCAGAGTTGACAAGTTTCCCTCTATAGATTTTGTCCTCAACCACATCAGTCCAGTAAAGGAGACTCTGGTTGAAGTGAAAGTCTAAGGCAATGGTGTTTCTCAAACCAGGCACCAGGAGACTGTAGTCTCTTCTCTGAAGATCTATGCGCCTGATCTCATGGCGGATAGAGAAGATGATGAAAGCCTCAAAGGAATCTGACAAATCACAGACAAATTAGTCCAAACATGAAAAACATGGTGTAGCACGTTTGTATCCTCCACACACATACACCGTTCGGTATTTGTCTTTCTTTAGAGCTGGTCTATCGCTCATTTGAACATGATTTTCTTTAAAAAAAAATTTAAGATTACGAACAGAATTTCATGTTTTATGTACAAATGCACACATGATGGAAACACTTTCAGAAACTTTAAAAACCAGTTCTGTTTTTAGAGCATCAGTGTGCCATTTAGCATTACGTCAGCGTTTGCCAACAGGCCACTGCTTTGGGGATAGCTGTTTGGGCATTTCTCCAGAAGAGAGAGGAAAGTCATGGCAGGGCATGACAGTTTGAAGTTACCTGTGCTGTGGCAGGTCTCCCCATCCAGACCCAGCCTCCAGCCCTTGTAACAGGAACACTTGACAGTGGTTTTGTACTGCTCGCACACTTGACTGCACCTGAGGTGCTGGGAGCAGTAGTCTACCGCCTCACAGGTCCTGTTGTCTGGGCTGAGATGGAGCCCCAGGGGACAGACGCACACCACCCCCTTCCCCGGGGCCACAACACACTGGTGGCTACAGCCGCCGTTCCTCAAGACACAGTCATCTACAAGATGAGAGGAACCATGGAAAAACATTCAACTTTACGATACCTTTTGAAGAGAAACAGAACTAAACTGGAGAGGTAAGTGAAAAAAAGAATGTGAATGTGTTTTTCCAACTTAGATGCACAGTTGGAGATGAACATCAGATGAGAGAGGATGGGGGGCGGGTAATACAAAGGTTACTTCACCTACATTATTAAACGTAAATGTATTGAATGAAAAATGTTCTTGTTTATCACTGTCTTCAGTTGATAAACTCTATGAACTATTCTCCTAGCTCGATCCCATAGAATTGGTCAGCAATCTCTACTTGCAAAATCTCCTTGCCTGTACACGTGCCTACAATGCCTATTCTGAATATCTTGGAGTTCATCCAATGAAAAGCTTAAAACCGGGTCAGCAAGTATTATATCATGTTCAGTTTCACAAGTTTGTTATTTTCCTTGCTTTCCCTGAGGATAGGAACGAGAAGATAAACGATGCCAAAAGCACTGCTGAGGAATAAAATACCTCAAACTGTCAAACTAAATCTGATGGTCATTTAGGTGGAGGAAAACCACTCACTCCAAAGATGATAAGGATGGAATCCAAATACTTACCACATGAATGCCCCTCGTCGGAGTGGTCAGCACAGTCTAGTTGGCCGTTGCATATGCTCTCAGGCTTCAGGCAGGTGGAAGTATCATTAGCGCAGGAGTATTTGGGGGGCTTACAGACATGAACGTCACAAGCCTCTTCGTCAGATTGGTCCTCACAGTCATAGTCGCTGTCACATACCCAGTTCTTACTGATGCACTTCCCTTCAGGTGGAAACAATGTAAACACTTCAATTCATTGTCTTTGTCAGAATGTACTGCCATGTTATAACTGAAAGAATATTAATTCAAAGGACAGTCATAATCATAAAAGGGACCTTTTTACTTTACACTTTCCAGCATTTGCATTTACTTTATTCAGTCTGAACTGGCAGAACCCATAAAGATATAAAAAAAATCACACAGAAGTCGAAGTCTGAATACAAAAAAATATTGTAATCAAATCTGAAATGGATGGAAGAGAATTGTATGAAAAAATGTATTTCAATAAAAAACCCATAAATTGTAAACAAAGCCACAGCACATAAAAGTAAAGTGTTTCATGCCCTTGTGATAATAAGTAGAAAAGGTGACCAACCATTCATTGTCTTTGCTGCCAATTGTAGAATAAATTGGATTTTCTATGTGCTATGTTAATCACAATCATTAGATTCAATCAGCTATTACCTTATCATCTGTTCACATATTTATATACACTACCATTCAAAGGTTTGGACATGCCCTCTCATTCAAAATAATGGGACAATGTGTCCAAACCTTTGACTGGTATTGTGTATATATATATACACTTATATATGTCTACCTACTCTATGATGTAGTTCCTGCCTGCCTTTTATAACAAATACATATAGGTTGTTTGCCATCTATTATTTCCTCTATTCACTATAAATGCTAACACATGACCTTCAGAGCAGAGAGAGATGTGTGTAGTGAGTGTAGTGTAGTGTTGTGTTGTCATTGGTTGTCAGTGGTCTGGTTTCTCTCACAATCTGGAGCCTGCTAGTACTTCTATGAATCCAGAACACATCTGAACTTAATGGTACAGTTAATGAAGAGATGGACAGAACATTTTCTTGATAACATAACAGATTGGAACTGTGATGTAAACCTAACCAATGAGAGCTAAAGTTTGAGTAAACTCAGAAAGGCAAAGGAATTTAGGGCTTAAGAAAAGAGATAATGTTATCAGCGCAGCTAGGCATCAGCTAACCTTAAGATGTTAATCATTTCAAAAGGAATCATTCAAAACAACCAAGGTACATTGCTTGCCAGCATTTTTTCACAAAAAGTGTACAAATTCCATAAGAATCTATAATTGAATGAATTCCATGAAATCCCTTCAAACTTGCAGTATATTCTTTTCAGTGGATCGCTGTCAAAATACATGTAATTGCCAGGTAAAATATCATAGTTTTACTGTAGTGGTGGGAAAAGGTAACAATACCCATGCATCTGCTAATATCTCTCTTTCTAAAAACACAAACTTTTACGTCACCATTTTTCATGCTTCAAAGTTCCATGTATGATAGCATCACTAAATGATTTACTCTCTTCCATGGGTTGACCTCTTTACATTTGACTCTGTTAACCAAAAGTTCTTATGTTGAGAATAATTCCTGATGTTCCCAAACAAAGATGCACATTAATCACCACAAGATAACATCCCAGTACACTTTAATCCTACTCACTCTGAAAACACTCCAGCCTGCTTTGAATTACTAGACATGTGGAACTATTTTAGGAGTCATGTCGTGCAATATACCCCCAACCGTTCCGCATTACCGTCATAAATACATTGTGTAAAGTAAGAGCAAGGACTATAAAACAATTCTTTAGTAAAGGGAGGGGGCTCAGCAATACTTTTATGATTCATATTTATATGAATGCAAATCTATACACTTAGACATTGTTTTGGATGCACACCGACAGAGCGAGCTTTCGCATACACTTGCTAGGTCGTAAATCTGCTAAAATTAAGTTGTCTGCATGGTACAAACACAACAGCTGTTAGCTGCAGTGAAACCTACCTGATGTCTTGCAGGTAAACTTGGTCTGGGGGTCACATAGTCTGCTGGAACCTTCGCAGTTTGTCTCGTCACTTCCGTCTTCGCAGTCCTTGTCCCCATCACAGAGCCAGCGATCAGGGAGACACGTCCCATCTTCACGGCAGTGAAACTCATCACTGTGACACACTTCAGATGATTCCTCTGCTAAAGAGACATGGAGGACAAATGGTAAACAGGAGAAAATAAGGGTTGTAGAACACATTTCAAAATCCTATAAATATAACAACAGGAAACTATGACAAAAACTTTGAAAACATTAAAACAGTAAATCATGTAACAGGCGATACAAGACACAGATGTTTTCTATTGTAAGACCAGCCTGAGTTGTAAGCCCAACTCCATCCAACTGACTTGTCTCATGACACGTGACATTCTCATCACTGTTGTCTCCACAGTCATCATCTCCATCGCAGACCCAGTGGGCAGCAATACACTTCCCACTGGCACACTGATACTGGGCACTGGAACATGCATGGGCACAGCCCACCTCGTCACTCCCATCCCCACAGTCATCATCTTGATCAAAGGAAGAGGAGAGGAAGAGGAGAGGGAGGTTATGAAATACTGAAAATTAGACTGAGTATATCAGTTTCTTGATATGTGGTTATACTGTGACTTTTAAGGGATCCAGGCATATCCGGTATCAGAGGCTAAATCAGATTTAAAAAAACAGCACAGAAGAGTGTGTTCGTGATACTACTCATAAGAGGATGACTTCAACTACATTGCTCTTTGGGGTCAAAAAATAATTTACACACAATGACTCAGCAGGAACTAACTTTGCTTGAACAAGATTAGATCTAAAGAGATTGATATCTCTTGCTTTTTTTAGTGGGTATACAGCAAGTCATGATCTCAGCAGTGGGTGTATATACGGTTGATCAATTTCCTCTGAAGTAGGTATAGGTCTTACAACTACAACTCTGATTCTGTTCCTCTGACATTCAGCTATTGACAAGAAAGTAATGGATGAACAAAACAGCGACTCCACAACCTTTACAAAGTATTGTTGAATGGAGTGACTTACCTGAATCGCAGTGCCACTTCACACTAATGCACCTCCCGCTGGAACAGCTGAACTGAGAGAGTGGATCACAAGAAGGGAAATCTGAAAATCAATGGAAGCACAAGCAAGAGTCAACTCTAGATGAATGGGAGTTCATAAACACCAAATCAAAGACTTCCTTTGATCAACCTTAAAGCCCAAGAAATGAAA
This sequence comes from Plecoglossus altivelis, assembly GCA_036571765.1. NCBI lineage: Eukaryota > Metazoa > Chordata > Actinopteri > Osmeriformes > Plecoglossidae > Plecoglossus > Plecoglossus altivelis. The sequence continues at coordinate 7,281,646 of BROE01000010.1, read as the reverse complement.
TAATATTGATGTGCTCAACATTTCACAAAGAAAACTTTGTCAGCATGACAACAAATACTTTTTTTGTAGGCCTGAGTGAGCCTTAATTTCAACTCAAGGTTAACTCAGTGAGTCAGTCTGGTCCAGAAGCTTACCACAAGCTGACGTCTCATCTGAGTGGTCTCCACAGTCATCCTCCCTGTCGCAACGCCAAGACTCTGGAATACATCGCCCGTTGGCGCAGGAGAAGTGATGATCCTGACACGTCTGAGCTGTAACAATAATCACAAATCATAGTGTACGTCAGAACAAATTTGAGACACTATGCACTTACTCCTACATTGAGCAATATTTAAGGTTTTTAAAAACCGTATAGTAGTAATACCTAAGCAGGTAATGTTGGATTCATCCTCGTTACTACCGCAATCGTCGGTTCCATCACAGAGCCACTTCTTAGGGATGCAGCGGTTATTAAGACACTTGAAGTGATCTGCAGGGCAACTGCGGTTATCTGAGGTTTAAAAAAAAAAGTATTATATGAATGAAAAATTACTGTATCTGATCCACCTTCTGGTATCTGAATGGTAAGATTGGTACTGCACTGTGACTTACAGCAGATGAGTGCTTCTTCGTCACTAGCATCTAAGCAGTCATTGTCACCATCACACTTCCAAGAAGCCTGGATGCAGCGGCCATTTTGACACTGAAATTCATCACTACCACATGCTTGAAACTCTGAAGCTGTTTGCAGGGCTGTACACAAACACACAGAAAGACACAGAGAACATTCAGGCTAACGTGTGTATAGGTAGTTAGTGAGGACATATCAGACATCCAGTTGTTGTTTTCTTAGAAATTGTCTCTGTTATTCTCGTCAAACAGTCTTAGAATACTTGACTTACATGAACATGTCCTGTTATTTGTATCCAAGTGCTGGTTGTCAGCACATGCACAAACTCTGTCACCTGGTATGGCCAGACACAAACTACCACAGCCTCCATTGTTTATCCGGCATGCATTTTCACCTAAAGAAAAACAAACTGCTCAAATCAATCTAATTAAAATGACCCTTTACTGTTTAATTAAAACATGTGTTTCCCTTACTGTAGTTTACAAAAATATTGCCAATTGGTTTTTCTTTTGCTTTTGGTGCTGTGAGCCTTTTGACAGGCAAGATTGCAAGCCACTTAACAGTTGTTCTTGATAGTTGCATTTTGCATTACAATTTAATTGGAATTGAACAATTAATGACAGGTTTATTTCCTGCAGTATGTGTCATTAGCTGGCCAGAACACATTTTCCTTTGGACTCCATTTTATTCATTTGTCCATTTTGGACACTTGGAAAAAATCTATGTTACAAAACATGAGACAAAACCGTAGAAGATATAATGATGAAAGGTTGAAAAAGGTTTTAAACCTTAGACATAGAACATGGAAAAGACATAATAACGCCAATAAATAATAAAGAACTACATTATGTTCTTTATTATAAATTTAATAGTGTCCTGGGGAAAAAAACCCATTTTGGGACAGAAGTAACTTTTATGGTTCTCCAATTTTGCATGATTTCTACTGCCAATGGATTACCATGGAGACATTCTCTCTCATGTGGTTCAGTTAAATATCTTGTCGTTTGTCTTTTTCAAAGCATCTTGACAAGAATGCAACATATTAAATAATAAGACCTGAAGCAATAATGATTGCATTTACCCTGCTGTTGTTGTGTGTCATAAACACAAAGTCCAAATAAAGGAGGCCTCTCGCTCTTCAGTAAAGAAACTTGCTTTGACAGCAGATCCAGCTGGAAAATAGACCCACTCGTGTAATCATTCCAGAATATATGGTTTTGGTGCTGAGAGATTCCAAAGGGATGGCTCAGTTCTTTGCCCTTGTACACCACCTTTAAATAAAGAAAATTACAGTGACGGAGGTTTAAATGAACAAGTATTGTAGTTGCAGTCTATAAGCAAACATGAAGGGATATCCATCCAACGTTAGAATCAGATGTGCTATACTTTCAAACCACTTCACTATTTCCAACCTATTTTATAACAGTCGGCTCTTGTTCAGTACAGTACTCCCACTACTCCACTTACCATTCTATGGCTTCCATTGAGAAAGATTTTCTCAATATGGTCATAGTAGGCGTCGCACCAGTACATTGTGCTGGAGTCGTGATCCAAGGAGAGTCCGTTGGGCCACAGCATGTCTGAGGAGACAAAGACCTGGCGATGGGTGCCATCCATCCAGGCTCTCTCTATCTTGCCGATGCTGTCGTTCACCTCATCTTCCTCCCAGTCAGTCCAGTACATCCAACTGAAATGCATTACAATTGGCACTACAGTCTAAAAACAACTCAAAATACTTTCAAATACATTTTGCATACGTTTTTGATTTGCAGTCTGTTATTTCCTTTACAAACTGATTTAAATATTTCCAACTTCAACTAAATGGCTTCCTTTTCGTTTGCAGCATGTCCATTCTAGATGGCCATCTATAAAAAGATGTAGGTTTACTCACTCTTTTCAAGTGTGCTACTTAGTAAAGACTTCCTGTTAAAGTACAGCCCCTGCCAAGTGCCTGAAGACAGCCACCTCATTGCAATGGGGCAAAAGGGTTCATCTCAAGTCTTACCACAGGGCATATCCACAGACAGAGGGGGAAACTAGGCAGACACTTGTCACAAACTAAAAACTGGGAAATGGACAAATACCTTGAGAATAATCTTTATAAGGGATGTCTGACACGAGTATCACGCATTCTCACCTGTGAAGTGGATCTACCACAATGGCTCTCGGGTGAGACAGATCTGTCTCCAGGAGAGTCCTTCTGGTCTGCGCAGCTTTTTCCAGTCTGGCAACACTGACTGTTTTCCTGTAGCCATCATTGGTCCAAAAGATGTTGTTCCCTATCCAATCCACTGAAATTCCTTCTACATTATCCAGGTCTGGGATGGAGTTGAAAGAGAACAGAAAACAGAACAAGATAAGATAGTAGTTGGATTGATCATTCCTGTATCATAATAATCCATCATTGTCTCAGGGATCCTATTAATGTCATTTAAACCCCAAAGTGAAGTTCTGCAAGAAATTAATCATAAGCACACACGCACAGCACACAAACACACACATGCATACATACACTTAGACACATGCAAACACACACACACACACACACACACAAAAAAAACAACAGCCATGCAATAATGGTGCTTACATAATCACATTTGAGAATTAAAGGTTGACCTAATTCCAAAATACAACTTCAACACATTTCAAATGATAAAATAGCAAGTACAGTATACATTGCAGCAAAATGCCAAGTGATTAATTGCAGTATATGCTAGTTGTTTTGGTCAAAGAATTTCCTCTCCTTTCCTCAAAACTCTTGAGAAGGGCCCTTTGTAAATCAGAAATGTTCGAGGCAGCATGAAGATAAACATAGCAATAACACACCGTCCTTCAAAATGGTCTCTCGACGTGTCCCATCAAGTCTCTGCCGGCCAATCAGGAAGCTGGTGGTGTCGGCAAAGTAAATGTGTCTGGAGTCAGCATGGAAGTCGATGGCCCGTGGGTTCACCAGACCCTCAATTGGTGGCATGGGCTGAACCCTCGACTTAGTATTCAAGTCCAGTCCTCGAATGACCCCAGGTCTCCCTTTCCCATAGAAGAGAAACACCTCATTGACAGGCTCTGCAGGATAAAAAAACATACAATACTGTATCACATCTGTAAAGTGAATTAATCACATTCATGCACGTATGATTCACTCATTAGATACCGCATTTGAAAAATCGAAATGCATCATCATAACTCAAACCACAATTAATGGTGTTGATCAGGGTTTCTGAAATCAATGTGATTCGTTTTCTGTGTTTTTCCGAGACAATGAAACCATGAAAGGAACTGAGGCAGTCTTAAACAGAGATTTAGATGGCGGTTTGCAATTCATTAGTGACTGGCTGAAATGTTGTTTGGATTGACTCGGATGCTTATTAGACCTGGCAGAGGAATACTCTGAAGACAAACAAATGGATTTGTTTGAGCATATCATGGATCTGTGTGTGCATGTGTGTGAGTGTGTGTGCATTTCTGTGCAACACCAAATAAAATAATACAACCATTTATAGCATTGTGAAGTAACCTGCTACTTTCAATTACAACACGCAAAGAAATACTTGCTTACAAAATTTCATACACATATACATATCACTGTCTAGAGATGTACATTGAAATCAACATGAAAAAAAATTACGTTAAAATAAAATTCCATAAAAGACAGGGAATTTGTGTTACTCCATCATTATATGTGACCCTAAGTTGCACTATGCTTACTTTTACAGGATTTGCTATCGCTGGCCAGGACCAAGCCTGTAGGGCAAAGGCATGATCCGGATTTGTACGTTCCGCTGAGCAAGCATATGTGTGAGCAGCCTCCTTTCCTCACGGACTGATCTGGCTCACATGCATGGCTCCTGACTACAGACAGACAGAGACAGAATGAGAGACATGAGACAGAGACAGACAGACAAGAAGACAAAGAGAGAGAGACGAGGAGAAAAAGACAGAGAGACAAGGAGACAGAGAGACAAGGAGACAGAGAGACATGGAGGCAGATAAACATGGAGACAGAGAGAGACAGAGAGACAAGGAGACAGAGAGAGACAGAGAAGAAATGAGACGGAGACAGAGACAAGGAGACAGACAGACAAGGATTCAGATAGACATGGAGACAGAAAGAGACATAGGGACAGAGAGACAAGGAGACATAGAGAGAGACAGATATACATGGAGACAGACAGAGAGAGATAAAGAGACAAGGAGACAGAGAGACATGGAGACAAGGAGACAGAGAGACACGGAGACAATAATGGGTCAAATGTTAGCGATTGATCTCACTTGCTATTGATATCGTAGCAGTAATGGGAGTCTTTGGGTCATAAATAAAAAAACTATTGTTAGAATAGCGTACTTAAGGTACCGCTGATGCATAACAGCACTGTCAGTGGCTGAACTTTTTTAGCACAACACACTGGCTTACAGACACACAGGTAGTGATGCACGTATAGTTCTAAAAATGAAGTAAAGAAGAAAAGAACACATTTCACTTTTTACCTGTTGTTTGAATGAGTTTATGATACACTCGTATTCCTGTTACATTCTCGATGGTGGCAACAGTTTGAAAGTCTGTGAAATTAAACCTGTTTATCTTCAAAATGTCTACTTTGGCTCTGGAGGTCTCTGAGAAGGCTGCAAACAAATAATCTTCAAAGAGTGATAATCCAGTAAGGTAGGACACCTGGGGAAGTGAGAAGAAGTGATGAGAAGAAGGAGGTGTCAGACCAAGCAGAGTTGGCTTGGAGTTCCTTTACAGCAAATTCAATATCATCTCAAATGATTCCAAAGTAAACATATTTGCATGTGTCCTCCATATAATCCTTGCTTGATGGCTTTGAAAAGGGAGTATCATCAGGGGGAAGGTGCGTATAAAAAATAAAGTGTCTCTCATTTGGCTTTCCTCAAACACACACTACTGAAAGAATGTCTACAGTCATCTACGTGTAAAGCTATACTTACAAAGCTCCGTTGGATAACAGTGTGTCTATTCCTCCCATTGTAGTCCACAACTGCAATGTACTCCAGATGGATGTCGGCCCAATAAACTAGTTTCCTGACCAGGTCAAGGGTCAGGGCTGTGGGTCGATCCGTCTGGTTTTCCACTATCCTGCTTCTGTTGGTGCCGTCCATACTGCACTGCTCCACCTTAGCCGGGGCGCCAAAGTCTGTGAGGAAAAGTTTCCTGAAAGGCAAGTTGAAGCCCTGGGTATAAAACAATGTGTATATAATCAAAGTATGTTTAAAGGAACTTCAGGAAAATAAAGAGATTTGCCTGCTGTTTGGAGGTAACTTATTCACACTTCTGTCCAAGAGAGTCTACACTGTATTGTGTTTATTCAACTGAGCCATACTTAAAAGCTAATTTGAAACTGTAAGTAGAGTTTTGATGGCAAGAATAAAGCAAGACTATTAGGAACCCTCTTCTTGGCACATCCATCAAATTATTGCAACCCAATGCTCATCGGGACTGGCCCCCATCTCATGTGCACATCACTGAATTCCATTCAGTTACATTTCAAAGATCATTCCATTTAATCCAAATTTAAATATTCTGAGACAATATAATCAATACAGTATTTACTTACATGCGGTCTAATTTGGTGCTCTATTATGTCATATATACTGTGGATCATTGCCATTCAAAATTAGTTAGCAGGAAATTCCGCATCAATAATTCAATCCAATGACACTGACATATTACCTCCTCGCTTTGATGTAGTGAGAGAGGCTTTGTTGCGTGGAGGTGCGGCGAGTGAGGGTGCAAGGGGAGGATAAAGTATTTGTCTAATGACGACTGACAGCCAGGGTACGGGAGCCACTTAATCTATACAAGTCACAGCAGAAGAGGAATACCACAGGTTTTTAACCTAAGCTGTGGTTTGGCAAAGAAATGCTCTGTCAGCAGGAAATGGCACTTTCTTCTGACAGCAGCCACAACTCCTCATCAAAAACCAGTGTGGATTTGCAAAAATGAGATGTCAAATGTATTGAATCATGCACAGCATTTCCAGCATAAAAATGGGGACTTTATGTGACAACATATGGGAGTGCTATTTGACGGCGCATGACAAAATTGAGATTCAACAATGAAATACGCTTTTCTGTTCCCTTATTTATCTGAGTTATTACACTTGGTACAGTTCACAAACACTGCAAACCGACTTTAACATACAAAATGTTGCTTCGAATGACATCACTGGAAAATGCAAAAATAAAGAACAAAAACAAGAGAGAAAACGTGAACTTACCCCATCAATGGGTCCAGAGCAATGCCACTTGGATTTTGAAGATCTTGATCGACAATTACGACACAACTTTTCTCTTTCACTTGGCAGACTAATATTTCATGGCTGACTCCATCCACAAAGTATATATTCCCTGTAAGCCAATCCATTGCAAAATGCTCCACATCTAAAGGCAAGAGACAGCAGTAGAAAATGAAGATATCACCCACTATACCTTGAAAACAATAAACGCATCAACGCTGAATGAAAATCAGACACATACTTGAAAGATACTTTTCCATCAGTAGGTGTGCTTGTGAAAATCCTTTTAACTTGGTCACAGTGGCACACCAGAGCTGTCTGGTGTTGTTCATGGAGGAAATCCAACACAGGGAATCTTCCTTGTAAATAAAATCCATTGCCCGAGTTCCATTTGTCTTTAGTGGCTTCAAGCTTGAGACGGATGACCCATTAAGATGTGTAACAGTGATATACTCTGTGCTACTTATGAGCAGAAGAGGTGGCCTGTCCCCAGGGTCTGAAATAACACAAAGGACAAGTGTAAAGTTTGCATACGTGTGGTAAACAAAATTGCCACTTTTTGTCACTTAAGTGTCTGACGTCATGCAGTAAATTTTCTAACACTTGTATAGACTTTTAACAAATCAGTCAGGCTCCCATGGATACAAGTAAACATGTTCAGTGGCACTGTAAAACATGAATGTACACTAATGCTAAATATACTTGCTTTATATTATTTTAGGGATTAAAAGTTACAATTAGTATCATTACAATGTTCAATTTCATTAAAGTAATCAACATCATTAATGTACTCTTTCACTGAAACTGAAAGAAGTGACTGACCTGGCTTGCAGAGGTGCAAGGCTAAAAGCATCAGGGGCTGGATGCATCTAAGTACATCATTTAGACTAAAATCATCTATCCCTCCACACGAGATAGTTTAACTCATTAGGATTAGCAATTCAAGGGATAAATTGAGCTTCCCAGTCTTAAAAACTCCAAGGGTTATTCTGTATCCATTTGCTTTTAGGTAAAGGCTACTCCACTTATTTACTGTTTAGTTACTTCAGCACTAGGCAAAAATGTACCCACATGAAATAACTCACTTTCAATTATGTCAGTGAAAGGGTCAAACTAGATACTTAAAGCAGGGATATCCCATAGCAGTGTCTGATTTATAGTTGTTTAGCATACTGTAGTAAAAGCCGATCCACAGTAGACTTAGCATAATCGATCATCTTACCATCCTTGGCTTTGCAGGACCTTCTGTTGGATTGCAAGGCGTAGCCATCTGTGCAGCTGCATCTGTATGAACCGTAAGTGTTCATGCAGATTTGACTGCACATCCCATACTCTGCACATTCATCACGATCTGTGGAGGCCAAACATCTGTTAGAAAGCGGTACCATCAAAAGGAACTCTCCACTTCCACTTGCCAATATACCAACTTAACATGACCTATCAGGGGGGAAAAAAGGAAAAAAGGAAACAGTGATGGGAGGGACAGAGTCACAGTGCTCCTCCATCTGCAGGGTTCTGTGGCAGCCATACCTTGGCAGGATCGCTGGTTTTCCTCCACCTCAAACCCGTCTGCACAGTAGCAAAACGTCCCATTGGCAGTCATGGCGCAGCTGTAGTGACACATCATCTCATGGCATTTCGGCAGGAGTTCTGTCAGTCAAAGACCAGAAAAATGTATCATTTCTGTTGCGACGTCAAAAACATACTTTACAGTGAGAAAGTAGTTTTTTTGGCATCATTCAATACAACATGAAGAGCTCCACCTCTCAGTATGTAGGAAATTTAAGGTCCCAATGTGGCAGATTCATCACTTCCACAGCACTAAGTGCTAGTTATCACAGACATTACTGTGAGAGCCATGCTATGCTGTCTGCAGTTTAAATACCTCCACCCCTGCATTGATTGATATCACCAGCTGGCTTTGCCTTTAACGTAAAAAAACGAACATATCCAATCATCCAAAATGACTGCTTTTATCTTTTTCAACACTGATGACCAATCCTTGTCATCTTTAGAATGAGAACTACTATTTACCATCCCTATCAATATATACAGTCTTATACTGTAGGACTTCAGTTATGAAGTGGACACTACAGAAAACAAAGAGAGAAACATTTAAACATGTTGTATTAAAAAGATTAGGCTGGACAGCAAGCACAGCTTCCCCATTTCCTAGTCTAGGCTGGTAAAATAGATGACTACCAAGGGGCCTGGGAACTGATCCATGTGGTGTGACTGATTTCCCTATCTCTCATACAGTGTTTCCTGAAGGTGAAGTCACGACTGAGTGTTCCACTAACAAGGTGGCCTCAGCCTCTGGGGTTGGGGGAGGCTCAGAGGCTGAGCCATGGGACGGCTGCCTGGGGCTTCGGTTGAGGGCAGCGCCCTGCTGAGACCATCCGTTGTACCACCAGGAGAATGTCACTCTGATACACGGCCATAGGTCCTACACCGCCCTGTCTTGTCCGCTATGCTAGACTAAGCTCCGCTCCCACCCAAGTAGGGCGCCATGGCCCCTACGGGATGTACAGTACACGAAGGGAATGATGGGGACAAATGTATTACTCAGACCCCACTGGTTCACGCCTCACATTAGGAACCTGCTCATTATGAGTGCCCAACTCCCCATTGGTGGTGCCCTGGTGAGGCATCATGGGAGAGTGATGAGGCGAAGCAAAGCAATCAGTGTGGGATGGGCCAGCCTGGAGCTGTATCTACTGTGGATAGTGACTGTTGAGATAGAATATTTCACAAACAAAAAAACTCCACTACAGTTAACACCTCAACTGACAAAGATTTGACTACTAAAGCAACTTTTGCACCTCACCACAGCAGTATAATCACTCACTTTCATGTTCTACGCTGAATCCTTCCTCTGGAGAGTTTTCTACTACCTTCTGCCTAAAAATAGTTTAAAGGATCATGAATATGGTAATAGAATTGGAAAGTCTCACTCATGGTTTTAAAGGTTTGGTGGATTGTGTTTTACATAGGATTTATTGACAATGTGATTACAATAGCTAAATAATGTTTAGGAATGTCACCGTACAATCCAAACGCTTAGAGTTGTAAACTAATCTGCTTCTTTAAAACACAGCCATACTGCAGCAAATCTGTTGCGAACTCACCTCGACAGTGCACTCCTTCGTCATAGCCATCTATGCAGTCTGTTACTCCATTGCAGAGCTTACTGTAATGTAGGCATCTTTGTGTTCCAATGCACTGCACGTGATTTGGTGGACACCCCACGAACATATGACTAGTGCCTGGAAAAATGAAGAAAATTTGAACAAAGTTGAATTTATAATATGAATTTTGTATAACTATATCGGTTTCCCAAAGCCAAAACCGCAGAAGCACACGTAAAAAAAACAAGTTTAAAAAAACTTCAACCAAGTTGATCTAGTTTGCTCACCAAACTCAACCCAAGCTCATGTCTTGTCAAACACATAGCCTGAATGTGTTCCTGAGTGTTTCCAGGGTCAACACCCAGAGGTTTCCACTCCTGGCTTTCCCTGTGGATGCTCGTTCCACTTTAAGGATTTCAGCAAGAGTATCATATATAATTCAACAAATACCAAAATGGTTAAAAATACTCCGGCTTCATCCAAATCCCCAGTTCTCCAGAGGACTGAGGTAAAGTGTCTGCTGCTGCGAGAATGCCGTTGCTCATCACACGGTCTACCTGGTTTGGCAGATGCCTCCCCCAGGTAAGGGGACGCTGGGACATTGTTAAATGTGTTCACTTCCTACTGTGTTCCATCATTCAACAAACACACGCTCACAGCAGTTACAACAGGCGCCTATCCATGTTGAAATTGTTTTTTTCTGTGCTCATTATCGATTTTTATTATGTTAAAGTTTCTTCTGCATAAGGTTCTTGTTTGCCAGATAAACATATAAACTAACACAGACACACACACATACTGTACATAAAGGTATGGTACAATGCAAATACAGATTTTGACATTTTGGATCTAAAAGCAAACAGATGCGAAACCTCTTCTTAGCTCAGCATTATTGTGCTCATTATATTGTCGAAAACATGACTGTGTTTAGGTGCCGAAAATGCCGAAATGTGTCTGGCAGGTTTCACCAGATTCACTCATGTAAATTTAAACCTCACGGATGTAGAATTTAATAAAAAAAGCAGTTTTCAACATGGAAAAACAGAATGGTCTGGAATCGTTCCATAAAACCACTTCACACCTCACTAAACCAAACCCATAACACATCAGACAGCCTTCTGGCAAGATGCGCCTGTTCACGCTCTGAGTGTTTGGAAAGGTGAAATGATCCTGTGAACCACACCGAACAAGCTTCCAATACAACAAACAAGCAACACTTTTATTTCCTATAGCCATCAGAGATCAAGTATCAGCCAGGACTTGTATAAGGTTAAATTAAACAGAGAGGATCCTCAACTCTAATTTGCAACAGAAAAAAGTAGAACACGTTATTATACAGACAGTGGAGAATATCGTAAATCAAGAATATTCAGCAGGAGTGTCTACCTCAAACTCTCAAGAGGGACTGTATAAAATAGAGACAAATTCAAAGATCTATGGTTGAGAAGAGTGCGCTCATCAGTATCCTGCTGTAAGTATGCCTTCAGTACCGGACGCAGCTTTGGTGGAAGGTTAACTCAGGACATATCCCTACAGCGTCGGGCTATGGTCAAAGACACACAAAGACAGGATGGCCTCTATGGCTGCATTGTAGAAACTGCTGTCTTGCTGTTTAATACGACAATGCCATGCTACATTAGTCCCACAAACCTCTTCCCTCTAGGTGCCAGGTTTCCAAGGGAATAGTTATATTCACAAGTCATTTATTTTTATGTGACATGTGTCAGAGAAAGTCACCCTGAGTAAACATGTTTTAATAAACACCAGACTCATCTATTGGCTATTGTGTAAATAGATCGTCTACAACCGTCATTGCACATTTTGGTCTGGGTCGCAAAATCGAATGGCATCGCAGTTTTATTGAACAACTCTAAGTTTGATGTCAACATTGAAAAGGGAACACAGACCGTCTCCTCTATTCCATGATTGAATCCTGACACAGAATATAACAATTTATACAACAAGTCTGAATACCAAGATGTCTTTTCTGAGTGGCTTATTTCCATAATGACACTACTATACGGAAGGTAAGGTAACCGTAAAAACATGTTTCAAAGTGGCACGAAGCCAAGGGAGCAGCAGTTAAACTGTCAAATTGTGGTGTATTTATATAGAAAAACTCTGAGAAAAGAAAGAGAAAACAAAGCATAAAACGCATTAACAAATAACTTCTCTAGAGGTTGTGCCGACAAGACTGAGGTTTCAATTCCTGACAGATAAGACATTCTGCCATGTGTCTGCACATCACTTTAGAAAATAACATTAATAACACCATCCGGCTCAAACAAACAAAATATCGAGGGAAAAAAAGATCCCTTTGTCCTATACTAAAGTGGGTGGCAGAGTCACATTTGAGGAGTTCAAAAATGCATGCACAACAAACAACAGGGGATAAAAGCATGTACAGATCCTGCCTCGAGTGGCTGAGGAAATCTAATGAAGGTCTCTCTGCAGACAATAGATTGTGTTGAGGGCAGTGGTGGTGAGGGCTGGAGCAATGACCAACCTAAGCAGGAAGTGCTTTGGGACAATTAAATACAATTTTGACCACTCAGTGTCTCATTTTGAGGCCCTAAATGTCTCAGAAACATCTGAAACATAATGTTTGGAGACATATAGAAAGCTGCAAACAAACCCTGTTGGGAGTCGACATAATGCCACGTCTCAAATGGATTGATAGGGGCAGCTATAGAACTTCTGGAATGTTAAAACTTTGTTTCGACCTTCCTTTCCAAGACAATGCGAGTCGTTTCATCACCTGCCTTCCAGTATAACATAGCAAAGAGAACATTAGCATAACAGCAGGAAGTGTTGCAAGGTACCTTCATGAGTGCGCTATTATGAGCTTGGTTCCAGACCCCCTGTTGTGCGGTGGGCAGGACATCTCATTTCATAAAAGCAGCAGTCTCTGTAAATTTAGCATCTTTCACAACAAAACCTAATCATTTGTGGAGTAGAAACCTGCAAGTCTACTGCTGATGTTGAAGTTCAAAAGGGAGCATTCCACTTTGTAGTATTTCCTCGTCTCAAGATAAGGCAGGGTTTTTTACGTAGAACATTGATGAGATGCATCATTCTCAGTTTGAACCTTCTGGGTTGACTGTGGATCTGTTTGTTTGACAGTTGAGAGAACAACACCAACAGTGCTATACAGCATGTCATTAGCATGTTCAATAACTGAAATGGTTTCAACAATGGAAGGAGCTTTAATATGTATGTTAATACAATATGAATGACTCAACACAGAACTCACACCTTATTGATGTTGTCCAGCTCGTGTGGTGTAGTGCCCATTTCATAATTCTATCAAATGATATACCTATAGTAAGCCTACGCAAGATATACTTTTCGTCCAGTTTCAATATGTCTGTATTAAGAATTCAAGGTTCCTCGCGGTTACGTCTTCGGATTCACAACATCAGGTGCTTTCAGTATGTAAGCAACCTTCATTTTGGCATAGGTCACTTGGTCCCAGTTGCATGAGCGATTTATCACCATAGTAAAAACACATTTTTAATAGCACTGTTTTCTATTTAGCAGGCTAAAGACAAGTGTCAAAGCTGCCTCATAATCCACAAAAAACAGTATGCATATATTAATAATGTATGGGTTGATCTTAAAATTCAGCGGATTTCACAGCCATGCTGCTTAATATTATTTCCTTTGGCATAAAGACACCTTTGAAATGTTAAATGCGGTATGCTATTTGCTTTTGTTTCATCTCCCTCTTCTGCATATGATGGTCCAGACCTTTGTCAGGACACCCGCTTATTGTACACACAGACACATACTGTTTAATCCCCATAAAAGTAGCACTATTGAAATAGCAAACTGAATGGTCTTGGACGCAACATATTTTGATGTCCTGCTGAAATTATTATGCAACACATTGACACATTTTCAAGTAGGGCCCAATCCAAAATAAACATCAATCAAGGACTTGTATGTGAATATTATCTTCCCAATACTCCAATTAGTCCAAGTCCAAGAACTATGCTTTTGAGTTTCAACCCTAGGGTAAGTTTCTAGTTTAATATCTTAAAGACAAGATCTAGGCACAAGCTTTCAATTGATTGATAAGCATTTCCAGTACAGCTATTAGAAGCATTTTCAGAGCTTTCCATTGTTGTGAAATGACTGTGTCTTCTGCATCCAGAGCGGACAGACTCACTGACACAAAGAAAAGACTACCAAATTTTCTCAATACAACTGCGTAACTGTAGAAAGTGTTCATGGTGTGACAACTGAATTTATGTTTCTAATCAAAATAATTCTGTATATAATTGACAAAAAGGAAGCAACAGACAGCATTATGACAAACTCTGAAAATGTGAGAAGATGCATTTCGATTTGACACAGGTACAAAGTTGTGGCCTCAAGTATTTTGCTTGCAGAGAGTGCATAAACATTTATCCTCACCCTTATCATGACTACACATCGTTTACATGAATTTTCTTGGGAGAGCTTTTTGATTGCTTAAATCATGCTAAGTCATGAAGCATTCATCTATTTGTGACATACACCAATATCAATACACTGCAGGGTATGAATTGCCATAATATGCCATATATACAGACGTATTAGGAAGGAAACTAAACATAGCGCCGCATACAAACGGTGAGCGGTTGAAAAATGTCCACATGATTGGAAGGCAGAATGTGTCATTAATATGTTAATCACTGCTACAGCATTGTAAATTGAGTAACAAGCCATAGTAATGGAACTATGTTGAGCTGAATTTGGGGCAGAATCTCCGAACGAATTCAAGAATCATCCTTTCTTTAGAGGACATTCAAAAGGTGCAGATGCCTCCTCTGTCCCAGTGTCGGGAGAGACTGAATTAGGCCTACTTTGCGAATTTCCTGGTTGTTTCTCGTGTTCAAAAGATAATTACCAAAAAAAACATAGATGACGGAGCTATAGAGTACGTCCCTCATTTTCCACTGCATTTGTTACGTTGGAATACCAATATGTCTTTCCGAACCCTGTCATGATCCTAAATGAATCCATAAAAGCCACTTTGCGGCCCATTTCACAGTTAGGCTGTTGGTGATTAATCTTCTCTTCCTGAGCACTTGTAGAGACCCTTTTTGGCTAGTCACCATATTTTCTCTCTGCTACTCCAGGCAGCCTTTTCTGCTCCTCAGCTGAGAGACGAATCATCCGGAGGGATGGTAGAGGGAGGCAGATTTCAACTACACTGCATTCATCAACTGTTACACTTTTTCCATACTAATTTGATTCTGTTAACTTCAATTAGTTGATACCCTTTCCAGACAGGAATACTGATGTAAAGACTGCATGTTGCTCAGGTCCTTCGCAGGAACTGTTATGTGACTCATGAACTTTTACAAAACCTACAAAGGGTCTTCCATAGTTTTCTTGATAAAAAACGGACAACTACAGCAATAGTAATCCAGTTTTTTTTTCAACTACTTGAGGCGTAGTTATTTGCTCTTTTGTCGGCTAATGTGTTTGTGCATCGATAGTTTGTTTGTTGATGATAAGTGGATCAAGGTTCTGGATGAAGAGGTTTGTGTAAGCTGATCCTGAAACCATTTGGCCTAGGTTCCCTCCAAAATGTTGTGCTCAAAATATGAAATGAATTCAGTTTACTTTTACCCTTAGTGAATGATTTTTCCAAATTAATATTATACTAGGAGCAGGTGGTGAGACAATGATTAGGGAGTCAACAACAGACACCTCAGTGCTGGGGAAACATACAAGCCATTTGAGGGGGGTAGGTCATTTGCCAGTATGATCAGATGGCTACCAGTCAGCCTTGGTTAGGCCCATGTGAAGCCCACAATGCTTGCAGGTGGCGGTGAAAACCACTTCGTCGCATTGGCACTCCCTCCTTAAACATATTGGTCATTTCCACTGTTGATTTGTTTGAGAAATGCAAGTCCTTTACAACCCACCTCTTCCATCGCAAAACCAGAGCGAAACACATGGCTTTGGAAAGGGCACCGAATGTAACTACCAAAGAAAACATTTAACTGAAAGATTTGAAAAGTGAAATGAGAAAGCACCATGATGTGATTGTTGTAGACCAGAATGCTTTGCAGCCAGATCGTTGGGTTCTTCTGGGATTTGAGCTACTCCCAGAAGGGCACCAGCTGTGCTGTCACAGATAAATGCACTGGATTTGTTTTTTTTTGTTTTTCTGAGTCTGTGGTTGAACACAGCTTTTTGTGTTTACAAAGTTATACTATAAACATGGAATAGTACAGCATTATAGGTTTTACAGTATGTGACAGCTTGTAGCTGAATCCAACAGCAAGCCATTCTATTCAGTGATGCTTTAAATGTAACAGAATATAGTTTGAGTCCTTGAAGGTTGGTATCGTGAATTGACTGAGAGTGCAAGAACAGCAGCCTCATGCAAACTCAGCATATATGGCAGTGCTCTTAAAAAGCTGCTGAAAGGTCTACAAGAGATTCTGTATCCATTAGCCACATGGGAGCAGTTAACCAAGATGGTGACTTTAACTGGATTACTTTCCTAAATTCAAAGTACAGATTCTCACAAATAGGAAATGTGTAACAATAAAATGAATCAGATGACTCGCGGAATAACTGGGAATAGTTTCTGCTAATATTAAATACTTTGAAAATTGAACCGTGTATTAATATGCCCCACATACAGTGAATGTAGAGCAAGACAATGTCATAGACACCTATGTTAGCATTATTCTGTGATGATTAATTATTGTCTGAAAAGCACACAAAGTGACCCACTTGAGAAATAATTTGCCAAAAGTGGGGAAATGGGGCAAAAATGAAACATCAACATTCTCATTTGATTAAAATGCGATCGATGAAAATGCTCGGCATGTTAGATGAGTGCAACAGTTACCAACTATTTACAAAAAATCGTCTGCCAGGAATGAAATGACATGTGTCAGGACCATGGACAGCACTAGACATCTTCTGCCACAGAGATCTAATGACCACTTAGACGAAAGCATGGCTGAAATGTGAAAACCACTACAACATGACGTGGAAAACATTTTTTTTTCTTCAAGAATCGTTTGGGTTCTGACATTACTTAATCTACGCATTGGCACCTCTAACACTAATACTTAACGTAATTTCTCCTAAGTTCACCTCAAAATGACGTAATTCTAAAATAATACATTATATTTTAGTCATTATATTTAAGTAATAGGATGAGCTATTTTACTTTTGCCTCTTATGATGGAGTTTTGTATAAGCATACGTAAATACATGTGATCCTGGACCTTAAACAGCCATCTGCATTGTTTGAATCAGATTTATTGTTGCCTGTCTTCAATATATACTAGTGTAGACCACATATTGAGAAGATTCTAAGACTTTTCAACACTACACTATTAGGCTACAATAACACACAAGTCACTAGTATCGACTATATAACTTGAATCAAATTCATTTTCCTGCCTGCCCCTTTTTTCAAAAAATGTGCAAACTTGGTGCCAAAGTTAAAACGGTCAATAATTCCTTTGTCGGTGACTGAACAGATGGGTATGAGTTTGCCATTTTTTCTGTGCTTAAATTGCATCCTTACTATAACATTATTTGAGTCTAAGTACGCAGATGTAGCATCACCGTCACGAGCCCCCAATCTCACCAAACAACCTAAGAGGCGCAGCCACACTACACACAAACTTGCACTCGATATTGGAAACGACTTACCTTGGTCTGCCCCGGCAGTCGTTAGCATTTTTGCTATAGGAAATAACCCCGAAATGGTCAAAAATGCCAAAATAAAGTCGCACATGGTTGCACAATGAAAGCTGACCGCAGCACTTCGTAAACGCCCTTCCGAGCGTTGCAAAAAGCAACCTGAAGTCCTTTCTCGCAAGTCAGGCGCGTTCTGTGGACCGGTGGAGGAATTCAAGTAAAGTAAAGTGATGACGATCACTCAGAAGGTAACGAAATCAAAGAGGGAGGGACGGCAGCTGCATGGTATTTTATTGACAATTTTAAAATATGGATGTAGACTAGATTAGGCTACATAAAGTCTATTGTTAGTAGAAATATGACACAGTTGCGGACAGTAGTATTTCGCTAGTGCAAGTCTGATATTCAGAGTGCGTATAAGTGTAAGTGAGCGAGACAGAGAGAGAGAGAGAGAGAGAGAGAGAGAGAGAGAGAGAGAGAGAGAGAGAGAGCATCAATAAACCAAATAATATCTGAAATATAATGTTGTACATCTTGTGAGGACCCATTTTTAAAGTGTGTTTTATTGATGTTGTTTTATTAAAGGTAAATTATAGGTAAAATTATGTTTTTAACTTCCATTACCTCAACGATTTGGCTATTTAAATTCCTCTGCTGCCATCTACAGTCCTCACAAAATATAATCTGTACAGAATGAGATAACAGCAGATGAACCAGAATAATCCTTCTAATGGAGAAAGCAATGCATTGAGGCAATCCACTGAAGCACAGGCCTTGTGAATTCAGAGGTCTTCCTGGATCAACCTCCTTAGAATGTTCTGTCTTGTATAGATCCCAGGATAATCTGGAAAGTAACCGTTCCTGTTCAGGCCATGGCCCCCAGATTCCAGAAGGTTAAGCTTCCAGATGGGAGTCCTCCCCTCACAATGCTTGGCAGCCCCAACAAGCCTCTCTCAACCTTTGCAGAGTAAAGAACACTGGGGAACATGCTCAGTCCAGGCAGAGATCTTTCACTGCTGTTATAAAATTCCATAAATGACCATTCCATATTTTTTCAATTCAGTCAGAATTGTGACCAAAATGTGTTGCGCCTTGTGTTCTTTGGTGTCCCAGAGCTGTCAGAGGACCCCTGCTGCCATGGCCCCTGTTTGGTTACAAACCTAGTTTTGGAGCGGGGTGGCCAGGAGGCAGGCTCATGAATTTCAATAAAGGTTCACAAAGAGGTTCACTGTCCGGAGGAGTATGGAGAGTGGTTGAGAAGGGCAGTTGCAGCGTTCATACAACAACCTTGTAACCGGTAGATGGTGATCGGCTGAGGGAGATGTACTGTGGTGATCTTCAGAGCAAAGGGCCCTCTATGCATAGCTCGAAAAACCACAACATACTCTGACTTCTCAAAGTCAAATAGGAATAAGCTTCTATATGTCCTCATTATTATGCCTCACTAGCATCCTGTATGACACAGGTGCTTTTTGTGTTGTCTGTTGTGTGTGGGTGTGCTACAAATACATGTGCTGCGAAACTCTGGCACCCCCTAGTGTATGTTATGTGTGACAACAAAAATGGCTACAGTCCACCATTGTTGCAGAAAAAGTTATTTGAACCTTCAATTTGATTGAAGACCAAATCTGCTGTAGAGTGAAATAACTTGCCCTATTGATTAAAATACTGAGAACACAGGACAAAAACCTACATCAGTATTCAATGTTGTTTATGTTAGGTCTCTATATGAGTAGCAACTTCATGGAAGACAGGTTCTATGATGTGTCTCTAAGAGGGACACTTCAGAACTGGTTTAGTTAATTTAAGTGTCATACTAGGTCTTAAAACATGGAGCTGATATTCTAAACTGTTTTTTTCAGCACTTGACAGTGAGAAATCTATCATGGGACCTTACAAAACATGTTTTTGCTTTTGAGCTAGGCACAGAAAGGTGTTACCTGTTCAGGTTCAAAGCAAAAAAACAAACAAAAAACAAACCTACAGACATTCAGCACCATGGACAGCGATAAGTTAGTCTTTTAAAATAGTTATATTAACCGTTAATTATTAGCAGTAATTCTTAGAATTCAATTCACAATCTCTGTTGCTTTCCTGGCAGCATTGTGTGCTGCCATGGTCAGATCTACTGGGTCAGTTTTGATCGTTGGAATGTATTCATCTTTAGTCAAATCAGCTACTAGTCGTACAGCAAATGCTGTAGGCCAATTGTAACCACTGCAGTCCACTGGACGTGTTATCGTGTTAGAAGAACGCTGACTTTTGGAGACGTTTAGTAACCGTTTGACATGACGTGTATTCCAAAGAAGCTTGCTTTGTTGGAAAAAAAACACTCTGTAAGTTGTATTAATTAGTCGAAAGCTTGTTATCCAAAAGTCCAGTTTAATTTTGAAGCTACCTCGTCATGTAACGTAATGTTCGCACAGGCCATTCACTGTTATACACGTTGTTGGATTTTGGAAATGTTCAATTTATGTTTGGAGCCTTTGAGATGAGACCACGGGAGGGCGTGGCCGATTGTTTTAGTTATTTATATGTCCTCCAGTAGACAATGCTACTCGGACACACTGACAGAATAACATAGATTGGTCTTTTACGTTGAAGACGCAATCATTTGTTTAACTCATATTTATTTTAATATTACTCAACTAAAGCAGTTATTGGCTTTCTTTCCTTAGTTTAAATGTGAAAGTAAAACCACCAGGCTACGAGGAAGTAAACCATTAGACCTAACCAAATTATTGAGGAAATAACTTGGAACCATAGGAAACATACTTAACTCGTCATCTTCATTGGGCAAAAATCACAGCCTGGATTCCTTATCTCAAAGCTCAGATAATGATTAGCCAAAATATTTACAGAGAAAGGTGAAAGACCACATTTTCAGCGTGTGCCACATTTCTTTCTTTCGTAACTGGCGACATAGCGTTTCCTATCTGGAATGGCATAGGTTGTTACAGTAGGCTGTTCTGAAATTTTAGACCGTCTCAAATCATTCCGGAAATAGTTTCAGTCATGGATCCATTCATCTCTGACTGCCCATCAGACGTTTTCGAGCGTGTTTCTGTTTTGTTGGGCTGCAGTCCTACCTCTGAGGATTTAGCGGCTTACCTGGACAAGCACGACGAACTGCATGTTATGCGCGAAAAGTTTCTGATGCCCAAAATTGGTGATCTTCCGCCCTGTGAGTTGTTAATACGAGTTCTGTTTTAAACCTAAGGTTTCTGACACACAGGCTGCAATGGTTATACTACCATACGATTTATCAACTCATAGTGCACAGTGTATTGTTTTAGTAGTGTATGTGGCCTAGATACACTTTCAGATGATAATGTGTGGCTTATCATTGCCCCAACAGTGAGGCCCAGATCCCAGACAAGGACAAAGCCTACTGCCAGCAAGGGAACAATCCAACGAAGTTACCCATTCAAAAAGAGTTTAGTCTCGGACCAGGTTTAATCCTTGTCTGGGAACCTGGGCCTGACTCATCATAATTTCGATAGTTGGTTTGGAATTAGATGACGCTGTCGTTACTTTTGCTTTACTGCTGTCTAATACACGACGCTGCGCATTCCATCTTTTTCCACGTTTTAATTGGGAGATCTTGGATTGCGCTAATCCACTGTAAATGTTGCCATAGCCGACCTGTCGCTCGTAGATGGCTCCCAGGAATGCATTTACTTTGTGGGAAACTCACTTGGCCTTCAGCCGAAAAAAGCAAAGCAGTATATTGACGAGGAGCTGGATAACTGGGCAAAAACGTAAGTTTATCTGCCTTTACATCAAGTATGTCACTTTATTTTAAAAGCTACATCCTTGACAACTCAATGCAAAAAGCACATGTCCTCTATTTTTTCGAGTGGAGTTCACGGTCATGTCCATGGAGCTCGTCCGTGGGCTTGGGCTGAGAATAACATAGAGGACCTAATGGCAAGTGTTGTTGGTAAGTACCTGCTATTTCTCAGTTGGAATAAAGGGGCTTTATGTAAGTGGCATTTTGACCCTACTCTTGACTTTAATGACAACCTACAGTATTTGGCTAATTGCAATATTTGACTATTTACAGTTTTTCTCAATTGTTTACACACATTTTCTGGTACTCGAGACAAAAGGACCACAACATGTTACTCATTCACCAACCCCCCAAACCAATTCTGCTAAACTACAAGCACAATTCCTGCTTTACACTCAAATTTCAGTTCTAAAACACACTTTTTCCAAAACACTACACACAATTCTCTGCTTTTGGCACAATTTTCAGGCAGAAAATATCTTGTTTTCACAATGAACACACTGCCATTCAAATATGTACACTGACTCATCACAAGGGCAAACACCCGTCACACAGTTTTACAATTGGCAATCAGAGCTTTAGCATAAAAGGGCAATAGGTGAGCTGTTCTGTTTTGGAGCAATGGATGCCAACATTGAAAACAGAGGCAGAGCCAGAGGAGTGAGAGCAAAGATGAGGAGGACGGGGAGGACGAGGACGAGGAAGGCCAAGGACCGTAATCTCTGATGAGATCCGAGCCACTTTGGTTGATCATGTGGTCAACCATGGTCTAACAATGAGGGAGGCTGGGCAAAGAGTACGGCCACATTTGAGCAGGTACACTGTAGCATCCATCATCCGGACTTTCCGAAATGAGAATAGGTAAGAAATCTACTCGCACTAGAAAATTGCAGTACTGCATATCAATACAGTAGTCAATGAGTACAGTAGTACAGTATTGCCAGTGGACTGTTCTGTAGGACTGTAAAAGATACTGTAAAGTATGTTTCAAGTATTTAGGAGTTGTATACGTACTTTGTATTTACAGTACTGTACTATTTGTTTGGCAGAACTGAAAGATTACCAACTCAAGGTGGTCAGGAACGTGTTCTGTATCCTGAACAGGAAAATTCTTCTGTTGTTTTGTATGTAGTGTATGTGCAACTTTGTGTTGGTTGGGAATGGGATGTGTACACTGTGTACATTGTTTTTGCAGGAAAAATCAAATACAATTTTACCGTGCATTTGTGTGTTCTGAGAATAAAAACAAATATTCTCAAATATTTCACAACACACTTATGTGTGTACTGTCTGTAGTAAGTGTAACACTGAAAACACACAAACTGTACACTCTAACAATGTAACACACAAAAAAGGGCCTAAGTCATTATGATGAATGGAGACGAAAGTGTGTTACATTCATCATAGTGTTTTACATTGAGCACATCAGTGTGCAGATGGTTCTTATAAATGTCTATACTTATGATGGTTTGTGTGTGTCATTTGAAAACAAAATCCCATTTTGAGAAGAAATAACATTGTTTTCAATGTAAAGTTTCATTTTGCAGGAGAATTGAGGGGTTTTGCCCATTGTGTGTGTGTTTTGGGGATTTGTGTGTAGAGTTCTGAGAATATGAGGCAAGCTTTCAGAAAATGTGTGTAAACAATTGAGAAAAACTGTAAATAGATGAAGGGGGAAATCTAAAGTTTACTGTGTTTTCGTTCTGCAGTTAACGGATGTTTACTGTATGCCTTCTGTAGATTATTGAACTATTGCATAGTCATGGTTTGTTTAGGCTGAAGGACATATGAACAAACAAAAAAAGTTGAACGTGGTTTTAAAAGTGAATTTACAATGAGCAAATGTTATCCATCAAGTACATGTTATGATACGTGTGTGTGTGTGTGTGTGTGTGTGTGTGTGTGTGTGTGTGTGGGTGCGTGCATGAGTAAATAGGTGCTAAAGCTGAAGAGGTAGCCTTGATGAATGGTTTGACAGTTAATTTGCATCTTCTATTGGTGAGTGCGTTTAACCTCAAATCCACTATGGGTTTCTATTACAACAGTCAGTGTGGGCATTTATTGTACTTTTGTATCATTATTTCTTGACAGCTCTCCTTCTACAAACCCACTGCAAAACGACACAAAATTCTAATTGAGGACAAGGCTTTTCCCTCAGATCACGTAAGGCATTCTATTAATCTCCAAGGAAGGTTTTGTATTTCTGAAGGAACTCTGCAACAGAACATATCCAAATGTTGTGCTGTACTGTACTGTGAGTGGAGCCTTTTACTAGGCCAACATGTCTGACCTTGTGAATTCTCCAGTATGCTGTGGAATCTCAAATCCAGCTGCGAGGATACGACCCTCGTCAGAGCATGCTGCTCATGGCTCCCAGAGCGGTAATGTCAAGCACAGCACTCACGTTACAAAGCTAGAGGTCACTGTGTTTTTGCGTGTACTGAATAAAGGTATGCAGTGCGTGGGTTCAGTCATTCTCTGTAGCACCAAGCACGTTTTGCTCTTTGTCAAAGCTTACATAGCATTACATTGCTTGCCTGTGTGCGTTTGCATTTCTTCCTAGCAAAAGGACTGCAGAGGGAACGTCAACTTTCAATTTCATCATCATTGCCTATTTTTTAAATGGATACATCAGCATGATGTGCTCGCTTTATATAATATGTTTTGTGTAGTCCAATACAAACTCAACCGAACAATAAACCAACATCATTGTGGCATAGACTTGATCGAATCAGATTGGCGTGTGAAAGCTTGCTAATATCTGCCACAGGGTGAGGAGATTCTGAGAACTGAGGACATTCTGGACAGGATAGAGAAGGAAGGGGATTCAATTGCGGTCGTCATGTTCAGTGGAGTCCAGTATTACACTGGGCAGCTCTTCGATATGGCGTCCATCACCAAGGCTGGCCAGAGGAAGGTAAGGGCAGACTGCTACACTCACACCTTTTTTTTTACAGTAATGATTCAAAGTGGGAAACACTGACCTGTGGTGGCCAGACCATGGTAGAACAGATAACGGTGACATTTAAAGCTGCACTACTTACAGTTTTTCTCAATTGTTTACACACATTTTCTGAAAGCTTGCCTCATATTCTCAGAACTCTACACACAAATCCCCAAAACACACACACAATGGGCAAAACCCCTCAATTCTCCTGCAAAATGAAACTTTACATTCAAAACAATGTTATTTCTTCTCAAAATGGGATTTTGTTTTCAAATGACACACACAAAGCATCATATGTATAGACATTTATAAGAACCATCTGCACACTGATGTGCTCAATGTAAAACACTATGATGAATGTAAAACACTTTCGTCTCCATTCATCATAATGACTTAGGCCCTTTTTTGTGTGTTACAGTGTTACAGTGTACAGTTTGTGTGTTTTCAGTGTTACACTTACTACAGACAGTACACACATAAGTGTGTTGTGAAATATTTGAGAATATTTGTTTTTATGCTCAGAACACACAAATGCACGGTAAAATTGTATTAGATTTTTCCTGCAAAAACAATGTACACAGTGTACACATCCCATTCCCAACCAACACAAAGTTGCACATACACTTCATACAAAACAACAGAAGAATTTTCCTGTTCAGGATTCAGAACACGTTCCTGACCACCTTGAGTTGGTAATCTTTCAGTTCTGCCAAACAAATAGTACAGTACTGTAAATACAAAGTACGTATACAACTCCTAAATACTTGAAACATACTTTACAGTATCTTTTACAGTCCTACAGAACAGTCCACTGGCAATACTGTACTACTGTACTCATTGACTACTGTATTGATATGCAGTACTGCAATTTTCTAGTGAGAGTAGATTTCTTACCTATTCTCATTTTGGAAAGTCCGGATGATGGATGCTACAGTGTACCTGCTCAAATGTGGCCGTACTCTTTGCCCAGCCTCCCTCATTGTTAGACCATGGTTGACCACATGATCAACCAAAGTGGCTCGGATCTCATCAGAGATTACGGTCCTTGGCCTTCCTCGTCCTCGTCCTCCCCGTCCTCCTCATCTTTGCTCTCACTCCTCTGGCTCTGCCTCTGTTTCCAATGTTGGCATCCATTGCTCCAAAACAGAACAGCTCACCTATTGCCCTTTTATGCAAAAGCTCTGATTGCCAATTGTAAAACTGTGTGACGGGTGTTTGCCCTTGTGATGAGTCAGTGTACATATTTGAATGGCAGTGTGTTCATTGTGAAAACAAGATATTTTCTGCCTGAAAATTGTGCCAAAAGCAGAGAATTGTGTGTAGTGTTTTGAAAAAAGTGTGTTTTAGAACTGAAATTTGAGTGTAAAGCAGGAATTGTGCTTGTAGTTTAGCAGAATTGGTTTGGGGGGTTGGTGAATGAGTTACATGGTGTGGTCCTTTTGTCTCGGGTACCAGGAAATGTGTGTAAACAATTGAGAAAAACTGTAATATGGCTGTATAATGTGTTTAAGATTAGGAACTGTTCCCACAATTCTTGAGTGAACTTCTGCCCTTTCCACTTGATTGGGGTTGATTGGCTGTGGCTTCACACAAAAGGCCAAGGAGGAAAGCTCACATGCAACAGGATTGCTAGAACATAATTGGCCGTTTAGTAGCAGGCCTCTGAAAAATGTGAAATCGTAGCGCAACATGTTTTCAGGAGACGGTGCTTTTCTTTTTTTTTACCCATTGGATCTGTAATCACTTTCTAGTCATATTCAAACAAAGCCTGTCTCATTAACACCCTTGAAAGTCAGTGAAATGTTATTCTTAGAGATAAAGAAACGAGGAAATAGCTTGGTGTTCACAGTAATAACAACACAATCACTCAGGAGACTTGATGCCACACTTACGTACCCTGGCTGTTCCTAGCCCTGGAATCTGATATGGACAAAACTGTTGTGTGCTTTCCAGGGCTGTTTTGTGGGCTTTGACTGTGCTCATGCTGTTGGTAATGCAGAGCTCAAGCTTCACAACTGGGGAGTGGACTTTGCATGCTGGTGTTCCTACAAGGCAAGCCATGGATTGATAGGTTTTGACCTGGGCCAAAACTTTGATGAATTGCAAAGCCTTACAACTGTGCATACAAGGTCATTTGCAAACATACTGCTCATTTGATTTGTGTTGTGCAGTATGTGAATTCTGGAGCAGGAGGATTGGCAGGATGTTTCATCCACGAGAAGCACAAACACACCATCAAACCTGCGTGAGTTCACCTGCAGATAGTCTCAAAGAAGTTAGACTTTCTTTGTTGAGGCTGTACCTTCTGTGTAAGATATCAAAATAGATGCTTTTCCCCTGCTTGAAGCCATGATCATAAGTTACTTTTTTGTCTCAGGCTTTTAGGATGGTGGGGGCATGATTTGAAAACACGTTTCCAGATGAATAATGGTATGAAATTTATTCTACATGTTTCAGCACTAGCAATGTTCAATCAGAATGACCATTTCAAACATTTATGAGTTGTTAGATTAGGGTTTTCACACGTCTCAAGTGGCTTCATTGCTGTCATGATACTGAGATATACTGCCATCTTGTGGTGTATTTGAGTAGTATGTTGATTCTGTGTGATAATGTATTTACTAATAATGAATCTTTGCACAGAAATGGATCTTCTACCAGGGGTCGGTGGCTTTAGGCTGTCTAACCAACCTATTTTACTAGTTTGCCCACTGCAAGCTAGTTTAGAGGTAAGACTATTTAAATAAATATTAAATCTTTATGTCTGTGTTTCCTTGAGTGTGTATTTGTTTGTCGTGTGAATCAAAAAGTCCATATTCACATATTTATTAGTATGATGACAATTAAAATTCTTAGTCAGTTATCGTACTAACGATCCATTATAGCCTTCCTCTTTTCTTGTTTTCACAATTCAAGATTTTTAACATGACCAGTATGAAAGCACTGCGCAAAAAGTCGATCCTGTTGACGGGTTACCTGGAGTACCTCATCAAACATCACTACGCCTGGGATGAGGCCAACCCTCACAAGCCCTCCGTCCGCATCATAACCCCATCTAACCCTGAAGAGCGGGGCTGCCAGCTGTCTCTCTCCTTCTCTGTACCCATCAGAGCTATCTTTCAAGAACTGGAAAAGCGTGGCGTTGCTGTGAGTAGCTTTCAGTACATGTACACATCATACCTGTCTATAGATTTGCACCACTTCGCTTTTGATATACTGCTGGTTGTAGTCCTGAAGGCCGACGTACAGTATTCTATTGTATGTTTGGATCTTGATGTGAGTCCTGTTCTTCCCTCCATGCGACCCCTGGATTCCACTGCGGGTGTCAAGTGTGACATGAGAGAACCCAGTGTGCTGCGCGTGGCCCCGGTGCCACTCTATAACTCTTTCAGGGATGTCCACCGCTTCATCGCTGTTCTGGGATCCTCCATGGAGGCCAGCAAGGAGCAGCAGAGCTGAAGGGAGCAGCGTGGCAGGTTAATGGTTTAAGACAACGGCACTCAATTTCCATCTCAATGGTAATGTTTGCCTTGAAAGCGATGAAAGTCCATATGCTTGGTCTCCAATGAATGGACATAACTTCCTTCTAAACTGTGGGTTATCACATACTGCTTTATAAAAGAGGTAATTGTAAAAGCACTTTGATTGTTCATGCAGGTTTTTCAATGCAATGCGTGGATGCACATTTTGTGTAATCAGCACATTTATCAAATTTCCATTGTGGCATCATGTTACACAAGCTTTATGGAAGTCTTACGAAATAAACAGGGTATTTGACATGTTATTCTTTTGTCTCAGGCTGGGTGTAGCCATTCATATTTTGTGCTTTTATTATACCCTTGCATATATCGGGTGAGGCTGCAGATAGCACAGCATGGGGTTGCAAATGGTATGATTGGAAATCTGATGAGTGATCTATCTCCTCTAAGATTACACACCTCAGTGACCGGCGGTCCTCTCCTACCAATTAACACCTACTTTATTACATGTTGGATTGTTCCTAATGTTCCTGCGTGTGTTTATGCACTATTACCTTGACGGATTCCTTTTCCACAATTAGACATAATTGGCATATCAATATGCAAAAGCTAAATGGATTAACCTTCTTTAAAACTAATGAGCACCTCCACAGCCAGCTGGGGAATGGACCACAATTTGCATTTGTCATTTTTAGGGTGATTCGCAAATAAATTATTCAAAAGACACTAGATATTTTCCTTTCTTGGACGATTAAACCTTAATACGGTTGATTTACGAGATATTGTTCAGTGACACTTTTAGTAACAGCCAAGAGCATAAACAAAACCCAAAGATTCACACAGTAGCATTCGAAACTTAATCTGTGAAGTGTAGCGCCACAATTCTATTAAATTCATGCTATACTACGTGACCATAGAAGCTCGTATTTGCGTTCTTTTATTCTATTGTTTGGATCCAGCTCTTGTGATAAGGATGCTTAGAAGGAGTGTGGACTGGGCTCAGTTCTGCCTAACCCCGATTCAATTTCCATGCATTCATTTCCAAAGACTTTGTAATTTAATCACAGACAGCAGCTTGGTGGTGCTGGGTTTGCTTGCTGCCAATGACTGATTTGTGGGTGTTCCAGCACACATCCTGAAAATCCAGGAGGACTCATTGATTTGCGTTCTTTGCCAGTTTCCCGTATAGAGGGAGAGAGTGGGGGAGGGGTGGGGGGCTGCATGTCAGCTGAATTGCCATCAGCGGAGGGTCTTGTTAAACATCTGGCCTTTGACACCAGCCAGGCTCCAACACCAGCTCGGGAGGAGCGATTCAGCTACTGTGCCAAAACTTCCACAACATCTGACGGCCTGCGTGAGTAACAGTACTGTAGTTTATGAGCAAATCTGGAGACTCTAATTAGTATGGAAGTGAAGCAGAAACTTCTGCTGAAACAGAAGTGAAGTAGATCCCAAATCAAAAGCTACATTGTTAGATGAATGGGAGTTTGTCGACCGAGCTGTTAAAAAGGATAGGATATCGGAGACGTTTGGGAAGATGTCCATTTCCACTCACAATGCAGCACTACCACGTTTAGCCTCCCTAAGAAATAATGATTTCAGACATTTTTGACTACTTCCTCAGTGTGAGGTGCTTTCATTTAGTCACTTTCATTAAATTGCCCCGTCTCTCTCGCTCTCTCTTTCTATGTTGTGTGCAAGGGCATGTTAAACTTAGCTCTCCAGCCTAAGGCGCTGAGCAGTAGAGGAGTCTGCAGGTAATAGGAATTGAGAGCTGCACGCATCAAATTTAATTACCTTAAATAGCACCCCCCCAGGCTTATTTCCACACTTCACGTCTCTCTGATTTGACAGTTGGAAAAGGTAGCTCCAGATGCGAGGTATGGGACTTTTCATCCTATTAATTAATTGTAAGGGAACCAAAGCATGACCGTGACAGACAGAGACAGACCTTAAGTGACCATCCCCTCTGGCAGGTCTCTGATGACCTTGAATCCAGACCGACATGTTTTTGGATTACGTTCTGTACATTTGTGTTTGTTTTTGACACTGGTATTCAAACTGCTCACAACGGTACGTCTTTGCACTTCCACGGTATCATAATCCTGTTTATGGATGAATAATCGTTTCCCAGTTCCGATTGTTTAACTTTGTTTGTAGCGCACAGGTGTATAAACCTTCTTTAGTTTCAAAATCCAAATCAGAGATAACTTTTTCAACCAAGTGTTCTTACGCACAAGGAATTTGTTTTGCGTTACAGGACACCAAATCGTATTTACACTCAACAAAAGCTACGGTACATACCTATGGCAGTGGCACTGAACAATCATTCCCTGTATTTCCAAGGTTAAGACACAATGGAATTGGTTGATTCATATTGTAAAGTACATTGTGAATAGAAACTTACCAGCCTTTATGTGGTACACATAAGTCTGTGTTTTGCATACAAATTTGAATTTGTTTCAGGCTGGCTTGAATCGAAGAAAAACGGACAATAACTTATATTTATCAAAGGTTTTCATCAAAGGCTCTACACTTTGGATAAAGGGCTTGTTTTCAGAAAATCTAGTTTGAAAAAAGCCTTCATGAATAAGAGAGAAAAGAAATCTCAATTGTGGGACCAAAAGAAAAATGTGAAATATTAGGCAATATGGAAAGGAGTGCTTAAGAAAGTAAGGTTTTTAATGTTTTCAAACGATTTCAATCCCAAATCAGATACTATAACCTTGTTAGCATCTAAGCTGATTTCCATATTAACAACCCCTTCAGAACCTTCAAAGTGATGAATAATTGACAACAAATGAAATGTTTTGATTGTCGTCACCACAAAGCATGTTTAATGTTTCATATGTTGCTTCCTAGCTAATTATGCAGATGACACATTTGTCAGACCCCCATCCTCGGTTGCTACCATGATTTCAGAGGGTTAAAGAGAGGCAGGCTATCCACATTGTAATTAACTACTGGGAAATGCTCAATGACCTGCAAGGGAGTCAAATGGCTGCCAATTCAGGCATTGTTTAGCTACAGAAATATTGGGTAATTAAAATCCTTAAACAAGAAAGAATGCATTATTGTGCTTATTTCTTAATAGACAGGGACCAGGTTAATGAGTCATACTTGCAACATGACCCATGGTCAATTCACGCTGATCACAGACATTTTTTTGTCACGACAGCAAACTTTGGATCCATGAAATGGATAATCTTCCATTGCCTTTTGAGTTAGCGCCACTATCATATGGAGACAGAACACAAAGAGAGACACACCGTTTATATACCTTTCCAAGACTAAAGATCCGTTCACTAATACGAAGTGACAGGGATTGTCAGCGAGAAGGAGAGAGGGCTTGAGGTGTATACTATATGTGGGTGCATATGCACGCTCGTTCGGGGGACGGTGTGCGTGCATGTGATTGTGTGTGTATGTGTGTGTGTGTTTGTGAGGGTTTGTTTGTGGCAGATGACAGTCAGTGCCTGTTCAGGTCTGAGTATCCTGAAGACACTGTCAGGCAGGATTGATTTTCTCTTTTCCGATCCATGTAAGCGTTCCTGTAATGCAGCTGACCCCCCGAGATGCGTTACCTTGTCATTTTGAGACACGGATCAAAGAAAAGATGAGCTGGAAATAGCCAGGCTCTGACCTTGAACTCGCTGGAGAAGAGAAAAGTGACAGCGACCTCAGCGCACACATTCACAGACACAAGCACGGAGCAGCAAACTGTATTCCGTTCAAGGTATGTTCACCTTGTCAACAGTAGAGGGCAGGGCAACACTGTGGATAGAGGGGGACATATTTGACCACAAGCACATTCATGTAGCTCAGTGTATTTTTCTGGGACAATGGTGAGTGATCATCACTTATACACTAACTGTAAAATGCATTTAAAAACATAACATTTAGTGTACTCTATCTTCCCATATGTATTGTATTTTGGCATGGATTCAAATGCTTTGCTAAAATAAAAACATAAAAAACAGATCAATGTACAGACTATTATATTTACTATTATGAGGAAAGGAGTTTAGCTTCAACAACCAAACGCCAGAGGAGTTTTCCATCAACATCGCTAGATGCTTGATATAACTACAATTCTTGTTGATAAGTTAAGGGACACAAGCACAGGACTAAAGACAAGAGCTTTGCAATTAAATAAATATTGGTAGTATTACACACTATTTTAACATTTTATTGAGTTTTTATTGTGGAACTAAGTGAAGAGCCCGTATGAATGTCAATAAAGGATTATTTTTACCAGTATGCAGAGGAGAATGAAAGTCTTTCTTTTTGTGTTTCTTTACTTCAATAGTCGGTCAGATGTGGCCCATTACAGGCCAGATACATCTTGAATAGTTTGGTGTGGCTCGAACCGGCGTAGTTCCCCTCAGAACGTATCCACCTCACGGATGTGTGCCGAACGAGAGGCCCAGCTGTGGTGGAGTCAGTTCTTTCTCTCTCTCTCTCTCTCTCTCTCTCTCTCTCTCTCTCTCTCACACACACACACTCTTTTTCTCTCAAACATGCACACACACACTCTCTGTCTCCCTCTCTGTGAGATATTTGGTTCATTATAGTTCCCTGGGGGTGATGCCTCCTGTGAAAAGGGATTCTTGCCAGGCCTTTGCTTGCACTGTGGAGAGACTGTAGGACTCTATTTGGCAGTTGCACAAACACTCGCAGAAAGACAACAGCTCTATGAGGGGAGCTCGTGTTCCTGCTATGTGGGTGGTGCGGGAGTTGGGAGAGGGGGCATTCTCGTTTTAGGAAGGACAAACATGGAGGTGATCTAAACGCTGACACGCTCCGTGGATTATGCAGTCGTTAGAGGTTTCTGAACATGGTGGCAATAATGGTGGAACTCATGCTGTTGTGAAATGTTTACAATGGCCCCTGTGACACCAGTGATGTAGGGCATCATGTTTGGGATCACTCTAAATGTTACCATTCCTGTACATATCCTTTGTCCTGTTTTCTATTCCGTAGGTTTAGTTCTCTTCCATAAATACTTACAGCTCTTCAAGGCAGAGGGGGACAACTTTTTATTTGATTTCTCTTTCTCTCGCACAATTACGCTGCATGTCTCTAATGCCATCGCTTGGGCCTACTGCAGATTTTTTGGGGGGTTTGGAGCTTATAAATAATTCACAGAATGAAGCTTGGAAATATGTGTGTATCTCACAGCTGCTGATTTCCAGCCCATTGTTTGTTTGGCGTTCCGCAGAGCAAGATAGAGTCTTTGACTATCACTTTGTACAACAGACAACGCACACTAAAGATCCCCTTCCTGACAGCGATACAAATCATTAGGAGAGACCCTCTCACCCACTGTCCACTAAAGGTTACAAGCTGTCATCATCTTTTATTTTATCATACCAGAGATACCGAATGTTCTCCATGTCATGTAGATTCTGCTTGTTCAGATTCGTACTGCTATACCATCTCAGAGTTTATTCCTTTTGCTTGAACAGATAACGGCTATGTGTTGAGACATTCATTTGCTATGATGGTGAAAATCTTCATATTTTGTTACAGCAACGAGTGCAACTTTGACACCACATACATATTTTATAGGCATTTCCTCCAGTTATTTTTGTCAAAAAACTCTTGGAATCTTGCCTAATCATAACTGAATTGATATTTGAAAGTGTTGCGAGGGTACTCATTTAAACAGCGTAGAAGATTTATGTCAAGGATTTGATTGGTGGAGGGGGAGGTTTGTTTGCAACCTAGACCCAGCCACTGGGGCCCAAGTCTTGCTCTCCTAGACAGGTGGATAGTTCACCTCAAAACCCCTCATCCCACCATACCCTCTTCTGCATTCCCAGTACCCCTGCTGACACTGGGGGTGAGGAAGGCAGCCAAGCCTTGCAGCGTAAGAATAACCCCATCTTAACTGTCGGCATACGCACAGACATGAGCTGGGTTGGGGGGAGGGGAGGGGAGGGGGGGGGGTATGGGGAAATCAAATCCACTTCCTTTCCAGCTTCCCCAGCCTGACCTATTTTGTGCAGGGATCTCTTACCAGAAAGATTAGGGCTGTTTAATGGTAGGTGACACAGCAGTGTCCTGCAGTGTTTTTCTTTCTTAATCCTTAGCATCTTTGGTAAAAGAGCTTTCAGAAGAAATATTGTGGTTTTTGGCATCCACCCCTCGAGGGAATGTGAGATTGTCAGAGTACATTTTTCTGTGCTTGGGAGCTATTCCTCAGGAGAGCAGTAAGGGCTTCACCCCTCAGTGAGTTAGGTAAGCAGTGATCGTTTCCCCAAATAATTCCACCTAAAGCTCTTTGGAAATTACTGAATGTTTCTTGTATATTACTCTGTCACCTTGCCTCAAACATCCCTATAAACATCATGAAGTGCAGCCCACTGAAGCGTTTGTTTCTGAGCAGTGGAGAGGAGGGCATCCTGGGGCTGTTTGGTGCCACCCTTAGACCTCAGACTCTGTGGCCAGGGGATGTTTAGTTTCTTCTGGCTTGTGAACATGAATCCAACTGTGTCTCTGAATTTGATGACCACAGTGGTTTGAGGCCTAATGACAGAGAGCACATAGCACTCTGCAGTTTTCTGTGTCAATAAAATCGTAGATGAAACTAAGGACTTGGTGCTCTTTAGCGCCCTTACAAATGCATCAGAAGGGATCAACATTTGACAAAATGATCAAAAACATGGATAAATATTTCAACATAATATGCGGTACGCATCAAAGTCATGACTGAGGACAGGACTCAAAAGCAGCAGCCACTGAAACAGCAGTCAGACAAATAATGAGAAAATTGGTTGTTACATTTCCTTTTTCAGTGTTAGATAAGGGGTTGACCTTCTCCAGGGTTGGTGGTTACAAGATTCAGGACTTTCCCCTATGAAATGTTCTATTAACCTTCGGCATTGGCAGCCAATTGAGGCTGGGCATGGTTAGATATATCGTTTTGTCATTTCTACTTCTTGTTTGCAGTGTGGTAGATTCTAATGAGAGTTTACTCTTAGAGAAGGTATGGGACCGTCTTTTCATTCTTTGTTATTTTACACTCTGTTCTACATTCTCAGCCCCCAAAATATGCACTCTTGGGTGGACAGATTTAAGACAAGTTGTAAATATTAGTATTTGTATTGAGGGATTATTTGCACATCGGCAGTGAAAGGTATAATTAAAGTTTCCAAAGCATCCTTGCAACTCTAAGAAGTGTTTGTGTTTCAAATCTTTCTAAATTCATGACTTCTGTTATCCTCAGCCAAAAAAGACCTTGAGGTTTTTTTCTTCTCATGCATAGCCTTGATGGTAGAGTCTGTCCTATCTTTTTGAGAGGTTAAAATGTTATAATCTCGTCCTCAGTAGCCTTAAGCCCTGTATCTGGTGTGCGTACACTTTTGTTCATCATACAGTAATCCTAGCACCCAGCATGGGGAGGTCATGTTTGTCAAATGTAGTGAAGTGAACATGAAAATTTCCCTGGCTTAATTTAGAATTAAAAATGCATGCGATTTTGAACTTTAGATCTCCGGAGAGAGGCGTAAACAAGTATGAAATTAAGTGTCTTTTGAAATGCTAGGCAGGGACGTGAATCGAATTGAGACTCACACATTATTCACGTTTACGGCCTTCAGTGGAATGTGCAAGCAGGGCAGTGCGAGTGGCCTCTTGAGTTTTATCACAGGGAGAATTCTCATTGACCAAAAACAAATGATTGGTAAACTGATAGAAGCATTGGATTAGGGA
The DNA here is from genome assembly GCA_036571765.1 of Plecoglossus altivelis. Lineage (NCBI taxonomy): Eukaryota > Metazoa > Chordata > Actinopteri > Osmeriformes > Plecoglossidae > Plecoglossus > Plecoglossus altivelis. The sequence goes on along the minus strand of BROE01000010.1, from coordinate 7,246,054 downwards.
CTGTTCAAAATTACCCATTCACACAATCTAGAATCATTGTCTAGATGCAGAAAAGGAGTCATTACATGTTTTATGCGTTCTTAAAATGTGGTTAATATTATTTTTTACTTGGTCAGAAGATAACCAATTATAGGGCACTGCTCACAAACCAAAAAAAGTCCTAAAATACAAAAAATAAAATTGGGCTGTGATGTTTGAACTTTCAAATTAGCTTGTGCATATATTAGAACATTTTGGAAAGAAATGGTTTATGTATCTAACAGCAGAGGGTTCCGAAGTGATCACTTAGTTGTTCTGAATAGTTCATGCGTCTAAAGTCTAAATGGGAGCAAGACTGCGGTCCTTGGAGTCCCAAATGTTTACTGTTTGCACTTGCAGTTTCCTAATTTTAGGAAGACAACTTTGTCCCTTTTTAACGGTAGGTTACTCAGCAGCCACTACCACAGGGAAAAGACAACACTTCCTCAGCCCCGGAGGCCAGACTGTTTTACCTCAGAAGTAGAAGTGAAAATCCGCATTGTAATACGAGATTAATATTAATTGTTTCCCTAATTTAGGAATCCATGTCAACACCTCAGACAAAGTTTCATATACTTTTGAAGTTGGAATTCTACTTTCTCTTCACAGAGTACATTCAGTAGTGCAATGCAGTACATACATGAGTTCACATAGTTCTTTCGTTGTTTAAACCAAACTGTAGGCTTACTGCCACAGTCAGGACTGAGCCCAGATTATGTTGGCCTGCTGCCGTCATTTTCCGAACGGTCGGTATTCTACCAATGAAGAATGAGAGAGGGCAGGAAACTGCTGCTTTTATCAGGCAAATTATTCACAAGCAGCAGATATGGACAGGACAGATTCTATCAAACTGGATTGGATTTAATCATTTCCTTCCCAAGATGAATGGATCTAGATATAGAGCTTATTGTCTGTAACCCTTTGAGGACCTCTGTGATTATGATTTATAATCCATTTAGCATTTTGGCTTCCCTGAACACATGTTCACTTTCCTTCACAGCCACAGTCCACCTTTCTAATAATATTTATCTTTTTTTAATCTTTTTTTATTTTATTAGACGTTGGAAAGGAGCTCTCTTGAAGCTTGCACAAAACTCTACAGCTGAGAGAGTTGAGGAAGCACCGTGCGCTGTTGAAGCCGTGTCAGGTAATTTCACAGTCGCACACCCGTGCAGTCATGTTCCCCCTGAAGCCATGAACAAATTCATTACCTGTCTCTGCTGTCGAGAGAGAAAAAGAGGGGTCGGGGGGGAGGAGGAGGAGACACCTTCTGGAAACGCTAGCGTTAAACAAGCTATTTAGGGGAGATATGTCTCCTAAACGCCGCAGTGAAAACAGACAGTAACGCTGGGCTGAGAGTGAAACGGTTCATCCTTATCCAGGGGCTATCCACCGAGAAGGGAAAGGGACAAGAGTGGAGGGAGGGACTGGGGGATGAGAGATGGGGAAAAAAAGATCCGTTGTGACAGACCTGGGTATCCTCACACAGAAGCTAACCCGGGGAGGCAGCCCAACTCACCTTGTAGCAACAGAACACTCCAAAACATCGCAGGCTCACCTCTGTGGGCAGGCAGGGGCGAGGAGAGTGAGCCCGCGAGCTGTCTGCCGTGACATTGTGGGCTGGGAGAAACAGGGGGCCAGGCGTCTGACAACGTGTCCCCCTCAACCTCCCTGCTGTGTGGGAGCTGTCAGGGGTGGGCTGGACCTGCCAGCCTGCATCTGCCTGACAGGCGACTGGGAAGGTGCACTGCAAGCGCACGTCACAATCAATAACCCCTACCGTGGCCGACGGGCCGGGGACATTCCTCCACAACATCATCCACCACTACCACCCTGTTTTTGAACGGGGGACTGGGGCTCAGAGCTCAGGGCTCAAGGCTCGGTATATGTGTGTTGGCGTGTGTGTGTTTGTTCATGTCACCGTGAGCGGTGCGCAGGGTGCTTGTCACCTAACACAGAGTCATGTACGCTTACCGAGATTTGTAAACCTAGAAGAAAAAAAACATCCTTGTGCATGAGAAGCTGGCTAGGTGTTGCTCACAACACGAAGTGAGTCAATACTCTGCTGTGGTGCTGAGAAGAGGTAGCAGGGGAGAGGAGGCATATGCTAAGATGTTGAACACCGCTGTTCGACTGCTCGCTTGATCGTTTGGAAACACTCACAGGGACGCACAGCCGTTCAGGTGAGTCACCGTGAAGGGGAAGCACTGAGGGATGGGGAGAGCATGAATGATCAATCACCTCTGTGCTTACAGTCAACAACCTCGCTAACATGTCCTGTATGTAGATCCGTTACAGTCATTCCCAGAAAAGTGAGGATATCAACCTGGGTGTCTGCAAGACATGTATTCCTGGCACATCCACACGATGCTGCCAGGGTAAACAGATATAATAAGTTCCCTGGTTCGTAAGATGAGAGAATGTCAATGGAGCTGACACTGAAGCCCTGACCACAGATCGATATCTGACATTACATTTTGGCTTGTCAAGCCGCTTCAGTCTTAAGTATGAAGTTTTGCATTACCAGGGAGGAAGGCCAGCTATTTCTTCCTTTTGGGATCATACATATTCGTGTTTGCTAATGCCACTGATGTTTTCTAGGGGTTATTACCCGCAACACTCAGGGCATTAGCACCTCATAAGAGGTTCTCTCTAAATAAATGAACCTCATTTCACTCACAGACTATATGGTATTAGATTTTCTTAATATGTAATCTAAATTCAAGGTTTGAACTCCATATACATAAAACTGGCTGAAATTGGTCTTCTCTGGTGTAAGACACAAATCTGAGACACCAGATGAGGTATAGACAACGTCTTCCAGAGCATGGACCGCATGCAGGATCAATAGCCATGTCCAGGTCCCGCTTTGAATCGTCACATAGTGGTTAAGTTGACAACACGAATGGTGGCCTCAGTAGGTTCCTCCCTTTCTGGTGCTGTCAGATTCCAAACTGGCAAATTAGCTGGCTTTGATACCAAGGTTTGGAGCTCATCTCTTTCCCAAAGCCAATCAGAATGTTTACCAGTATGGTGAGAAGTTTAAGTATATGATTTTAATCCGCTGGGCTGTGATGTGGCCCTGTCGGCGGAGAGGGGGGCTATCCTCGATGAGCTCGCCACGCTTTTAATGAAGCACGGAGCAATTATCAAAGCCACCCCTCTATTGATCTCTCCTTAGTGAAAGGTCCACCAGCCACACGTTTTAAGTCACTTTCAGCCCTGTTCATTATGGGGACCAGCCACCATGAAACGTGTGTCAGGCCCTAGTCCTCTGCCCACGCTCATTTATGCCTGTTTCCTTCCAGTCTACAGGACAGTACAGTACTGTGCAGCGGGGGAAAGGATGGCTGCTCATGATGGGTTTGTGTGGTTTTTACGAGTGCGCACACAGACACACACACAGACACACACACACACACATAGGCACACACACAGGGACACACACGCAGGCAAACACACAGGGACACACACAGGGACACACACAGGCACGCATGCACACAGGCACACAGGAACATGTGCAAGCAGAGAATATAACTTTAGTTTGGAAATGGTGAAATAATTGGTGAAAGCTTGAGATGAACTCACATATTTAGTCTTTGGAATCTTTCTGAGAAATAAGGGCTGTCTGTTAACTGGCAGACTGTATAACGGAGGTGCTGCAAACAAGATTTGTAGATACATATATAGCTGATGATATTAAGAAACCTGCGTTTAAGCAGGAACTTTGGTCATGCTGTTCTAGTTTACGGTAATATTTACCTTACTCTCTCAATTTTTGTATCACCACCTGTCAGAAACTCATTTATGAACTAACTGGGTCTCTACCTCCCGCCAAAACAATGCCAAAGCTGTGAAAATGTGTTATATTTATACAGAAAGAAATATAAATATTTGAGCATAGTCCTATGGAGTTTTTTGTGTAAATTAGACAGTTCAATCATGTTGTACACAACCTCAATTGTTACCTTTATGAAATCCTGGATAGTATTTACTTTGGGATCAGCGTGAGTGATATCAACCTCAATGCTGTTTGCAATATTAGTGAGCAAAAACCTAAAGAGCTCCAGCTGAACTCAAGGGCATGTATACACAGTTTATACGAAAATCCTGTTTATATTGCAAAAGTAGTGTATTTTCTACGCTTTTTCCTGGTGTTTATTTAATTCTAAAATATTTCCCATTGCCTCACAGCAAAGCTGGGTTGTCCAAGCACGCTTATAAATCACAAAACCCCAGGTCACAGGCCTCTCAACAGAATGCATGACTGCAAATGGATTTCTGAAGCATTGTATCAAATTTATATTTATGGCTTATTTTGATGTTGACTGAATTCTTTGACGATTGTTCTGCAGGATTATGTACATTGGTGTTTGTATTGATTGGTTGCTTTTAAATAATTCTGGAAGGCTCCGTGAAATATGTACCACATGCAAACATTGTAGCAGGTTTCTTATGGACTGTAACTCTATCTTTGAAAATGGGCAATTATCAATTATCATCACTAAATCTATCACTGTACCAACTGTCAGCTGTGGTTTTTAAGTACCAGAATGCATATGGTTCTGGAATGTATAGAGCCCTCTAATCTCTATAATATCTCCCAGAGCTACATGTCTTTATGACTTCCGCTGACATTTGTAATGTGTGCACCCAAAATGAAAAGGAACCAAAAGTTGAAAGAGAGATTTGTCAGTCGCAGCATTCATCAAGTTGCTTAGAGTACAAATCACAGTGTGACAGAGCTTCTTTTCTCTTCTTTTTGACCTCTGCAGGTTTTTATTCGCTACTTCTTAAACTACAAGAAGTTCATTTTAAAGAGCTGAGATAAAAGTGACAAAAAAACATATTTCATTAATCCAGTAAAGTGTTTGGATGGTGATTTTTCTTTGGATGTGTGCGGTGAAATTTTAATTTCATGGGAGATAACAGCTCAATAGAAGAAATTAATCATTAGAAATAATATCGAATTGTGAAGTATGTTTTGAGGAGCATAATTGTTTTGGTGACATTAGAAAGTTTTACTGAATTAAATTATGTTTCATAGGAAATTATACTACACAGATTGCCGAATAAAAACAACAAATCTTGTTTGTGTATAATTTGTAAGAAGTGGTTCGTTTAATACAGAATACTTTAAAGATAAAATGTCTACCATGAGAAAAATGAATTGTCTCTCAAATTATATGACAGTTTTTATTTACTTTAATTCGCCATAAACAGGGACAACTATAAAAGGTTATGGGGCTTTCAAATGGCACCTAAGTGGAGTATCACATAACCAGTATGTCTTTTTATGGATTAACAGTTTATTCTTTTTTGGGGTGGTGTGGGAGGGAACTACAACCAAACCACAGTGGCTTCAATAAATACAGTACTTTGTGAATTGTGAGTGTGACTTGTATCCAAGTGCCTGTGGTCTTCCTGTTTATTTGTACTGCTGGGCAGGTTTAGAGTGAGGTAGGTCTGAGGACTGCAGCTGAGTGAGTGTAAACACACGTCCTGAGACCCAAAGCAAAAGTGGATATTTTTCTCAAGAGGGATTTCACTGCCCATTGTTTTTATCAAAGAGTGAACCTCTTTAAAACATTGGACTGCTTAAAAAGTGTTTTGTATATGTCTATTGACAAAATATTCCTGTGTTATGGCATGTGTATACTGAGAGCCATGTAAACTAAAGAAACACTAGCACATTGGCAGTAACATCAACATTTTAAGACAGTGTTCCCTGAAAGCCTCTCTGGACATTGGAATTAGAGTTCAAACAAAACATTGAAATTCAACCTGAGTGTATACTCTAACTGTATACCTCACATGCTGGTGTCATTCCAGAGAATCTTCTCAGGCATGCGTCGACCATGTCTATGCATTGCTTTGTTCCCTCCCTGTGTAATTAAACTCAGGATAGAGGTCATCCCTCCAACAAACAGGGTCTCGCCAGCTTTGCAAAGCTCTGAAGCTTCTCAAACTGGCTTGCGCTCACAAACCGCAAAGAGAGTCATTGGGAACGACAGCGCCTCCAAAATGGAGGTTGGTCATCAGCGGATGGTGGTCAGGACCAGCCTTTACATCTGCATCCAGCGACAAGCATGCCACATCTGTACAGAGCTAGGATTTTGAGTGTGCCTCTATGTGAAAGCCACTCTAGGCTGCCTGTGCACTTTGACCGGTGGTTGTGTCCTAGAGGGCAGGCCGTCACTGTGCTCAGGGATAGGGGCTTGCCAGCAGTCTGGGATTAGGAACCAAGCCAGGGTCAGGGGGGGTTACATGTCCTAAAAGCAAACTGTAACCTACTTTCCCCTTCAACACAAGGTCCCCGACTGAAGTTGTTGTTAGGGGAAACTCCAAGGTTTTCTCTTGTGCAATGTCAACATGAAATAAACATCAGCACGTTGACCTCTAAAAAAGTTGCTGGTTCACGAGCGCAGTTTTAATAACACACTGTGTCTATGATGAAGAAATGTCCAGTTTGACATCATTCAGAAAAAGCAATACTAACATATAGTGTTTTGTTGTGACACTTATAAGAAATGGCTTATGAATAATTTACTTGATCATAAACTACATAACTCACTCCCTAAGGCAAGGTATCCTAAGGCATCAAGGGGAATTGGAAAACAGTTCATACTTTACTTTCTGCGATGACACAACCAGGCCATTCTCCGATCAGTCATAAACTACACTTCTCTGGACGTGTGTCTTTGTCCTTCTAAGACCCACCGTGGTCCACAGTAAACCCTGCCCAACACTCTGCTGGCTGTTTTTGCAGCGCTAGCTGAGTTCAGAAGACACTCTCAGCCCTGTAGCAGTAAGACAAGATCTCTTCCACTTAGGATCTCATCCATTTGGTGTATTATTTCCAGGGTCAGGGAGATATTATGCGGTAGAGAGTTTCAGGTTTTCCGCAGGACCCAGCACCAGTTCTCCGTTTGGCTTGGAGGACTTTCCTCTGCGTGGAAGACGGTTACCCTGAGAGACTGGCCAAAGAAAAACATGTCTTGGAGCCTATTTCTTTGCTTCATTTTGGTGAAAATATACAGATTAACAGAGCATCAGTAATCAGGTTAGAGCTGATGGTAAATTCCCATCAAACTAATCTCCCTACTACTTGCTCATTGATGTATATCATGGCCATCTGATAGTGCCTCTGGCTAGTTGTGGATTCCCTCATCTCCCCTCCCATTACTTTGACTTCTTTTAATTTGTTGAATATTACATCACTTTTTACACATTTTCCGCATACTGTTCGAATGTTTGTAGAATCATACAAACCACGGGTACTTCATGATTTCATCATGGAAGGTCACAAAGTTGCAATATGGAACACTTTGTTAATAATCTACATTCACTACATGCGCCTTCCTAACAGCGTACTATAGGTTGAGGAACTATGTACTGTAAAATGCAGTCCAACAGTGTGGTTTATTCATCAAGCTTTGAAGAGGAGAATGAAGTCTCCTGGAACTCTGTCTGTCTCCTGGAAATGAAGCGAGCAGAGATAAGGGTGTCTGGTCCAGTAGGAGCATACTATAGCAGCGGAATCTGACAATGAACAATCTCTGAGGTTCCGATCGAAAAGTAAGAGGAGGGCACTCCCCAGGAGTCAAGCATTTCATCGCAAACTTGCAGGATAATTTTGTACAAACTTTCATGCTCAGCATGTTGCTTGAATTTAACCTGGCATGATCCTGACTTTTAGTTTTCAGAGAATCTCCAGGGTTGATACAGTAAATGTGTGTTTTCTCCACAGTGATTGGAAATGTCTTGTTGGAAAAAAAACAACTCCTTTGTCAATGGTGAAAAGCAAATGAATCCTTTGCACAGTCTATTGACAATGTAGACTCTTCTCCAAAATAAATAAGAGAAAAGAAAATGAAGACAGCTCCCCAATCGTGTAACATGCTTAAGACTTCATTGCTGCTGAGTGGTACTTCACTGTTCCGAATTTTGACTGAAATCTTAATGCAATGAGGATTAAACGGATTACAACATAATCTTGAATAATCCAAAGTGCCATGGACAGAGAAATGCTTGTAATAACTGTTTAAACCCATCCTGAGGTCTGACAACATTGTCAGTCAATGCTAGGATTAAATATTTGTGGAAAAAGTTTCAACTAATGCTGCACTATCGTAGAAAGCCAAAGTCCAGAAAAGCAATTTGTAATTTAAGAGACATACCTCCTTAAATGCTGGCCATCTCATACAGGACAAAAGCCAAAGAAGATGAAGGGGAAGATGGGTCTAAGAAGATTTATTTCTCTAATTTTTGTTTTGATCAGTGTTTAACAGTTTCATTATGAATGTATAGCATCTTGAGTCATGAAATGAAGTTTGCCAAGAATCGATTTTCATTAGGCTTTATTTAAATTTCCATCAGAATGTCCATTAGTTAACCTATGAATATTTATCAAATCTTGTGCATTTTAACGATGATAAAAAATCTGTATCTTTCAAACTAAGTAAAGCATCATCTATTATATTGATCTGATATTTGACACTTTCAAAAACATCTTTTCTAAAGGCTTTAATTAGTATTTTTCGCTCAATGTGTTATGAAAAGATAAGTTGTTTAGACACATTTGCTTCACATTTTGAGGCAGGCTGGGGACTAGATGTATGTGACGTTTCAGTGCATGCACTCATTGCAGGCTTCAAGAAGTTTAAAGCTAATAAGTGGATATTTACTCTTACGATACACATTAAAAGAAGTCAGATGTTTGACATTTGTCTTTGAATGGCTATAATTTAAATTTTGATCTTCCAATTATTTCTAAGACAACAACATTGTGCAGTTTTATGAATACACTGTTCAAAATTAAATCACAGTGCTGCCACCTAGTGCTTGCTTTAAAAACAGCAACTCTGGTCATCAGTCAGTCATTCAAAACCATCGCTATAATGAAACTTTTCATACATATTACTGGGGATATATGTATATATAATATACATATATACTATATATAAATATGAAAATATACGTTCTTTAGTTATAAATGATAAGACATAAAATAATCTATCACTTTCACCTACTTGCTCCTCATTCTGGGAGATATAATTCCGGGAAATGCAACCTCTACCAACAGTTTATTTTTCCGTCTATAAGCTTTAATGAGGTTGTGCCCCAGGGAATCACTGAAGTGGAATGTTATTAATGTCTTAGAAATCTGCACCTTCTGCATGGCATAAAAGCAGGAAAACTCTGTCAAACAATTAAAGTGAAGTGAATTCCCTGGATCGGAAAAAACAAGCGGCAGGATGGACGTGTGGGACAGAAAAGGTTTACTTTAGGATGTGAGTGTGGGGAGTGATGAGCTACAGCTACTCACTGTAAGTTATGTGAATGTTATCTGCCATGGTAGCAGTAGCAACAGAAAGACCTGCTTTTTCCATAGTGGTTGCATGGGAACTGAAAAGGAAAACTTTACATGATAAGGGGGGGCAGGGGGGGCAAATGGTTCTTGTCTTCCCTGGGAAAAGAATGGCTCAGCATGAGTAAAGGATGCCACAAATCTATAAATGTGTCATCTCATTGCTTCTTTTTTCTCTCTCTCTCTTTACTCCTTGGGTAGTTTTCCTACTCATTGTGAAGAATGGTTCCTTCCTTTCTGGTTACTGCAATCAAGAAAACAAGCTGCCTTGGTTCTGACCACCTTCAGTTGCAGTTTTTTTCATTAGCACTCTCATCAAAGCTGAGTGAGTTTATTGATGTTTGACGTCATAATTTAAAAAAAAATCTCCAGTGAAAGATTTCTTATTGGCTGTAAACTGCATACCGCTTACTGCACATACTGTTCACAGTAAAACTGAAACCCACATTGTTTGAAAAAAAAAAATTCGTTTCCAAACCCCTTTTACCCTGAATCCTGCCACATGCATTGTTCCTCAGATCCCTGATGACAACATCCTCAAAGGATGTCACTGTCATCATCAAACTATAACATTCAGGCAGGTCGGGACCTCATAAGTGTTGCACTTCATTATCAGCCCTCACCTTTGTGTGTGCTGTCTTTATGTTTTGTCATGTAACAGCTTTTCAAACGTGCCCTACATGAGCCTGTCTGGGAAACGACACTTCTCAAATGAGGTTCCCACAGGAAGGCAGGGGAAGAGGAGCAAGCAAAGCATATTAAAACGGCCTTGCGTAAAGAACAGTGTTCACATAAAAGACAGTTGTTCATGCAAAAAGACATCCAGGTGCTACCGCAGAAAGTAAACGCAATGTATTTTCATACACGTTTTCATTCAGAAATGAACCCTGCTGATCTGAATTCAATTGCCCGAAATGGTTAGCTAGTTGAACACATTTTAAAAGCCCTGCTGGGGCCTCATGTCTAACCCATCAATGGTGATCTGCTGAAGACCCCTTATTAGATTCAAGGGGCAACCAGGCAGAGTTGGAAAAAAAAATATATATATATATCTGCCCCCCCACCCCCCTCAAGCAGTCAGAAAACCAGGCAGCATCAGAAAAAATGAAATAAATAAGATGATGCCCCCACCCTCCCCCAAAGGTCCCAGGCTGCTTCAGTGTTAGTTACTGTACATGTCTCTCAGAGATGGCTAGTCAGGAGTCCTCTCTCTCAGAGCCATGCATCCATGGTAGCTAACCACCACACTAGAGGCCTGTTGTTTTTCCCTCTCACTTTACAAAATAGCCATAAGCCTGTCATGGCTGACATCAAGGTTCACTGGTCTGTCAACATTTACCACAAGATAAAGACAGAGAGGGGAACATTTCTGACTCTGGAGGATTGCCGAGAATGGTGAGCAAGGAGTGTTTGCGAAAGAGTTCTTATGTGTGTTTTCACAGTGACTGTCTAAGTTGAACAGAAAATACTTAGAGCATGCAAAAGGATGTGTGTGGAGTACATTAAGGCCCCATGACATGATGAATCGAAGCCTTGACAAACACAATTGGATACTACATCCCCTGGGTTAAAAAAGTACAGCATCTTACGCTTGGCCTATGGGTCTTTTCTGTTAGTTGAGGGAAAAATATCCCAAGCTATGTTGGCTCAGTAGCATTGAAACAGTCCACGCTTTAGAGAACGACTGAAGAACTGGGATTGTGTCTTGAGCTCCCATCACTGGCACCCCAACTAATAAACAACATGGGATTCCAACAATACACTGCTTTCTTTGAAATAGTAAGGGTAAAAGAAAATGTGGCATTGTGGGATTATGTTGAAAACACTCTAATGATCCACCTACAGGACTAATTCTGTTTGCAGGAAAGTATGCAAATTTTGTCACACAAAGAACTTCATTAAAAACGTGGGGAACTTCAGTGGAATCTTCAACAGATTCCACATCTTCAGAGAAGTTACATTTCCACCTTACAATGCAACCCTATTGATGAGTTGAGTAAAATACTCAATATTTAGCAAGTAGTTGACATAAAATTACTGTAGCACTTGCATAATGTGACAGTCAATAATCAAATCCAAAGAAATGAAGAATAGAGGCATAGAATGAAACTTCCTTGCTAAGGCAATTGAAATACAGGCCACGTGATCCAAGCATGCCTCCCACCGTATTCCGTGTTTGCACATATGTGTCACCTGTCCAAGCAATTACAGTTGTCCTCTGACCAAGACATTTGACTTGACTGGAGAAGACAAAATGGCATCTTTCACTGGCCCATCCACAGCAGTGTCATGGTCCCCATGATCTAATGAAACTGACATGAATGGAGCCCGCTCCGTGTCTCAGCTTTTACCACACCATTTCACATTTAGCCTTAATACATTCTTACTGTAAACACAACCAATAATTTAGAGAAGATGCTGATGAAATACTGGAAAAAAAATGTAGAATAAGCTTTAATTGTTTCTTTTTTAGATCTGTCAGAAGGATTTTTTTTTAAAGATGACATGTTGTGCATGCTATGCCCATGGTTTGAATGCCCAGAGTAAAATGATTTACAGCAAAGGCTGAATATGAAGACCGTGTGACCAGCCTCCACAGTGTAACCTATGAGGAACAGTTCTGGAATGTGATGGAATACCTGGGTTGGGTTTCAGAAGCAGGTGTTGTCTTTTTTTCCTGCCTTTTTCTATGTGGGATATGGCCACCTGTCTTTTCCTTCCTTTTTTTCTTCAAACACAGACTGAGAGAGAGAATGAGAGGGAAAGAAAAGAGAGAGAGAGAGATAAGAAGAGCTAGAAAGAGTGAAAGAGCTTGTGATGGTCTGTGTGTGTCTGTTTGCCTCTGCTTTCTCTCCTGTCTGCATACATGGTTTTCCATGTTGTAGAGCACTGCTACACTTGTCAATGTATTTGTTCAGGCAACCCAAATGCAAGTCCCAGTGAGAGCTGTGCACCACTGCCTTTTTTCCCTTTTAAAAGCTGCGGCCCTTGCTTGAATGGTTGCTATGTCCAAGCCCAGTGCCCTAATCCTGCCCTGCTCTTCCTCTAAGCAGGGTGTTAACTTAATCCTCCTCATTTAGGCAGCTGCACTGCCTGGGAACTAGAAAAAAAGTTCTAATTCTGTGACTGACACTTTCAGCTGTTGTGACATCCTTCTGATTTTTGCTTTTGTGGCTTGTAAGATGCTAGAACTCCTGCTTGAATGTGCAGAATGTCCACTTCATTGTATATATTGTAGGTCAACTTTTTGCAAGGAAAAGAAGACAGCAAAACATTGCCTAGACGAGCTGAAACGAGCTGAAATTGTATGTATTTATTAAATTAAATTTCACCATAAAATAATGAAATAGAACTAAATCTATCATTGAAAACTGTATTTGAATCATTTTAGTGCTATTACTGTTTTAATACAATACAAAGTATTTTGTTTTTTGTTATCATGGCCATTCTACTAAACAGAACGTGTAAAAAAGGCCAATTAGTCAATGGACAAATCCTGAGCTCTGGACCCTGGTATCTCTTTAACCATACCTTTAATAACCATCATCCAATTAGATACTTAATGGCAATTTGCATATTTTTCCACAATAACATCAAATGTATTCTGAATATATGAGGGGGAAGGGAGGAATATAAAAAAGGGCTATAAGGTACTCAGCAAAGAAACATAAAGTACCTGAAATAAACATATTTAATCAAACATATTTTTATAAACATATTTTATTGCAATCATACATTTATCATACGTTTAAAAACAAGAGGTTCGAAAAACGGAAGACATTTCTTCATTCCTGATGAAAACTTTACACTACAGATTCCAGAGTAGGTCTAAAAACGCCTTTTGTAATTTGAGTTATCTTCTGAGCAACTTATTCATGACATCCCCAAAATTATGAATGTTTCACGGCCATCAGAGCCCAGCCAGTGACTGCTGCGTAGCCTCCCATCTGCCTCCTCCTGAATATAAACGTTTGTAATGGCTTGCGATTAGACTAGGGGAAGGATATTGTAATAAGCCTGACAGGACCTCTGGAACCTTGTCAAGAAAGGGTCAAATCGAAAGATAAATAAAAGGGAAAATTGCTCCCAGTGAGGTTTTTCACTGTCACCCTGCTTGTTACCTTGAGCACTAAAAGGTATTTATCTGTCTCGCCCTCTGGGTTCACTTTCAAGTGTTTAGGCAGGCCCTGTAGTTGCTGAGACATTAATTGTGAGCTTCTCTCAGGAGTTCGCTTGGAGAAGTGCAGGTGCCGTATCCAAGAAAAATAATTGAACAAACAATTAGAATGTGCATTCCCACACCATCCTCAACTCTGTGGGAGACAGGATGGCTCGAGGCCTCGTGGTTGTCAAAGGCTGGGTATTGACTGTTTAGTTTTACCAATCCAAAGTATACCACATCTTCCTACGCCTTCACCGTAGGAGTGAAGCAGCGATGAAATGCAGCTAAGATCTATGGTCCGAGTAATGTGTATTTTGGCTGCTTGTGTGCTGAAAAATACCATCCTCCACCCTGGGAAACAAGTTGAACTGTCCATGCAAGTATGTGAGATATTTACCCCGCTCTTCTCTTTCCACTTGAAAAACAATGAGGAGTTCCTGTCTGGTGCACCTATCATTTAACGATCAGTGGCTTGTCGTGTTGACATGGCAAAACCTTGCGAGGAAAGGGGTGCCACCTTGACTTCACAGTGGGTCTCCTCGGCCAAATACGCTTGGCTAAGGCTTTGACAATGTCAACAGTCACACCGCACCACAGTCGCAGAAACATACGAGCGGTCGCATATTCGACTCCATCAGCGGCCAGTCCTCAGGTCATTGTTTGCGGTGCCCTTTTGTTCCTCAAGCTGTGGCACAGACACCAGAGGAGGAGATGTTCAACGCTGGCTGGAACAAAACATTTATCATCTTGGCTTTCATACTCATCCTGTAGTATACCCACAGAACTTCTTGATCGAATTTGAGTAAGACACAGATATAAAAATCATTACACCCCTGCAAATCATGTGACAATGAAGTTCACCATCGCTAAACATAAAAAATGAAAAACACTACCCAGATAAAGTAAAGCAGTGTGGTTTTGTGTCATATCAGTCATATTATAGTGGTGCGCCTTTGAGTTTTCATATGGCCCCGCTTTAAAAAGGCCTAGATTATTGACATTACATTGATGCATTACATATGGAAGTGTGCATATTCCTGCATAGTGCTTAGATAGCACCAAAAGTGGAGCAGGAAATATTTTACTGTTCTTAAACACACTGCACTGAATCTTTCACACTATTAATTTGGACTATCTCAAGGGGTTTATACAGTAGTGGTTGTGCTTGTTGTTGTATCATTTCTTTTAACTCTCTTCCCCTCTCTCCCTCTCTGTATCTCTATCTCTCTTTGTTTCTCGCTTTCTTCCTGAATACGTAGACATTGGCAATGCTTATGTAATAACAGATGGAAGCTGAAATTAACACATCTTGTCTCTTGTTATTCTTTAGTCTTCTTATTTTTACTGCTGCGAGTGCAGCTCCCTCAGCGTGACCCTGGCAGGCCAGCAGCACCTGTCAGGAGTGTCTACACTGAGATTCCGTGCCTAATTAGCACACAAGGAATTTGGTCACACAAATGCACGGGATCTGTGGGAAAGGAGTGCAATTAGAAATTGTTGGCATGTACGGTAAACTCAGTCGTCTTAGCTTACCAACTTAAGTGAAAGGGAGGAAGATTGTCCTTCTCACGTACTTCATGTGACCTGTCATCTTCCTTGTTAAAAAGCAGAGTGTTTGACACAGACCGGAGATGCATAATATTCTTTTCCCTATGATGATATTATGCATAGAGATTGTGTCCTCAAGCATTATTCAGTGAGATACATACATTCAGTACCGAGAACAGGCTACAGGGTATGAGCGGTCCGCACACACACACGTGCACACGTACGCACACACTCTCACACATACCCTCAAAAACATGTACAAAGTACATTCACACACTGACAAAAACACACATGCACACACAACATGGATAGTCATTAAGAAGCAGCATTGGAATAAGTGCCGCGACAGTCGACAGCAGCCCAGAGCCCCTGGTTTTCCATCCCACTGCAGCCCACTGAGCATCCTGCTAACACTCACTCTAAGAGGCTGCCAGCCTGCATGGCTCAGTAGAATTCCTTGCATAGGTTTGACTTCAAACCCCTGTTTAAAATGCCACTGTTCTCATGTGGATCTGACCTTATCATTGCGTTTCAGTTCAACAAAAGATTCCCTGACAAATTCTGAGAAGCATTTTGTTCTTTGTAAGAGATTCAAGCAAGATAGTTGGGCTTCAAACTCCATGCATAAAATATTGAGAGAGATATTCAGTGAATGTTGCACCTTTTACAGTGACTATGGCTGCTGTGGTTTAGTCTGGCTATATACAGCAGCATGGGAACTTGCTTAGGAATTGATTGCTCATTAAATTGATATCAAAGTGTTAATATTTGAGGAGTTAGGGAGAAACATGAAACAAACTTGGTTGGAGATCCCTATGTCAAAGTTAACAACTGTTTTCCCATAGTTCTACTGTGTCCACTGGGTCTTTGTCATGGGAAAACTATTATGATTTATTAATCAAACTAACTGCCACTGTCTTAGGAGTTTGATAGGGGCAGGGAAGTTGAAAAGAGTTGGACTTCTAAGTCTCTCAAGGGGATGGAAATTGCATGAGAAATGTGCATGACCTTATTGAAGACTATCAAAAAGATCATGAGCTCACTTTTACATATATCACTAAAAGAGAACAAATGTGCCTTTAATATTTCTATGCATAAACAATTCTACCCTCTTCTACCCTTAACCCCCCAAAACACATGAAGAACACAAATGAATAAAACAAAAGAAGAAACAATAAAGGCCAGTATCTTTGTAATGCGAAAAGGAAATATGTATGATGTCAAAAGCCTTTCCATTTTCTCGGCCGGGTGCAGCGATAGTAATGTTTCCATGTGGCCCCCACTTTAATAATTGAGCAGAGTTTGGGCAGCACCTGCTGAGAGCCCGAATCACTGCTCTACTTTGAACAAAGTGCTGTGACATTACAGCATTAGGCATGGCAACACGATCTCAGAAAATATAGATAGAGAAACAAGAGGAAGAAGATGGATACATTGGCGGCGCTGAGGACTGCCCGGGGCTAGAAAGTAATGAGGAGTTTTCCATGGAGGGTTTCGTCCCAGTATTTGAAATTGTTTCTTGTCTTAATAAATCCTAAAGTGTAATTTACTTGAAAAGGAAAAACAACAAAGGCGCTGACACTCCCTTCTATGAGGAACACTTGTAAGGGTTTGGTTTTCAGAAGACGGAGGAATGTCAGCTTCTCTTTTCCTCAGGTGATGACGGCGACCCTTAGATCTCGCCGCCCCTGTATTCACAGATACTCTAGTCATTGGGATTCTTCACCGGTTCACTGGAATTAGAAAACCTTCCCAATCAATTAGAACTTCAATGGAGTTGAAATTTAGGGTGAATGCATATTCATTACAGGAAATCCCCTGCCAATTAAATGGGTATCTCCAGGACCTAAAACATTGGGGTTTGACGTTTCAGGATATTTGACAGAATGGACAAACCTTATCGGATTCTGTATATAATACAAACATGTTTACTTGGAAAATGTATATAAGTACATGTATATTTTTTTAATTCAAAAACAAGATTTCATTTGGGGAAATGACTGGCAAAGTTAGTGTACTCCAGTGACTTGTTTTCTGTTCAAGTACAGAATGTACTGACTCAATGTTGTTAGGTCGTCCATTAACTTGAATGTTCCATCACTGCTAACTCTTGTGCCTTAGGGTGATGAAGCTCATCGCTTTTGTTTCCCCATTAGGAAATTTGTGAAGAGAAAATTAAGACTGCTCTTGCCATATGCCAGAATGATAAGATTATTCAGAAAAAAAGCTTTAAATATCATAGAAAGAGGAGAGGTAATGAAAATCAATGTCTTTAAAATGAACAGCATGCTAATGATTTAGTAGTAGCGTCAGTGGATTATATACGTTACAACACTGTGTACTGTGCAAATAGAAGTCATGAAAAAGTGTGCTCCCTTCTAAGTTCAATTTTGATGAGGAATTATGTAAACACCACCATGGTCTGGTCTTCTCTGCTGTTTTCCTTTTCCCCGGGCCGTGCTGTCTGAGTCTATGTTTCCATCCAGGGATTGTTGTTGCTCTAAGAGCGAAGGGGGGCTGGAGAGACTAGCCAAGGAACCCTAGAGCCAGGACCCTTCCTGAACTGTACCCTGGGTCAGCGAACACCTTAGGTCAGGCAGTTCCACTCTCTCTCCTCCTGGGTGATGGCTGACTGCTGGAGCGGGAGGCCAGGCTACCCCTGTGTCTTGTATAATCAACATTTAGAGAACAGCTGGAGGGAGGGGGGGGGCTTGAATTCCCTGCTGAGTGACAGTGCTCAGAGCAAGTTCTCCATTCCAGCACTTCAAGGGTCAATATGCCCAGGACTCTCATTTTCGTCTTGCTTTTTTTCCCCTTGCAAATGAAAATTCATACTTTGAGTGCCAAAATGAACTTGAGAGAGCAGATCATCAGTTTATAGTTGATTAGGATTATGTGTAGGTACAAATATCTGCGTTACAATAGGAATAAAGTCAAAAGTGTTAGTATTCGACATGCACGTTTTTTATGCATCGATGATGAAATAGATGTGGCTTATCTCCAACCATATTTTACTGTATGTGACATGCTAAACGATTATTTAACATGAAACATGACATATTGAACCAGTGTTTAACACGTCACTGTATTTAATTACTCTTAGAATGCAATGGAATCCATATGGTTTAAACTGGTTGAGATCAGCACCATTCGTAAAACCCTTCCCCGACACCTGACAAATGACCAAGGAGTGTGAGGATCACATGACCACAGGCCACCTGTGAGTGAAGCTACCCACAAAGGTCTTTTGATTCAGGGAGGGGGAAACAATTTCATTGTTCTGAGGGAAAATAATCCATCATTTGTATAATTTTGAGCATCTAAACAGAGTGAACCAAGAGAGGAAACAAAGGCGCGGCCTGGGCTCCAGCTCTGCCTCCGAGCCACCCTGGAAAAAACAGCCATCTAAAAACAACCCCTGCAGCTGGTGGCACAAATGTGCTTTCAGCATTCAGGCGTCAGTTGCAGTTTACCCCGCTAAATGTATGGAATCAGCCACTTGCTAAAAACTACAATTACAGGTGATATACAGATTGAAATCACAGGGCTGCTTTTTTTTGTTGAAGAAAATTGTCCTAATGATCGGTTTGGCGGCTGGTGGGGGGGTGGGGAGGGGATGGGTAGTGTGTATATGCGTGGTTGTGTGTGTGAGGTGGAGGGGGGGCAGGGATTGTGTGTGTGTGGGGGGGGGGGGGAGTCTCTTTTCTCTTTGCCCATGATGGGAAGCTGAAACAGCTGCACCTGCTGGTACAGCGTGCTCTGCCACACTTAATGATATCGGATGATATCATTAGGCAAAGTGTTCATAAACAGATGTTGAGCCGCTGCCTAAATAGTGTCAGCTGAGCCCGCACATCCTGGAACAGTATTATTTATATAGAACATTTAAGTTTGTTATGTTAATAACCCTGCTATTAGCACGCGGGATGTTGTGGTAGGAATATAAATGCCACCAATGGGGCATGCCAGGATCCACAGAATGGTGAGTTAAGTACATCTTACCAGCTCTTAGGTTTGCAAATGAATAGTGTGAATAGCACATAGGCTATGTTTAGATCTATTGTTTGCCATTTCGCCGCCACACCTTGCACCTTATTGAGGAAACATCTAAGGAGGGAGGTTTGTGTGCATTTTCTACCCTGAGTGCAGAAAGAAGCTGAGTTTCGCAGACTTGTTGGAAGGCTAAGAAAGATATGCAGATCTGTTTGACCTATGTGTTGGTGGGGAGCAAGATGGATCCCAAATCACATCCTTGGTCATGTTTTGGGTTAAATATGCAGGTAAGGATTTTGTGTGTTAGCTTAGGGGTCTGTAACATTTTTGAACTTACTTTTCTGAAGTGTGGTGGCAATTTATGTTTGATCTTTTTGAATTGTATTAAAGCTGCTCAAAACAAAGATTAAAAGACCATTGCTGAGAAAAGGGTTTATTACGAGTGACTTTTACCATGGCATAAACTTTCTATTGTGTGTACATGGATAATTTGTGTTCATACAGAGCCTTACGACAAATAATTCTAGTTCTCAAAACTCAAATTGTAGCTACCTAAAAGGGGCTATAAACTAAAATGGATGCATCTAGGCTTAATGAGGTAATAAAAGGCACACAAGTAGAATAAACATGAGTGGGTAACACCTTCAGGCTGAGTCAGACTACATTTAGAACACCTCTAATACATGTATTAGCAGATTTATGTAAAGGTTAGTCCGCACACTATTCTACTCATGCGCTGCCATTTTATCCCCTGAAAGGAACAGGCGCCCATTTCTACGCTACTATTATGCTCATTTGTCCTGTCAGGACTGACAGCCTGTTTGACTCTTCCCTAGATACGGCCATTAGGTACCGCTCTGTCATCTGACAGGAGGCATTCTGCCGCTCCTAAAAACCTCTAATTATTTCCTTCGCCAGAGACAGCGGCGCTGGGAAGGTAATTTTTAACCTTTCACGTGCACCTGGGGAACACTCCTCCAGGGATCCAAGGTGCCTGTGTGGCATTCAGTCATCAAAACATGACCTTTAATGGCCGCTCAGAGAGCAGTTGGCACCGGGTGCCATGCACAGGGTAATGCTAATGTTGATGACTAATTTATGCATCAGCCTCCGCATCTGCAGTAAGTTTAGGTGCCGCGCGGCTGGAACAATGTGGGAGAGGGAAGGGCTAGGGAGGAAGCTGCAGAGCAACCAGAGGTTAAAGGCATTTTGGGGAGGATGATTTTGACTGGCGCGCGCCTGGGAACCGGCAGAGGGGGAATTGAGGGGCTAATTATGTTGCAGTGAATACATTCAGCGTGACCACAGAGCCTTTTTAGAATTTGTCGAGCGCAATCTGACTAACGTGCCTGACCTTTACTTTTTTTTGCCCAAATTGCAGGGACTAGAGAGAGCATGCAAGATGTATGCATACTCCATGACCTAATTGCCTCTTTTCTTATAAGGGTCGATATGGCATTACCTTTGTTGAATTTTTCAAAGGACAATGACTATTTTGTGCTCATGTCAAAAATAAAATCTAGAGTTCTGGGATTACCTCAAGAAATTGAAACATTATATAATTAGCATGAATTAAACAATATTATTTGGGGGTTTGTTACACTGCACATTTAAAGCTAAGTAAGCAAATTGTTCACATAGCAGCACTCTTTTAGGTAAACTGGTTCCTCTGTAAAGGACTATATTGTTTTTTCACTTTAGTAGAATACAGGAAAATCCCATGCACACTGTCAGGCTGTTTCTGAGTGAGAGGGTGAAGATGGGGTGCTAGACATGGCCTTAGGCTTCAGTGAAAGTTGCCAGAAATATGTCTATAATCTTCCCAGTTGTCTGTAAATCACATATTAGTGTTTTTTTATTAATCTTTTTTTGTGACATTATGCATGAGGGAATTTCTACAGTCATCTCATTCATGATAAATTGTCTGAAATGATCATTTTTCAAATCACACTTTTCAACAAATGAAAATATTATTTACATGAAGGTAATGACTACCTAATCAAATCAAATGCAGAAAACAATACTGTTAAGTTGTTTGTGTACCAGTTTTCTTATCAACTGAGCCATTTGTCTGATCGCAAAATATTTTCATTTCTTAGACAAATCTACTTTCCTCCAGTCTTTCATTTTCATTGTCATTTTAGATGAAAGGTACTGATGAACTCTTCAGCCAGCCAGAGAGAAATATTGTGTCATTTGTTTTCATGGAAATTGTTGTTTTGCTTTTATTGTGAAAGGCCTTTTTTCAATAGTTCAACTTTTCGTAACACATGAAAGGTCACTGTAAAGTGTTTCCCTTTGAGCAACATAATGTAATAAAATAAGCAAACATAAACCAAGATAGATTAAGCAAGGGAACACATATCTTACATTCATAAAGTCATTATTGATTTATATTCTCTTCCTAATCCCTTACTCTACTCACATCGCCATTACACTTCAAAATTACACATTCTATCACTACCGTCCTCACCTGAGTATTGGATTACTGAAATAAAATATGAATAATTAATGTTGAGAAATAGGTTCCTGGCAACTGCAATGGCTGCAATTTAATAATGAGCATTATGTTTCTTGTTTGTCTCCCCCCTCCTCTCCGCCCCCTCCCCTCTTTACCCCCTTTGCTCCTCTGGTGTTGTTTGATCTTCTCGTATGTCTAACACGAGAGACGGCCACACGAGCCGGCAGGTATCATCTTCTTACATCCTGGCAGAGTCCAACTCCCAGCAGCTGGAAAGAGACCTGCCCGTTTGCTTTCTTGCTTTCTTTTTTTTAATAAGCCTGTCGTTAAATAAATTAGAATATCCACCCAGGGGTGATAAGACGACCACAAACCCCTGTCATCTGTTTCCCAGTGCTGCCAGGCAGGAGAGCCAGGGCCCAGCTCTCTGGCTCTGTATTCTGACTGAGGTTACCAAGAGGCAGAGACATGCATACATCGTGGACCATCTCAGGACTGCAATCCACATACCAGTGACATACATGTTTAGTTCATGCGGAGAGATAATTTATCGTGCAAAAAAGAAAGATAGAGAAAAGAAGAAGAAAAAAAGAGCTACATATGGACTGCTTCTTACAACTAATCAGCAGACTGATGGTGATTGGCTGCAGGCGCCAGGTTGGCCCAGGCTAGAGTTAGCACAGTGCCCAGGTCTTTGCTGCAGGCTGCACAGGTTGGCCCCAACTCTGCTGGGGAGCAGATGGCTAGCCAAAGCTTGTAGTCACACTTACCTTCCCCACTAAATCCCTAATCCCTCTGTGGACGCTCCTCCAAGGCAGGTTTTGGAGGCAGAAATAGGGGTTACAATCTGGACGAGCAAGGCGCCTGCCAAAACACTCACAACAAGGAAATGCAAATTAACTTATTTGTGTTGTCCAACAGCCAAAGTACTGCTTCTTGCGAGTAATTAAGATACCTTGAAAAATATTTGTAAAAGATCAATCGTTTCAAACGGACAAGCAACAATGATGGAGAATAGGCAAGGCCGGTGTCGTGCTCGCAGGCATGGAAAGCTTTTTTACCCTGCACTTTGTTACAGATGTGAATATTCGAGGCACTCCCTTGGGCTCTGGCAAGGGCAGTCCATGTCAACCATCTGAAGTATTTGATTACTTTCAATAACTCTCCGTCATTACAACAGTGAATTGGACAACAACAGCGGATGATAGAGGTAGCTGCTGGATGTTGTACACACTACAGGTTTTTGTTGATATTGTCCCTTTAAAGTGAACAGCTTGAAGCTGTATAAAAGCTCCCAAATCAATAACTGTTAGAGGAGGTCCAGAACCCTGCGTGACACCGCTCAGCTGTGCAAGTTGGCTGGAACTGGGGCTGAACAGACATTGTTATTAGGCGAGTGTTAGCCTCTAAATGGTGTGCAGATGTTAATGTACGGTTGTAGATACAGTATGTAGATAAAAAGGCAGAGATAAACTGGTTCACCAAACCTAATGTGAAATAGCAGCAGTGAATGCAGACGCTCCTGAAACCTACATTAATATGTAAATGTTGACGATGATCGTAGACTTGCGATTGAACCTATATGCACAGAAACATTTCGAATGAGGTCTACTGTGTCTAATAAAGGTTGAGGGCCTCCAAAAGGCTGCAGGACATGTAAACGAGATAGAACAACCACCCTCGTTATGGAGCAGATGTCCTCCTAGCTTGTCTCAGATGGTCACAGTCAGGGTCTGAGAAAGGTCAGAGTCATACGGTGGGTTAAATTAGCCCATCATGAAATTTCGCTGGAGCTATGGTCATCTGCTGGATTATTTCAATTAAAGTTTAGTCTGTTCACATAGGGGAATTATGAAGATAATGAACTCATATACTTTTGAGGTTTTGAGGTTTGGTCGGTTACTTTGACCAAAGCTCAACTGAAACACCACTGGCGCTCTTAAATGGGGAAATTGTGGATCTAAGATGGATAAATGATAGCACTTGTTAAACCATTATCCATGTTCCTACACCATGTTAGAGAATAATATTATGTCTGCATAGATTTAGCATTCATGGGCATGATCAGTGACTAGATATGGCATTTCACCTGTGGGCATTCGGATTGATTGAGATGCATCAGAGATGATGCACAAGCGGCTAAAACCTACCTAATTGGCCCTAGAGTGCAATGCTTTTTACTGCTCTATGAGACCTAAATTTTAAAGCAGCACAAATCAATGAATGGAACTGTAATGTGTTTCATTTTCATAGAGGCAGACTCTCACTCAAGAAATCAGATAGCACCGCCTTCAACCCAGAAAGCAAAGGAACAGATATGTTTTAAACTGAAGTACGTTTGATCAAGAAGGCAGCAGAATCCAATGGATGTATAATATATTGGCATATCTTTAAATATGTATAGACATTAAAGTATACATACAGACAGTATATAGACATATACAAGTACGTAGTTATTAGATAAACACAAACTGTTTAATACATACTTTCTACAGAGAGGATGGATCTACTCATCTTCATGCCAACTCAGTTTTAACAAATGGTTCAGTAACAGTCAAGACTTTGTGAACAGCATATGAACTTGACTTTTGTTCAGCATCACCTGGCGTAAACTCTCCACGCTGATATCCTCCGAAGATACAACTGTTCGTTTCACAGCCCTTCATAAATGATGGTGCAATCATACACATTTGCTTTTTCACTAGCAATCCCTTAAAATATGAATGAGCCAGCTTCCTATACATCATGTTCACCAATGTGTTGTATTAAAATTTATGAACAACTTCATCAAAAAGCACTTTCTCCCTCCTGGTGCACACGGACAGATTTGTCCTGACATCAGCGTTACATGGCTGGTTGCAGTCTCAGATTAATGTCAGGGAGGTGGGTATATTCAGGGGAAGGGGGGGGGGCTGGGGGTCTGTACCGATTCCTTTTAGACTTTAGGTTATGAAATAATACCTGTCATCTGCTGCCTGATCCCAGAAGAAGGGAGCAGGTTTCCCAGGTCATCTTGCCATCTGTCAACGTGGCCTCTTATGTTCCCGCACATTAGCACCTGATTGGCTGTAACAGGGCTCTCTGGGAGGGTCCATCCCTGGCCCCCATGGGGACCCTGGGGAGCAGAGTGAGAGAGGGGACACCACCTGGGAGCCCCAGATATGATTACTGCCTAAATGATGAAGACATGGGGCATAATCTTTATGTTCATCTGGATACACTGTTCTCCTGATTATCCAATGACGAAAGCAGCCCTTTGCTCTAAAACCAATTTACATCATAGACAGTACAAGCTAGTTTATATTCCTGTTCAAACAAGGCAAATAGCTATTGAGATGTTGACGAAAGGACATCTGAGCCCTGTGCACAAAATACATATAGTACGCACACACATATAGTATAAACATCCAGTACATATACACACAAACACAGAACATGTTTGTTGAATACTTTCATGTTATCACATTAAAGTAAACATCTGTAAAGTTTTGTGATTTATTTTACTCTCTTGACCAGTTATGTTCAATACAGCTGAATGCAAGCGTACACAGAATGCATGGCATCATACATTAGAAATATTATATCAGTATATGACCTGCTGAATAATAGAAAGGTCTTGAATTCTTGCATCACAAGTATTTACTCTGCAAATGTAAATTTTATGCACTGCTTATGGATTGTTGGCCTGGTTATTAAACATTAGGTACCATCAGCTGTTGAGAATAATTCATTGTTTTAGTAATGCCTAAACGCTCACGTTGAGATCAATTCAATGTTTTTGATTATGATAATTTGATTTAACTATACTTTTCTTGGTCAAATTCCTATTTGGGAAAATTCAAGTGCAACCATGTACTTATAGTCTGCTAAATACACTGACTAAACTGTACATCAGTTTCAGCTTTGATCAAACCCTGTAGTCAGAGACTAGTGTTGAGGACATTGTCTCAGAATGGGCCTTGCATGTCATTTTGAGAAGGTTGGTAACTCACTGAATTTATGCAAAATTTGTTTTTCAGGACAGGGGAACAGCAATAGCACTAGCCTATACAGCACAGCATGTGTACAATAACACACCCCACTCCATTGATGGGTACGATTTGAAATCAAGGCCCCATGGCTCACAGTGGAGAATGGTGACGGACAGCCATGGTAAACAGCAGTGAGAAGGTAACATGATGTCGTTTGTGTTCTACATCTGACCTGGCTGGAGTCTGCGCAGGGCTGAACAGAAGCTCAGGGGCTATCTGGAAGAGAGAGACGCTGTGCATGTCTGGCTCTCCTCCCTGTTCCCATTGACCTAACAGCTGAGCAGGGGTGCAGTCAAAGGCAGGCAGGCAGGCAAGCTGTGGGAGGCAGCAGGACCTTCGCTCATTGTCTACCAATACTCAGGCTGGTTTAACTCTGTTGGCAGGAGGACCTCCCCTGGGATGACTTGGAATCCCAGTTACAGGAATTTTAGCACGACAGGTGTTCGAATCAGAAAATCTCCCACACTGATACTTACACACATTTACAGTGCGTCGTGTGAGCTTACAAATCAACCCCTTCTCCATCGCAAACACAAGCACACGTACAAACACTCGTGTGCTGTACACACACGCGCACACACAAGAAAGATAAAGGCACTCCTCTGTTTACGAGCATTCGCTCTCACACACTGGTGGCGGGCTTTGTGTTCGAGTCAAAGGTTCCGCCTGGCACATTAGACACCCAGGTGCAGAGCAGATAGGGTTGCAATACGTAAATAGTTAATTCACGCATGGCTATGGGAACGCCAGCTGCCCCGGTGTTTTTTCGAAAATGAAATTATTTTTGGATTCGCATCTCCACAGAAGGACTTGACATGCAAGAGTGAAACAAACTCATTTCTGAGTCTTCCCATATCAATGTAATCTGTTCTCTGATCCCTCCAACTTGAAACTAGATCTGTCTGTTGTTCTCCAGTATGTTTTCAAAAGTCTGAAAATGATAACGTAGACCACGGTATGCACTGGTGCTTCACACTACTATAGTGTTTACTGTTTATTGATGATGACTTCATTAATAACTTGTCCGTGAAAAATGATGCAGTTCTGTTGAAACTGAAGAAAAATATAGCAGCATCATTTAGAATTTCCAACCAGATGTTCAGTTTGACGTGCTGACCTAGGAGATTAACCGTACTTAAAAGCATTACATGTGAATTGACCTGTGAGAAAGCAACTGTAATTCATGCATGACTGGTAAATCTCTTTCATCTGCTCGATGACTGCATATAGGATGTTAACTGGTGAAATGATAACTGCAGCCAGAGTGGAACAACCAGATTTCATCTACCTACTCCGTGCACTCGTGAGTGAGTACTATGCTGTAACAAAACTAGTGGTAGACCAGGTTCTAGTTTTAGCCATTAGATTTTAAAACAAAAGATGTGACAGGAACCACTCAGCTAGCATACCGTTTTCGTTACAAATGAATGTACTGCATGTTCAAAATAACACATTGGATTTTTGGACTTCCATCAACAGAGAGAAGGCAATTTTCCATGTGTGTGAAATGGTGCTGGCAATCTGTGCCATTTGCATTCATTTCCAATAAAGAGTTTCGCAGTAACTGAGGCACAATAGCCTTTCTGAGTAGTGACGATTAGCACATAAAAGCAATGGGGGAATCTTAGAGCAGATAATGTGCATGTGCAAGTGTACAGCATTCATACAATGCCAAGAAGTTCTGAAGGAGTCTGCATATCTGATCCACACTGCTTTGTGTCAACCGGGGTTGGGGGTGGGGCGGAGGGTGGGTGGGGTGGGGTAGGGAAGGTGGGGGTCTTCCATACATTGCAGCATGCACAATCAGATTACTCCACAGAGACTCCAATTGTTGTGTGCCATCACATATTTCACGTTAGGAAACTTAGCGACAGTGTGGCACAAAGTTTTCTGTGGTGTTGGTATAAGTGGATTTGGTGTGCATATATTACATTTGGAAGTAGCTGTCTTTCATCATTCGCAATACATTCACTGTGGTTGCTGATGTCGGTATGAAATATGTATGCTGTGCAACGCATCCTGACCACAACTACATTATGTACAGTACATCTGAAAAGTGCTGTAGTGCAATAGAAAAATACACGGCAGAACAATACACTGCAAATGAACAACACCAACAACGAAAGTATTAAAATCCTAACCCTAACCATTAATACTATTCAAAATCAAATGCGATGTCTTTGTCAAACAGAAAGGTGCGAGAGGCCTGACAAAGAAATACTTGAATTCAGACCAAATAAAAGAGCTTTTGTTCTCATTGCAACTTCCTGTTCACGTTTAACAGCCCAATCTGTTCTGTAGAATGCTCAGCTGATATATGGACACATGGGGATATGATATCACACAGTTTGAATTAACTGATGTGAAATCATGTTCTTGATGCTAAAGTATTGTGCCATACCAGTATCTGGCGGCAGTAACAGGAGCTGTGGTCTTCTGCCTTTCTTTAACAAGCATCTCAATGAAACTCCGTCGACTGAAGTACATTCATCCCAACAGGAGTCACGAGGAGGCACCTCTGCACGCTCCCCTGTGAGCTTCTCAACACATTCATATTTGCCAGATCAAACAAAGCCAATTCTCTGGTGACACCAACAACACAGGAATCACACAAACCTATTATCGTTGCTTCCAAGGGCACCCTTAGGAAAAAATACGTGTTTTTCCAAACACACCAGCTTGCTTCAATAGTGTACATCAGAAAATAAAGAGCTGTAAATGCACTGTGACATGGAGTATACCCAGAACAGTTTTGCTTATTGTGCCATGGCTTGGGAGAAAAATGCCCAGATGATCTGATATGTGTGACATTTTCTCATAGCTCTTTCAAGGTAAAAGGTTTCCCAGAACAATATTATACACAACCGACATAAATATAAAACACAACTCTTGAACCTTGTTGTCTTTCAGGTCATAGTTAAAGTGCAAAGGACATTGAAGGGATACGCCCCCTCTGGTCAACCAAGGAATCTTTTTACAAAACATTCTCTCTTGTAGTGTGTATGTAAATGTTCAAGTATAAATTGTAGATTAGTGGTATGTTTAAATACATGTATGGAATTTGTGTTTTCTTTTACATAAATAGAACAGTGGGTCACACATTTGTTTCACTGCACTTACTCAACACTGTAGGCCCCCACAACTAATGAGAAATGTTGCACAGGGTATTTATATATTTTCAAACGAAGTAGATAGGATAAATTATTCCAAAAAGATCATTAGCCCAAAAGGTATTGGGATTTTGGTCACAAAACAACACTAAGGAGCTGAATTCTGTGGTAATGAATGCCTTTCCCCAGTGGTATTTACATTTGATGGTCTGAGGTAGAATTATGGTTTTGAAATGCTGTCCAATACATATTTCCCTGACAGGAAGTATATGAACATTGGGAAATATCCAGTCTTCAAGTGGGATTTACAAGCCAAAGCCCTTGGATGTGTTCAAGCTGCCACTGATTGGAGCAGAGTGACTGGCTTTCTTTCACTGATTCCAGTGAGAGAGGGGGAGGGATAGAGAGAGAGAGGCAGTAGGGAGGCGATTGGAAGAGATGGAAATGGGCGGAGATAATGTGTAAAAGAGAGACATTTTTAAACTGTAGGGAGCAGCAGCAGCCTTTCAAATAAGGAAAGAATACCAGGGCCGCATCAAGAGTTTTGAGAGACTGTATGAGCTGAAGGACCAGAATGCGTCTCAAACGCCATGAGATAACTGCTACACTACAAAAACATAAAATAGCAGTGAAAGCTAATGATTTGTAATTACACAATGCACACCATAATGATTAATATCACATAATAGCATGGGAAAAATATTACACTCATGCTCCTTGTAGAAAAATGTAAGGAAAGTTCGACCATCAACTGGTAGCAGAATTCAGCAGAAAATAAAAGTTCTAATGTGAAGACATTCCTCTGCAGCAGAAGGTGGACGACGGTTCTTATTTGTGGCTTTTCCTAATCATATTCATCCTTCAACCTTAGAGTCCAGATTCAAGTAAAATATAAATACTCATTGTTAGCTACAATTTTGTACCTGTACTATCTCAAGTTCACACAGTGAGCCCCTTTAAACAGGTAGTAGTGCATATTTGAATTAGTTTCTCATAACATTGATTTTATTATGTTAAGGTGAACATGAACTGTATTTCAGTTATGTCTGGTGATTCATCAAGTAGTTCAAAGGTCAAGTGGATTTCAGAATATTGATTGCGAAGAATTCACATAAAATATTTATCTTCAAATTTCATATAAATGATGTCCTCAGGTTACAAGCATTTACTTGCTTGATCTGCAATCAGATCAAGGTAATGTGTAAAGTCTCAACAACCTGAACAGTATTGACAACCATGGAAAAAGCACATTTGCAATGAAATAATTTGCATGCCATAATCTGTGGGAACACATTGATATTTTGTGGGTTTCATTTGACTGGGCGCTTGTATGGCATTCAGTCAAAAATTATATGCTTAACTAATTGTATTGATTATTCTCACTACATGTACCACATCTACAGACAAAATGAAAATACTACAATGACCTTTAAATGGCCAAACTGACATATGCAGAGTTTGAAGTTTGCATGTCATCTAAACACCATCTCTGCAGTCACAAAAAGTTATACGAAAACAGTAATCATGGTGCCTTTAACATCCATAAGCAAACATAGGCCTCCATGGTGCTTGTGACGGAGACAAGACACATTAGTAAATAACTACTGTAGATAACTGTGAAAATATACCATCAAATCTGCTTCATAGTAGTTTATGGCCTCTGTCGAATGACGTTCATATATTGCTTTTAGTGGCAAGCCAATGAAATGCTGGCTTTAAAATAAAGTCTGCCATGATTCTTGTCATCTAACTGTCAGTTTTACATTACTATTATGACCATATCCATCATGTTGCCCATCTATAATGAACACCAGCTGTAAAATACAATTTGGCATGACATCACAGAGGATAATTCCTTGATAGCAGTCTGTTGCCTGCAATTGATAGATACGTCAGGTGAAAGTAAATACCAGTAAAACAACCAAATGTGATGGGATATCAGTGGGAATATGTACAAGACCTCTTGACCAAACAATGTGGTCAAAGTTCTTTTCCAAGACTGTTTGTAAAGTACTTCAATTCAGTTGACTGATGTTTCCTCATTCCATCACGCAACCACATGCTTCTTCTTTGGTATGTGTTTTTAGATTTTTCCCTCACCAAAGTCACTTTTTCTATGCAAAGATACCTTGCTTACAGAAATGGTTGTATTTGCATGCCCCTTTCTCCTTGATATAACAAATGAGAAATTACAATGACATTTTTTGCCCCAGGAAATTTGCAGCCACGAAAGCAGCAATGTCTGTTTGATATTAAAGCATAAGCTGCTCCTTCAAAAAGTGTGTTGATTCTCCATACTCCAATATTGACTAACTGTCTCTGTTTGAAGTACGCATTACTAGTGCCATGCAAACTCAGTGTTGAAGCTTAACTTGTTAGTTCTGCCACTGTAACAGATGCAAAGTAACCACTGATGCCCCCAGATATTACAATTGACTGCTCATATGCAGTGTTGAATGAAGTACTGCATGCTGTCAAAAAGTTTACATTTATGTTTCATGTGAATATAGTTAGTGATTGGGAATCAAGGTGTATTTTCATTCATTTATAGGTTGAATATGTTTAGCATTTTCAGTATGAAAAAACGCCCCATGTCATTACGAAAAAACTCACTGACCCAAACAGAATGACATGCAGTGTAGCCTGCTGTTCTTCAGCTGTCCAGTTGAAGACTTTTGTTATAGAGCAAGCATCCTAGGAGTGGTTTGCTATCTTTTTCTAACCCCTGGCCCATCCTTGCAATGAAATTTCACAAGGAAAACATCCTTGTTTATTAAAGCAGTGAAACATGAGAATAAATCTAATTACATTCAAGTAGGTCAGAAATCAGCTTCTGAGTATAGAAGTAATCAAACTGAATATTTAATGGGAAATACTTCGCCCCTATTTTCTTCAAAAAGAGTCACCCCACCTCCCCTCTACTCTCTATTTCTCTCTCTCTCTATCTCTCCCTCTGCTCCACTCCTTTCTTATCAGGGGCATCTTGCAATCTTGTAATTTACTTAATCAAAATCACCTGAATATTGTTGGATCACCATCAAGAGGGAGGCTGAGTTCTATAAATAGACTGCCAGACTTCTGGTCTGCAGATGACAGGAAGGACTCATGTGGAATGCCTTTTTGTCCAGAAAGGAAATTAATTTCTTATGATTTTAGAAAGAGTTTGCTGTTGTTTTGTTTAAAGGCTGGAGAGAACTCTCCATTGATGGTGTGATGAGAGATGCATTTTCGAATATGGCTGCTATTGTAAACTAATTCCGGCTCTTTCTCAAAGCCTGGGAGAGAAATCACAGTTTTCAAATCTATGGTGGACTTAGCTTTAGTGCTGTTCGTCCTGTATTCAAACATCATTAAAGGACATAAAACATCATCCAAGGATGTATTGTATTATCTTTTGATCATCAAGCTGGAAAGTGATGAAAAACTTTGCTTTGAAAGTGTCCTGGAATGTTACATGTTTGGACGGTGCTTGCATGATGGGATATCTTTTCATCACTGCCAATCTGGATATAACATCCTGCCTGCAACCATATTTTGCACAGTTGACATGATCAAGATTTAATGGGTTTTATTTGGACATTAACTAGCAGTCTCAGAGGACTTCCATGAATAGGTAGGTCTGAGTCCCAAGTGTGGCAACTAAAGTAACATACCATGGGAATATTAGACATGGCCACTGGAATTTCACTCAGTTCTTAGGCAAGAGCTACAGCCAATATCAAGACACATAGTAATGTATTGACCTGATAATTGAGGACATAACTCAAAACAAACATACTTTCTCAAAGATTCAATATCACAGTTTATTCCCTTACACCCTTACACTTGCAGGACAGTACTTGTGTATCCCATAGACATTTTGAGTGAAAAGCATTACTCTACAATATTTGAATGGCTGAGAGATGAGGTATTCATATTCAGAGTTGATTTCCATGATAATAAAATGCCTCCAGTCGAAAAGGGACCATGTGGTCAATGAAAGGATGGCCAATTACGCCAACTCTTATTGGTCTAGACTCGTTTGGCCACAATATCCCATGTTCTTGGAACTAAAATCCAATGGCACATGAACACTATAATCTGAGCAATTTTCCAAACATCTTCAACTTCCGTCATTTAGAAATAGATCCAGAATGAGTAAGTCCAACTATAAAACTAGGCCTCTTGTCAACTTATGATTCCAAAATGTTAATGATGCAGTTCAAAGTACTTCATAAGATTTACATCTGTGCCCTATACACAAGTTTATTAGAACACAGAACACATATCCATCAAAAGTCGAAGTACGATCTCTGTTCTTGAAGTGCAGCAAAACTACACTAAAATTATAGTCTTCATGGTTGATCACAAAAGTCTTGAATCTGTCAGTTAGATGCTGTGAGTGTTGAGAATATTCAACACTGAACAGAACATTGATAAACTGAACACTGACATGGGAAACACATTTGGTGCAGAGAGCATTATTATGAAATAACACATTGAACCACCAAATGGTGCTCAACAATAACATTCTTTCATTTGATAACTCATTCTAAAAGCAGTATATTAATTACTATGCAATGCTATGTATTATGTAATTAGTAAACAGGCCATTTAGCTGCTAAATAGAGCATTCTGTAGGTAAGTATATCTAACTGCTCTTGGTGTCTGACTTTGTTTGAACCTCTTGGTTATTACAATTCTCAGCTGTGATGTGGACCGAGAACATTTTTGACACATCTCTTGAAACAGTCTTCTAATTTGTCCCTTGGGCAGTAGTTATGACTTGAGTGACACTGAGGTCTGACAACATGACTTTTTTTTCTTCAGGCCAAGGCTCCAATGCAGCTCTAGTCTGGAAATCAGGGTGTCGTACGATTTGGTTGTGTTCCCTTTAGAGACATCGGTTTGAATTAATGCCACCACCGTCTGTGTTTCTGACTACGAGGTCTTTCCGGAGACAGCTCAGGCACTTATACACACCAGGTGTTTTCTTCTCGTCGAGGTGACTATGACACCTACCTGTTTTTTAGCCCAAACCTGTCAAGGGAGCCACATTTAATTAATGTAATGATCAAAGCAGTGAAAGCAAGTTTAGCCCTGAGGTAAGTATCCCAGTGAGCCATGCTCGCTGCTAATTATTTAGTATTAAGGTAGACAGACTTATGCGTAGATGACTACTTCAAAGATTTGATTGGGTTTAGTTGGTTACAACAGCAAAATGCCCGGAGGAACCTGTGGTGACATCAAAACATCAGGGTGGATAAATCTGCTCATGTAAACTGTCTCCAGTCAGCCACAGGTAACCCTTTATCCCCTTTGACAGCACTGGATCACAACAAACATGCATTGCACACACTTGATCGGAGGAAGAGACATCATGGCTCACAGACTTACACCTCAATAAACTTTTATTTGGTGGATGATGTTTTATATGGGAATGGATAATGACTTGTCAGACGTTTTATAGGAATGACTTGGCAATTTGCAACAATTGCCAATTGACATACTTTACAAGATGTGGTTGCAGAGATTATTCAAAGCAAAGTGAATTGTGTTACTTCAGAAAGGTGCAGTACAGTACTTAATGATGGAGTGAAGACACTTTGAAAACAAATTCAAATTGCAAGCTTGCTGTACTGTTGTTGAGTGCTTTCTGAATCCAAGCTAGATTAAGAAAACAACTAGCCAAGATGAATACATCTGAACAGAAGATGTTAAGGACTGTGCCAGATGTCAAATGTCAGATACATTTATTTGTATTGTACAGTGTAATTGTTCAAAGTTGCAATTAAAGTTCCTATTATGTCACAATAGTGCAGCCTTAAACGTCAATATTGATATTGTCACCTTCATATTTTAGAGCATAGTGCTCTTTTACAATAATTACATACATTTTTACGAACTTCCATGCTTTCCCTCAGCTTTAGTTTGATTGACACTGGTTTCACAAAATAAGTCCTACCTCACTGAAGGCGATTGACTGGAGGAGGATCGCTGGTACCAAATAGGCTGTAAAGTAACAGGCAGCTCTAAAAATTAAAAATTGACATCCCATTGTCACTGAGCTGTTTGTATGGCTAAACAACTCTCAGAGGGCCTCATTAGGTTATACAGCATGTTCATAGGGAACAAAACCTTTTTCTCTGCTGAAGGAAATTACTACTGCACCTGTAAAGGACACCCATCTCACTGGTGACGTCTATACAATATGCTATGGTGAAAGATGTATGCCTCCATGTGTGTCTTGCACAGTATGAAAGAGTAAAGGTGCTGCTTGGAAATTCTCTAACCTCATCTTCACTGGGCTTTCATTAGTAACATTAACATACATTGTGCACTATTACTAAAGTTTGTTTTGTTTTGTGAATGATATGATTCTAATCTGTTCGTTCAAAGTTTAGAAAGAATTTGATTTTCATATTCAGGGCATTTGGCTGGTTCTGAGGCCTGTCCCTAACCGATAGTCCTACAACTATAAATAAAACAACAGTGGATCACTGGATTCATTATTTACTGCTTGCGCATGGCAGTCAAACAAGCAGCCAGTTTTCAATAATGACTCCGGTTTGGCCTTTGGGGGCTACCATGAATAGAATTAGCCTCAGACGGAAACACAGGGCTTTCTTTGAGTCATGTGAACGGGGAATTTTTGATAGCCCCCTTCTCAATGCATAGATTGGGAGACAAAAAGACTACTGTCTCCTGTACTGGTGTTCAGAGTAACCTCAAGGCACTGCCAAAAAATGAACTCCTTATTTTCAGACCTGAGCATTACGAGCCATTGTTCCACCAAGCTCTTCTTTAGTGTTGGCCACCACAAAGGCAGGCCTAGTAACCTGGTCGCCTGCAGCTGGTGGACACCTGTTGAGCAAGTCAAATTAGGGAAGGAGTCCCACTGTTCTGGCTTCAGTGTCTGTGGGTTTTGTGTGTGGTATTAGCTTTGGTCCCGCTCAGTGTGGAGGTTGGCTGGATGGTCAGTTTGGATGCTCTTTGTTTTGGTTGCTCACATCAGTTTTTTAAATTCAAGCTGAAACCATGCCAATCAGCACTGTTTTGGGATAGTTAGGTATGTTACACTGCACTGTAATGTTTATATTCTAAGCATTGCCCAAAATTGTTTACTTTGAATGACTGTTCCTTTGCATTCAGCAGACCAACTGTTTTGGTCAGGTCTGCTAGAACATAAGTGACCTGCTGTGTTGTCTGCCATCAGAAACATACTTTGAAATGTAATCTGTGAAAACATGGTTGGAGTTTGTTGTCTATTCTTACTTTTAAACGAGTTAGTTTTTCTGCTTATGAAATCTTGATACAATACAACCACAAACTTGAAGAACTCTGAGTACTGAAGTGACAGTCCAATGCAATTAGATACAAATAAAAACAGTTTGTTATGGAATCTCCCAGCAAAATAACATAAGTCTCAATACTACCATGAGGGCAAATGCAAATCTCAACATCCGTAAGAAAAAAACAGGACAGAGTTCATTTTCCCAAATTATCTAATTTGGCCTTTATGCGAGCTGGTAGCATGGGAGCCCGGGATTCTTTTCATGTGAACAAGAGATGTTCTTGTTAGCCACTGCAACTCCTCGGTTAGGAGATAGAAAACAGATATTAATCATCATTTGGACACACAAAAAATTCACTTATGGGTCATAGTTAAGTGATTCAGTTCTGTGGAACACGGCAGTTCTTTGTGCTGGGCTTCCATTCCCAAGAATGTTGCCCGTCTTGTGACTCTGGAGGTCAAGGGAAAAATGACATCACCAACTTTGCACACATTAGGATGCTGACACAGTGGCACCTTGTGTTCTTATTATCCCCCTTTCTTCTGAGTGCATGGATTGTGTCCCCCCTTTCTGTTCTTTCAAAGAATACCTTTTCTCTCTCTCCTCCTCTTAAGCAGCTGCTGCTGTATGAAGTGGAGAAAATGACACTCCATCCAATGATGAATGGTACTTGACCCTAGACCTGTGCCTCAGAGTTTAGCACGGCATCGCATTGACGTGAGATCCCGCCAATGTGCTATTTACAGTACATCTTCAAAAATAGCTCCAAGAATAGAATTATTTGGAACCAGGGAAGTGCTTCAAATTATGATTAAATATGTGTTTGTCCTACCCTTGTAGATTGCATATTGGAAAACCTTTATTACAATGGGTCACACCAACTTTCGGGTGTCAGTCCACTGCTTGACACACATTCCGAAGCGATAGGTTGCCCAAGTGAAGCCTTTGTTACATGATTAATTACTTGAAGCAACAGTTATGGCAGGATTAACAATTAGCTAGACCTGTCAAGTAGTCAGTCTAAGATGGCAAACTAATTGAACGGCTGGTTGCCCATTGTGTCCCAGTGCAAGGCTGTAAAAGTGAGACGGATTCCTTCACTTTCATCTCTTTTACATGCCTAATGCCCGGCTGGAGAAAGGCCTGCTATCCTCTAAACGCGTAATTTTCTATAAATATTCATGTCCTTCCACTTTGAACTTTACTAAGTTACCTTCATGCTATTCCGTAAACTCACTTTTCCTTTGTAGCAGTGAACACGATGTGCTCTACATATTCACATTTTGCGTGTCAAAAGTTACATCTTTGTTTATATAGTTCCCTTTATAAAGGTGGCACTTCTGTGGGTATAGCGTGTTTATCCAGGTGGAAGTCTCCATGCCCAATAACACTTTAATCTATCACCCCAACATAAGACAGCGACTCCAACAGATTTTACAAAGGAAGTTGAGAACACGAGAAAGTATAGCGCAAAAGAGAGCAGAATAGAGGGCAAAACCGATTGTATTCAAATAATTGAAGAAAAATCAAAGAAAAAAAAAACTTTCAGATTTAGTAAAAGGGGTTTGGTGTGTCATGTCCAACTTTTGAAAAGGAACCTGTGAGGCCCCACAACTGACGTGGCTCCCTCAAAGACTTGTCAAGGGCGGCCATGGGAAGTGCCCCAGCTGTATGGCTGCACCATCAGGCCATGGCTCCTCTTGAAAGGTTTGCTTGGAGGCAGGGAGGCAAGCAACTTGATCAAGAAGAAAGTCAATTGTTCCACTCCAAAAGGGGAAGGCACAGGAGGAGCAGCACCATGGTGTGTGAGACATATCAAAATATTTGACAGACTTCAGCATTATGAAAACCCTTCTTTTCTCCTCTGTGGAGACAGTGATGGTCACATCGGGCCCCTGGCTGGCTCATGTCATTGTTCAGCCACTGTGGGTTCAAAGCTGTTCCTTTAGGATGAAGTCACTGTGCAATAATACCATGTAATGAAATTAGCAGTTGTTAAACAGGTTTCAATCAACAGCCTTGTTTTTTGGAGCTTAGGCAAGATCAAAGTAACACTATTTAACACAAAAAATGTAAACAAATATGAGAACTGGAGTTGTATGAAAAATGTGGACAATATTCAACAAACTAAGCATTAAAATCTCAATTATAGCGTAGTGTATATAATTGGAAAAATAATCTTCTATAAAGTTACTCTAAAGTTAGTCTGACATGTCAGTCTGACATGTATTTTCCTATATCCTATGTATTCTGTATGCATTGGAAAAGGATACAAGTCTGTGTTGAGTATCTATCATCGAACTGTGTGTGTGTTTGTTCTGGCCTCAAGGCATGTCTCCTGAGCCTACTGTGCCTTGCACCTCACAGAACCCCCTGTATCTAAAACTAATAGCTTTGAATCACTCTACACCCTGCTGCTAATTTATTTTCCAGGGTATTATGGGAATTAATGTACCTGACATTCTATGTGAATGGCTGGAGCTCTTTGTGGCCTTTTTATATTTAGTTTGACATATTCCTACTGTTGCCCTCCTATTGAAACACGCTCTCTTTTCTGAGAAGCTGGAGAGAGAGAGGGAAAAAAATAGACAGCGCTAAACCTCTAGGTACAGAAGGCTGTTAACGGTTGCTGATGATAGTAGGCAAACATTAACATAATAATTAGTGTCTTGTAATTGTTTCATTAAAACCAGTTGTTCCATTTCTCCTCGTGTTTTCCCAGAAGACGAGCTGAATTTGGACGACAGCCAGTGGGAGGACATCCACGTTGTCACCGGAGCGCTCAAGATGTTTTC
Source organism: Plecoglossus altivelis (assembly GCA_036571765.1). Taxonomy (NCBI): domain Eukaryota; kingdom Metazoa; phylum Chordata; class Actinopteri; order Osmeriformes; family Plecoglossidae; genus Plecoglossus; species Plecoglossus altivelis. The sequence goes on along the minus strand of BROE01000010.1, from coordinate 7,207,292 downwards.
CTTTTTTACCAGGAGCTGTCAGTGCCAGTGTTTTCTTACTGTTCTCTCTCAACCATATGTAGAGACAATACATGAACAGGACCCACTTATTCCGGCAGGAGACGTCACCTTATTCTAAGCTTCTGAAGGAATCTGGGGAGAGAAAGCATCCTGCAATTTAAGTCATTTGTCATTACTCAGGATGGCATCTCAGTTTGATCTGAGATTGGTGTGTGTGTGTGTGTTTGTTCATGTGTGGGGTACATACAATGTAGAAGGCAATTCGCACAGAGACTGCAAGCCAATAAACATCATGCAATGTGGGATACCTGAATGATGGACATTACTGATCTTATGAGTTTGAGCATGTAAAAAAACATTTTAATATAATGTCCATAGAGTATTTTAGCTCTCAGAAGCTTAATCCTGAGGCTTCCCTGAAGTTTAATCAGAAATCACCTTGCAATACCAAACCAAAAGCCTTATGTTTTTTTACAATCAACATCATCATATCTGTATCACATAGAAGTCAGGTGAATTAGGTCATTAAATGCAACCATATGTTTTCAAGTTAACATATAATGTTCATGTACAGTATAGCTCACTGGACTGATTCCTTATTGTGAGTAAGAGTAAGTTGTACAGTATGGAATGCTAGAATTCACCTTGCTGATTCTCCTTCGTTCCATTAGGAGGCATACTTCTCATGGGCTTGGATCAGAACCCATGCCAGTTACTACAGGGAAAATTATGTCAGCCACAGTTTTAAGTTAGATAACATGGGTGGGAATTTGACATTTCATATTTTCTATGAACTTCTGAGAGGATCTCCAGGAGATCAAGATGTATCTATCTAATCAAGATGAATGATTGTCAATATGCCAAAGATTATTTATAGGCAAACCCTTTATGATCCAATAGGAGGGTACAACACATGCATCACTAGAGTATTTTAACACACATATTTTCATTTTCAAAAAGACAGATTTGTGGGTGGCACAAGAATAAAGCGATAGACTCATGCTGACAATGTTTCAGTAAACTTATTGAATCTTGAAAAAGGGGGCAATTTTGGAGGCACAGTGCAATCTGTGGGTCTGAAAACATTGATAAATAAATGTGAGAAGTATGAATATGTTTGTTTGTTTGTTTATTGTGGGTGTAGATTTTCTGCTGTGTGTCTTAGAAATCTCCCCAAAGACTGATTGGAGTTGTGCACCGCAATTAACTCTGTGAGCTCTATCTATAAATCAACATCCTGACTTGCCATGTAGATGATGTTTGTGCCATTTAGAAATTAGCACTATCAGCCATCTGTATGGGGATTTTCAAATAACAGTCTTGGATATCGGATATTCAGACATGGCAAAAACAACTTTTAGAAAATCATTTTCATTCTTCATACACTGTTGTGTAGACATATATACTCATTTTCTTGACATTTTGAGTAAGAAAACCACTGTGCAATTGAAAATAATTGCATGTGTGTCGCTAGCGAAATAATGGTACCTCCCTCATTTTTACTGCTCATTCTACAATGTGGCTTACTATATACAATATCTCTCTTAAGCTTAACAGAATAACAGCATTTGGATGAATTATCTCGCCATTAGTGGCACCATTTGATGACTAAGATGAGGAGAGAAAAAAAAAACATCATGTGAACGGGAAGTAAAGTACTACGGTAGAAAGTCCAATCTATCATACAGTTCATTGTGCAGCTCTATGAGGTCAGTTCAGAAAGAAGAGATCTTAGTTCTTTACATATTCACGTATTTATCTGCATTTCTCAAAATGGTAGAGTGTGTGTGTGTGCTCTGTCCTGTGGTGCTGATAACACTAATCCTGTTTAAGTTGGATTTTTTTCTTCTTTTCTCAACATAGCAAATATACCTCATGCATTTCCTGACTTCAAGGAGTAACACAGCAACCACGGACCCTACCCTGCCAATCCACCATGCAAGAGAACAGAGAGAGAGCACATATTCAATTCCCCTCTGAATATGTAAAGTGCACAGCAGCCCCAACACTTCCAGTGAGAGCGCTCTCACAAAATTACCAGAACTATCTGGGCAATTGACAGCCTCCCCTGTGGTCAAATAGGCCAGGGTGTTTTGAGCAGTTCTCTCCTCCGGCTCTGTGGCTGAACACAGATTAATGTGGGGAGGCTCGCTTGCATCCAAAGCACTAGCGGCCTGTGAGCGGATGACACTGATGCAGACACAGAGACAATCACTTTGTTATGTGTCAACAGTCAAGTCTTACCTTACATTGTGATTGTGACTAGAAAACACGATCTACTCCTCACAACTGTATTGTAATTTCAAGCAGATCATTTCATTTAAAATAAAATGATCAAATCAAGAATTCAAAATGAAAGTATTATCCATGGTTTAATGATAACTCTTCATACAGAGGATCTCACAGGATGGCTTTTCTGCTTGCTTGTGGAGGCCTATTAGATTAACTGAACTCTACAGGCACACTGTTCTCTCTAATTTTCTCTCTCTTCCAGTCAATCTACAGGGTAAGTTGTCAGGCGTGCAAGCTGGCCACTGAGGTCAGGCCATGGTGAACAAAGCACCTTTACAGTAACTGACTTATCTCCCCAGCCTCACAGTATGATACTTCTGCTATGGCGATTGCATAATGCTAATCCTCAACCTTCTGACGCAGACAATCTCACAGAACCAGGTTTTGTTTCACGGCTGTATAGCACTAAATGTATGCAAAAGGTTAAACTTGGGGGAAAAAAGCATTTTCTCACTGTAAAGAACTATAGAGACAAAGACTAACAATGTTTTTTTTTTCTACATAAAAAGATGTGTTTAAGTCCTGATCAGATTAAGTTTGAATACAGGATAATGGGAAATGTTCCTGTATTAATGGAACTAATAAAGTAAGAGAAAAGAAAACTTAAATAAAACATAAAGTATGCTTTTTATAGCAGTAGTAATGCCTCCAGTAACTGCATATTGAAATATGTCTCAAACTCAACTAAGAAATTGAATTACGTTGTTTAAACCCACCCTAAATTTCCCTCTCTGACGCAGGGGGGCATTCCTTATTCAGAGAAGGGCCATGGCCAGCTTTCAAACCCAGGACAGATGCTCTCACCAGCCTGGCAAACACACGGCTTTCCTTGTGACGTTACTGGGTTGTAGTCAAGCTGGGCCCGAACCGGGGGTCTGGACCCGACACCCTTAGCCCTCACCCCCAACCCCCACCTTGTTTATGAATAAATAACGCTATGAACGATTGCAAGTTTTTTCAGCGCTGAACCCTGGAATGGGGCTCTGGCCATCTGCGTTTGTGCTAGGGAGCAGCAGTCCAGGGTCCACTGGGAGAAACGGCTGCCCCACTTTCACTCTCATGTCAGTGTGGACCATCTGATGGGCTAAAGACCAGTGTCACATGTCTAAATTTGGATGCATGTACCAAAGCCAGGGACAGAGTGTTTTCCAAAATACACAGGGCAATCGATGATAATTAGGAAGGACATTTTAATTAGGATTGTTGCAACCTGGTGGACAGCATACAAGGGTTGATATTATTTTACCGCAGTTTTTCGCGTGTTTTTTGTTACTTCTGTGGGACAAACAGTTTGCTTCTGAATACACTGTGCATATGACCTTCTTGTTGTACTTTGGAAATAAAAACAGAAAAAAGACAACGCAACAACAACAAACGCCTTTTCAAGTACTTTTTTCAACTAAACTTAAAACGTGAGACCTGGAAAAAGCCAATGGCTAGTTGCATTGCTCACTAATCATGTAAAAGAAACATCAGAAAGAATAGGTAATTTGAAATACAAAAAGAATAAGTAATTGGGAATGCACATACCCAAGTGACCAAATTATTTATGCCTAATGGAATGGGGTATGCATTCATTAGCAATTTACAGATCGACTTTTTATTACCTGTCATTGAAAATGTCTGACTGCACAGCTCCAGTTGCCCTACTCAAAGAACGCTCCCTCAAGAACATATGTTCTGTAAGTATGAGATCCCTTAGAAAAGACACGATAGAGACCTTGTCTGGCTTCTTTAAATATAGCATCCCATCAAGGGAATACATTATACATATATAATTAACTTGAATCAGATGTACTGAGGTTTGTATGTCGTTCCATGACGGTGAGCAAGAGAGAGAGAGGTGGAATGATATGGGATGTACGGGGAGATTCGTATTCCCAAAAGCTTGTTTCCAGCAACAATATACAGTAAATCCATTCTTGCAATAGTCTACAGTGACCTGGATAAGGGATTACAAAACACAGTACAACTCATGTCAATGGAGAGGAAGTCATTTTCTCAATCTATCATCTACTTAAAATGACAAATGTCTAGTTTATCATAACTTTTTGTTATTTTAATTTACTTGAACATAGTTTCAGGCTACATCACCCATATTAATGACGTTGACTCATACATAAATGACACTGTGTGTATCTTGAGTGACTCTTCATTATTGTCCTCACTTCTGTTTGCCAAAGTGAGTATCTTGTCATAGTCCTGTCACTGAAAGAAAAAGTCACCACAGTGTGTAGTCAAAGTTATGATTGCCTAAGGGGCTGACAGGAAATGAGCATTAATTGTGTTAATTATGATGTTTGCATAAGACTTTCCCAGTTTTTCCCCCTTTTCCTTCTTCCAGTTTCCACCAATGGCATGAATGAACATCACATTCTCAAAGACTGGGGGTTAAGTGAGGCCCATTTAGGATAGCTGGCTTGGGTGATGCTAAGGGCCTTGGTGAGGCTGTGCAGGGCTGGTGCATTCATCACGAGTAATAAAGCTCTTTGACATAGTGGTCCACGCTCATCCATCATTCCTCATTTAAGACACAAGTTTGGCTTTCCAAAGACAGAAGTGAGGGATTATTGCCATTAGAGGCAGATCTTTTGTTTTGATGGCCCTTTTAATGGGGGTGCATTAGAGAAAGTCCTAGGGGCCAGTTTTGGGGTGATTAAGCAAGCAACACATTTACAAGTCTCTAATTGAGACAACAATGCCAGGAACATACAAGGCCTATAATGAAGAGGAGTTCCTTAAGCATCCTGAAGTATGACTGTTGTGGGTTGAGATATAGAATTTGCCTGTACAAATGACCTGCTCTTTGGGGGTAGTAAAATAGATCTCTAAAATACCCAAGGTCCAGTTTAAAGTATAGCCTATAACCTTGTTGCAACACAGAGTACTTCTGCCGCAACTACTGTATACTGACGGTAAGCAACGATCACATTGAGAGATTGTAACTGCTTGTAATTTAATAGGATTCAAATTTTCCACAACATATTTTTCCTTTCACATTTAATTAAATCAGGTTAAGTGGGAATACGTTACTGGGTTGTGTGATACATACTTGGGCGTATCACAGGTTGTTTGGAGACGTCTACTGCCCTAATTAGGGCCTTGGAAAAATAGGCGAAATGAGTCAATAATCACCTGAGATGAAGGACATATCCTCAGTGCCAAGAGAGATCCTATTTGATTTTTTATTTATATTCCTACACTGCTGCATGACTTGAAAAGTGGGTCATTGAGGAGATTTGCAGAAATGAACTTTGAAATATCCATGTTTTCTTTTCTCTGGTTAAACATACTTTTGTATCCGATTCCCGAGTGCCTATTACTCATTAAAAATGTTTAACAACATTTTAATTGAAGAATTAATTACCTTCTGCTGGGCAAAATCCCTCTAAATTTCAACAGGGGAGTCATCAAATGCTTGGAGAAACCATCATCAATGAAGTATTAGAGGCTGTGATAGTTGCTGCAGCACAAATATGACATCAGCAAGGAAATAAAGTCCAGGAAGAAGCATTTTTTTTGAATTGTTGGTATTTTAATCTGAATTTCACCGTAGACCATATGCCATGCAAAAAGTGTTTGCCAAATGTATATCACAATGCCAGCTTCGAATATTCACATGAGGGACTTCATAGCAGAGTAAAAATACAATAGAAGATGCACATTTATATGAGTTTAGTTTTTGTGCACATAAGAAGTGGTTCCACAATAAATGCTGAAGATTTTGAGGACCGGTTTTTCTTAGTGGATTTAATATGATGTGTTGACTTCTCGTGGTAGCGATGGTGTTGACTGCTAATCAGTCACAAACTATGAAAAACTACACTTTAGCTATGTATGGCTCTGAACAGACTCATTCATTCATCCAGATCCTTTATGTTATTCTGCAGGGTGTCCATTGAGCTGGCCCATGGTGAGGGCACAGACTAATACCTTTCACTCCTCTTTGTCTGTCTCTTCCTTTTCCTTGCCTCGTATTTAGCCTGTGCATTTGATTAGTTAATCGTCCCCAGTCCTCAGGTGGAGCAAGCGCTCTGGTTCTCGTCCTGCCAAGCTGTTCTTTTGGAAGGGAGAGGAGGCAGCTGTGTTTACAGCCTGGGTCCTGGCGTACATTTACCAGAATCTATTATTCATATCGCTCAGTATCAGAGCGAGATCTCCAGCCACCTGTCTTGCTGACAAGCTCACCCTTTTGTGAGCTTTCTGTTCAGAGCAAATTATGCTCATGTTGATGAATTGAGTTTTTATGAGTATTGCTAACCAACATTCTCGCGCAGAGCCAAGGACATCAGGGCCTACGAGATTTTCGAGTCAATGGACAAATGTTTGGAGGAACTTGGGCTTGTCTAGCAACAATCAGAGTCGTTCAGCTCCATCTTTCCAGAGAGCAGGTCGTTAGCAGGTTCCATTTATCTACTCAGCTACTGTTGGCGTGTTGTGTTTAAGGATACGTGCATGCCTGGTAGTCTTTGTTTTGTTCTGTGTTTAATATTGGGATTGTTATGACTATTATTGAACCCTTCTGCTTTAATCTGCAGTGTCCATGATGTGAGATTTAAGGAGGCAACCAACAAAGGCCTCTCCCAATTTGCCTCTTTGAGATGAAGCTACCTGATGGAGGATTGAGGAAAACTATCTCACTCTTAGGACTCCATGTCTACATTTTTAATTAACGGAAGGTACATTAACTCATCACAAGTGAAGATAAGCTCTGAGATAAGTTATAAGATGATTCATAATTTATAAAAGATTTTACTTTCATCTTCACTCCTAGTTTGCATAAAACTAATTACACCATAAATGGCATTCATTTCAAAATATTCTGCCATAGCCATGTGAATCATGGAGTGCACAGAAGGTAACTAAGTGACATAGTTTTTGATAGAAAAATTGCATGTACAATAGGTTATAAACATTTCCTAAAAATGTTCCTAACTACAAAAATCAACAGTTTTGTGATCTGCCAATGTACTGTCAGTCTGAATGTGTTGTCATGGTTTTCAATGTGAAACTAGATAATAAGAAAAAATCATTTACTAATAAATTACATGTTTATGTCTGTTGGATTCTGTTGAATCAGTCTAAAGTCCGTGAAAACCTAAATGCTTATGCCAGACACATCTTTTAATATGTTGAAAATATAGAGGACAATGATAGCTTGGATTCCATAAACAACCTTTCTGGTCTCAAATAGATTTTCTGCAGAGGCACATTGCTCTGAAATAAAAACCTTTCCCTCTTAAGTAACTTTTAAAAATGACTCCTGAAAACAACTAAGTTGCCTAAATACACATAGAAACACACCGCTACCTTGAAAGTCCATTTTCAATTGTCTTTCGATTAAACTGTCGCTGCAGAAGCTTGTGAGGTTGAGTTTGGGGTGAGGTGGAAAGACATAAATCAGCGCAGTCCAAGGAATAGTAATCCACGCTGAACATTTTGGACTGATTGATATAAATAACATTGTCCTCGCCATCTGTCCAAAGAGGGACCTTTCCAGTTAGTGTTGAGCTGCAACGGCAGAATAATTAATGAATGGTGTCCTTTGTGCTGGTAATAAAGACAAGACAAATTATGTTATAATCCAACTGCTGCTCGTTTGTCACGGCCAAATAAAATGTCAAATAAAAGTGAGGGGCCACAGTGTTTGTTTAATGGAGTGCAAGCTACCTGTTCCAATGGTTGACAGCAGGGAGGGAACACAATAAAGTCTGGAAATGGTACTGTGGAAAATAGACCAAATCATGTTAATAATTCCTACCCAAATTCAGACACACAAAGTTGTCTACCATCATTACCGGACAGGATGTATAAATGCATTGATTTACATTGTAATCAATAAGCAAACATGCATGCCGTGTCTATAAGATAGATGTTTCAGCTATGGGATAGCGAGCAGGAGTGAAGTGTTTGAGGTGAGAGACTAAAATGAGGTGATCTGTATGATACGCGTGATACCACTTCTCAGGTATTCATGTCCTGAGATCAAGGTTGGATTTCAAATATTGATCGTTGGAAACACCTAAATTGAATTTGTATCCCCTATCTTACAACTCTTTAAACAGCCTAGAGTTTTCATCTAAAATGAAATTTAATCTGAGGTCCCAGTGCAAGAATTGGTGTCCAAAAGGTGGGGTTTTAAAATGGTTTGAATCTAATTCCAAATCACAGTCGCACATTCTGAGTAATCTTTGAGTCACTAACAAACTAAGCACCCAAACAAATGACAGGACTTGTCTGTGGTCTTTGTAGATATGCCAAGGACAACAGTGGTTACAGAGAGTGACAAAGTCCGCAGTCCTCAGAGAGCAGCCTGGGCCGAAGTAACAGAACCTGGGGAAGTACACCGAATCCTACGGTCCAACTGAAAGCAAGGACATCCTTGCCATGTATAGAGCAGCGATGCAATATCATGAACATATTGACACAGAGACAGGAGAGTCTGCTCTGGGATTTTGCCTGGAGGTCCATCAATCACTCGTCGAATGAAAGGCCGATGACTGAAAGTCAACCTACGGAGAATTTACCGGTAACATATGACACAAGCCTCCTGCAGTAAACAACGTCTCAAATCCACACGTTGGATGATAAGGGCGCCCAGATCCAGAGGTAGTATAAACTCATTCCATCCACGTTGAATCCTCCAAGGACCAGCATTATCCTTATCAACAAAAGGAGAAGCCGCTTTGTGCAATCAACATCATTCTGTACATATTAAATAGCATAACATTTCAACTAGGGTTCATTTTAATTAGAAGGGAATTTGATCGTGCCCATCTCCCACAGGCGCTTTTGATGTTAATAAAACAAGCTGTACCTTTGCTAAGCAGACCTCTCTCCAAAGGGTGATGGTAGACTAAAGAAAGTTCTCACAGAGCCACAGCCAAAACTATGGGGAGGTGTCAAAGGAAAGCACTGTGATCTTCTGCTGTGTTGGGACACATTGAATGAACTCCTTGCTGCCATTGAAGTGCTCGGAGGGATTATCTGAGTTAATGCCCCGTCTTCTAGCTATGAAAGTATAGAGGTACATAATGAATCCGTTTTTTATACTGTATTTGAATACATTTGAGCATCAGATATGAAGTACTACACTTTAACATAAAAAGGGGCATGCTGTTCTGGCTGACTATACTCAGTAGGAGACTTGCATCAAGGACCTTTGCTTTGTAGTGTTAGATTTTAATTTCTCAGTATAGACTAAAATGGACAGTCCCTGTACTTGTGTGTTTTCTGTCTGGGCCGCTGGTGTAACATGCGGCCGATCGTTAAATCCCCAAACAAGTAAGTGAATGAGTAAATAATTCAACAAATAGATGAATAAATAACTGGGTTAGGTCCTGGTCCTGTTCCGCTGGGAACTACCTATGGCAAAAGGGCAGCTCTGCTCTCTCTCTCGGAGCATGTTCCGTCTGTACAATTCACAACCCTGGCACCACGACAGGCATCTGCTGCCTGCTGCAGTGCCAGTTCACGGTATACATACAAACATCTGCTTCCCTGCACAAAGGGGACATGCAGCACTTGACAGGTCTATGTTAGCCTGGCTGGCCTCGCCAGTTCTTTATACAAAAACCTTAATGCTTCCTGTCAAGCCATTAGCCGTGATACGATCAGTGCAGGCCCCATTAAGCCATCAGTGTCCACCTGTGATAAAGACAGCCATTTGTTTTCTTAAAGCCCACTTAATGTCCGTTTAACTCAATTTGTCAGGAAATGTACAACAATTTCCTCTTGGCCAGAAATCTGGTAGGGATTCAAAACTGAAGGAGCAGGAGGTCAGAATGCATATTCAAATGAGAGATTAAATTGCCTCTCATATTTTAAGTATCATGTTGTGGAAGAGGGAGAGGTGATGTGTTTTTTTGTGAAAGAAGATTTTAGCATAGCACCTCCTGTCTTTGAATCTCCATTACAATTGAACCCAGGGTCCTTGAATTTCATTGTACCAGTTTACGTTCATATTTTTGATGATGTTGATGATGATGATGATACTGACAACATCACCTCCTCACAAACGTACAGCAGACAGTGAGAAAATACACCACCACCCACCTCCGATAAACACTATCTCAGTTCTTATCGCTTGATTCATTGGAAAATACAGACTAACAGTAAAAGAACGCATGGACATTTTCTCTGTCTTATTTCATGAGTGCTATAAGGAATCAAGTCAAATATTTGCCAGCAAAGGTTATTAATGTATGTTGTGCAAGATGGTGAGAGGGGGGCAAAAGACTTAAGCCCCTGGCAATTGGCACTACTGCACAGCGGTGTATACGACCGCCCCTGAGGTGGTTGTCCCTGGCGGAAACCGGGCCGGGGCCGGCCAGACTGAGTAGGCAGGAACCAGAGGGCCCCGGTAGCGGCGGAGTGGTATTGTCGACATCTGTCGTGGTTGGAGAGCTCAGTGCACAGGAAATGGGGTGTCACATGGAGTGCTAGTTGGCCATTATCCTGGCATCCTAATGAAGTGTGGGCAGTTCGCAAGGGGGTCTCTGGATGGCATGTTAACGCACGGTTGGGCAGAGTCAGTGCTAGCCTCCCCTTACACCCGCCCCTCCCCACAACCCTTCTACCCACCCCAACTTCCACCCCAACCTCCACCAACCTTCCAGCCCCCTTCCCCCTCTGTGCCTGCTTCCCATCTGCCCAAACCCCAACTGCACCCAACGGGACAAGTCTGGCCGACGGCGCATGCGCTGTGAGCGCACTGCTACAGGAGGCAGAGCATTAGGCCATTAGGCATCTCAACACGGCGCCATGTGATAGGAAACACACCGCGAACAAGTGTCCTCTCTGTGTGGGTGCTCTCTCATGCCAGGAAATCTATGTGTTGTGGCGACACCATCGATATACCTGGCTCAAATGATGTTGACACTGGTGTTTAAGTGTCTCCGTGAGCTCTGACTCGTCCCTCTTGGGTTTGAGGTGGGTATTTATTGACAAACCCGCATTTTGTTTTCCTAACAAAGCTTGCCACACTAAATTGCATTTAGAAAGCACTTCTTGACAAGATGCTCCCTTCAACATTTTAAAAGCAGGAGGTTCCAAAATGGTAGGAATAAATGACCTGCAGTTTTAATGTGATTGGATAAGTGAGTTGCAGTGAGAACCCTTCATTAGTCTTCACAGGCAGCCCATTAGTACGAAGGTACAGCCATTACCTATACACTCTCCCAAGACTGTAACAGGGTAATGTGGTGAGTAAGTGTATCTCTGCTGCCTCTAGTGCTTCGTCAATACTGCCGCCTCATTCAGACTGAGGGGGATTATCACAAGTGTCAGATGTTAAGCCACTGAAATTTAAAAGAATCAATTCACTGTTTGCCCCTGTCATGCAACGCTGCAATAGAAATGTAGGGAGGGGGGGGGGGGGGGGGGTGTCATACAGAACATGCAAATAAAAACAATAAATGGGTACTTGGGCTAAACTTTCAGGAGCTGAATCACATCAGCTTCAACTTTGTTAGTGAACCATGAGACTAGTGCTCAATTGAGGGTCCAGGAGGGAGGGGTGGAGGGGAGGGTGTTCACAACAATGAGCTCTGTGATTGACCGCGCTCATTTTTCACTTCTGCAGACTGCAGACTATATAAAGATCGGATCTCTTTGTCAAATGTTGCCAAAGATAGATTGCTCTTCCATCTTGCTGATGCACCTGGAGAAAATACCCCCAGCAGATTCCCCAGTCCCTTGAAAGAGGAAGTAGGTAGTTAACCACATTACCTAACATGTCATGATGGATGCTGCAGTTTTCCCTCAGGTCAGAGGTCAGCCACCGCTCCCCCAAGGAAGATAGATGAGGCTCAGTTTAGCAGCCAGACACCTCTCTCACTCAGCCTTGTTTTCTTTACCATAAGCCATCTGATGTTCCCTCCGAGGAGGGCTTTGATGGTAAATGATTAAGGCTGGTGTTGCAATACGACCCAATTGTGTTCCTGTAATTATTGTCCATTATGTGCAGACTTGCACTAATTCTACTTAGATACAGCCATTAAAAAATCAACAAGATTCACTTACTTGCATAATGCATGTTTTTCTCACAAACACTCTCAATGTTAGTCTTGTCATAAAATCCTGCTTATATTGTTGCTCTCTTCTACTAAATGAGACCATTTTTGCAAATGTATGGTGAATCAAGAAAGGATTAGATGGCTTCTTCCGGAGCAAGTCTTTTTTATTGGGTGTAACTTGGTCTGTTTTGAAATAAGACATGGTGCCGGATATTACACTGAGCAAGACAGAGCTTTGGCAGGTTGCAGGTTTTTTTCCAACTTCGGTGTCCTTGTTTTATTTAAGAACATGCCACAAATCATGTGAAATAATGACGGAGTCTAAACGGCAACACACAGGGAGCTGATTCTGCAATAAACATATTACAAATGTCTGGCAGGGTATATGGACACGGGTCCCTTGATACCCGCTTACCTTTTAGCCTTTGTTGCCAATCCATCAAAGAGCCGTCAATTGCGATCATCTCAAGAGAGGCAGGCCATGAGGGATAACAGCACAGAACAGGTGTAAAAAAAGAAAGAAAGGGAAGCTATGGACACAAGGTTTTTCCTCTGACAAGGATAATAGTTTGATATCCTCTGACTGACTTGTGTAATGCTCCAGAGTAGCAGCCGCTCTGTAGCCATCCTGCATTGTTTTCCATTAACGCTGAACGCAGTCACATTGACGAGCTTTTTAATCCGTAAATAATCAAAGTCGGCAGTCACCTGCAGCAAGGTATGGTCTCATGCAGAGATGCAGTCAACCGAACAGTGATCAGAGGGGTAACTGCCAAGTCATTAATATTAATATCCCTAATAGGAATAGCAGCAGTGATCAGGGTATGCCATAATATACAGACTCCAGGCCTATGTATCACGTGCAGAGATAGAACATCAAGGTAGCATCCCTTAACCTGAGGCGTTCATTTGAAGAGATGGAGAGGGGCCAGGTTTTGTTTTTTTTAGTTAATTACAGCACGGGCTTCGCACTAAGTCTAGACAAACTAGTCTCTGCCTGTCTCTCCCCTGCTTTTCCTCTCTTCTCTCTCTCCTTTCCCTTGGTGTTTGTACCCCACTCCACCTCCATAAAGCCGATGTGACCCTGGTGGTGACAACCAGAGATGGGTCTGTTGTCTACAAGCAATAGGACAGTGAACTCCATTCTGAGAGCCAGCTGGACTAATGATTGTCCCTATTACCCCAGCACTGGTGACTGCTGCAAGGTCTCTACAGGCATGGCAGGGTGAAACACACTCCACACAGACTGAGCGATTATACCATCTTATCTCCCAACAAACACACATAGGATTACTTTACAATAAAAGATCTCACTCAGGATAAGTGTACAGCTTCACCTCTCATTCTCTAAAGCTAAAGATAGTAAGAAACAATGTTAACATTGATCAGATAGCCCTGACAAATATAACCTCTTTGTCTCATTGTTTCTCTGTCACCTTTTCTTTCCTGGCATCACAAGACTTCCTGTGTGCTAAAGCACAGTATGTTGCATGAGGTTTCCATGCACTGTTTTATTTGGGCACACATTAATAACTTGTGGCGAGTGTGCACACATTTCTTTCACAGTTGATTGAACAGAACATATGATTTGATCCCGATGTTAAAGATCGGTTGCAGAGCATGGAATCCAACACAGCTCATATCCCACTAGGACCTTTGTCATGACACAAAGAAGAAGAAATGGGTAAACAATGTGTGAGGAAAAGGCCTACGCTCAGCAGCTTTGAGAGTATGAGTGGTGAAATGTGACTGGTTGATTTATCACTGGGAGACGCAGCAAGAAAGTACAATTTTCCACCTAGCAACAAACAATAATTCATAATGATGTCGCTTCCTGATACGAGACCTTTTCCTGTCTTCCCCCCTCTGCTAAAATGATTGTAATAAATGTCAGGGCTTCCCAGGTAACTACTTTAAAAGCCATTAGAAGTAGTAGTGATAAAAGATACCGCAGACCTTCATATGTTGTGATACATACATACAGTTTACGTGCAGATAAAAAGCAGGAGAAATAATGGTGTTTTATTGGGAGGTTAGCAAGGCACAGAGTACATTATAGATAAACAGGTTATGCCAATTAAACTGGCTACCCAGGGCTGCCCTGTTACGGTGTCCCTCACAGTAGACTTCAAAGGGGGAAGACTGTGGATTGCTTCTCTGACATGATCTCCCGTCCCTCAGAACATGTGAGGTATGAAAGCACAGCTGATAGATCGTTGAGGCGATAAACTGTAGGAGGAGACACTGTAAATTAAGTTGTGTAAGATTTCAAGCTCTCAGATATCCCCTCCATATGGAAGTCTTGAGCGTACCAACCGTTATTTACTGCGTACATGGAAACAACGTGCAAAACACAACACGTTCTGTATTGTTGTCATGTTTTCCTGTTGACCTTTCAACTTGAAATACTTAGAAAGTACTTGGAACAACAGTCATGCATCACTGTTTAATGGTGTGTCACAAACCCTGGTCCTTGCTGCCCTGGTCTGTTTGTATACATTTTTTATCGCCACATCGGCAGATTATTAGAAAGCTAATTAACTCAAGTCTTTGAACTAGGGTTTTCAGAAATCCCCTTTCCATTGTTTCAACCTCTATTTCACACTTTGAAAGTCAGAAATATAACTTTCATATCAAGGTTCTCTGCCTGAACCATGCATCATGTCATTCAATACAGACTCTTACAGTAGGTTTACATAAATAATGACCACACAGTGCAACACAGACTTTAAAATGCTTATACTTAAAAGAATTTTTTTTTTTACAGTCGCTGACATCAAAACTCAGTTTGATACATTTGTACTTAGTAATTTGATAATTACATTAAGACATTTCTGAGTGTGCATTAAGCCAGTTATAGATGTAAAGGGGAGGCTGCAGATAAGGATGCATTGGCTTGTCTGTCACATGTACAGAGTGTTGCCTGTGGGAGGGAACTGAGTCCAACAGACGAGCCTGCTCGGAGGAATCTCCGTTCCCACTGCAGAGGTTCCCCAAAGGACAGAGTGCCCTCTTGGGACCCTGGGGGGTCCCAGTCCTCCAAGGGGCCTGCAGTCCTGTCTTCCACTGAGTGGAGAGTACACCCACAGCCATGTGCTGTGCCAGGCCAATTGTGTGGTAGGGTTGTGGGGGAGGTGGCTGTGGTGACGAGCAGGGGGGGAGGGGAAGGGGGGATTTCTCTTGGTCTACTGACCGTGTGCTGTAATTTGCAGGATCTGCATCCCCCCTCTTCACCATTGGCACCATGGCTTAGTTCTATCCAATCCAAGTGGAGGTGGAACAGAAGGTATCATACTTGATTTGCTCAATCTACTGCTGTTTGAAAATAGTGGTTGCTGTTCACAACTTGTACATACATGGTTATTAGACATAAAGCCTCCCACTGCAATGTGTCTTTAGGGACATTCTCTTCTGCAGTAATATCTTCTTTGTCTGTGTACTGAAATATTTACACTGCAGCCATATAACTGGACCAGCACTGCCATGTCTAATTAGCTGGTCGCAGATTACCTGGCTCACACAGTGATGCTTGGGGTGGTGAAGAAGGACTCTTGTGGCTAGAAGGCCCTCATTTTGTCCTTCTATATGACAACTCCTGTCCTTGCGTGTGCCACTGGGGGCGAGAGATTGTGACAGATCATTATATGGCACAGGGGAGTTCTTTATTTTTTCCTCATTACCATCGAAAAATGATTGTTTCAAAGTGCCCAATACATCTGCACACTGCGACAGAAAGACTTAAAGTTGCGTTAATTAAAAAGTGAGAAATGAAAAGTTTCAACTTTTTTTCTCATCAATGATTAATTTCATCAGACAGAGCGGAAGCTTTGTGGTAGATAGCGGGTATTTTGACATTTGAGGGCAAATTTCACTGTAAACGCACCATTTTGACACACACAAAAAACAATACATTAAGTTTCAGAACACCATCAAAAGATTGATACCAATAAAAAAAAATACCATGAAAAGAGTATTCCTTCAACAACAGAATCTAAAAGTAAAACTTAATAACCTCACATAGTGTTATGTTAAATCAATTTAGAGATGTATAAATACCTTCCAACCACAAACTCTGGGCAGTTAACCTATTTTAGGAATTCTACATTTTATACATTTTTTGTCCTTCTATATGATGACACAACTAAAGTGCTGTTTAATTCAATGGGGGAGTGGACTCAGACACCTGATAGGCTAAACCACATGTACAAATTTATGACACACAATGAGATCCAGACCTCACTTCTGAAGCTGCAATGTTTCCTGTGAGCAACTACAACGTGTAGAACAGAAACACACACATATGCAAATCATCGTTAGGATAGTGTTAGAACAGTTAAGGTACCTGTAATAGGCACAGACACATTGGGTGTAGTATTGTCCAGAAAGAAGGCCTTCTGTCATGAAACAACATAATCCCTCTGGCACACAGCCAGGTTCATAAACATTTGGCTCACCATTTGAATTAGATGCAGCCGCCTCAATGTCGTCCTGAACCACCTGAGAAGTTTCTCATTTCATTCTGGCTTTACTTATCAGCAATGGTACATATCGAAATTTGGGTTCTGACTACAATATAAACACATGCAAAGGATGTTGTGCAGTATGTCTGATATATATTCACCGTGTTATAAAAGCTAGCCACATGTTGGTAGCTACACCAAACATAACTAGTCTGCCTCCTGCAGCTGCCATTAGCATGACAAACCGGAAACTTTGTGTGTAAACACTTTCTTGTATAAAATCTGAGAGTTTCCTAAACAAAGGCATTGGTGCATGCCAATGTGTTGCTAAATGCTTAGTTAGTCTGGATGCTTGGAATAATAGTAACATCATAACCCTGTGTCCTCACTATACCACTTTTGACCAATTTGTCATCTTGAACGCATACCTTTGTACTGGTAAATTAAACCCCATTATGTCACAATGATCCCAGATATTTTCATCCATTAATAATACGAACTCAAGAGTCACATTCAGCCTGTCTGACCAGTCATACAACAGTAGGTTAAGGTGATGAATAAAGTGTTTTTTTTCTTCAGAAACAGAGTGACTAAGTTCAATTAAGTAGTGTATTTTCATTAATTATTATAAATATGCATATTGAGAGAGAAAAACCAAACCTCTGACAATAAATGAATGCAGAACACCAGACTAAGGTCTCAATCGCGTCTCTCTCAGCTCTGAGAGCCGGAGGACCATCTTTCATATGGTACAAGAAAGTAAACATAGACAGTGACAGTTAGGCAGTAATAAAAGGCACAACAGTCTCAGACTAGATTCACAGCTCCTAACCTACGACCAGTCTCAGACTAGAGACCCCAGTTGGAGCTCTCTTTGCAGTCATAACAAGGGACATTTACTCAGTACTTCCATCTGATGACAAATATATTTTATGGTAACCTGGACACATAGACACAATCTTCTGTTAAGAGTAAGCTCACTTGAGAACAATCTCAAATAGTATCCAATGACTAGTTCTATTGATTAGTGAATGATGTAAGCACACGGGACCCACACCCATTTTCTTCCATGCCGGACATCACAACAGTCTTCAGTATCTGAAAAATATGTTCATGGTGTATTGAGCCCATCCTGTTTGTGCTGCTACTGTACTTACGGACTGCAGACCGGGTGGGCGTACCTCAACACAGAGGTGCGTGTGTTGACTAATTCTTACACCCCACCTGTAGGTCCTGGTTGTTGCAAGTTCTGGATGTTGAGATTGTGTTTTTTCCGCATTCCCATTCTATCTATTTCCACGCAAAACGATATCCTGTTTGTAGCTTGTGATGCCAGGAGCAGAGAAGACTAGCACTAATCCCAGAGCTCTGTGGGCCCGCATTGTGCCCAATCCACGTTGGCCACCCTGGCAGATTTCATGGGCCATGTGGCTAACCCTCTACCCTGGGGAGATTGTCTGTCCCACCATGTTGCATTTACCTTCTGCACAGGTGGCCCTACTGCCCCTAACCGCTTAATATTAACGTTAAGTCCACCGGCCTGGTGGCACTTCCCTCTCTGGCAGCACAGGAGCGATCTGTTTGGTGGCACACGCCAGTTGGTCCATTAGTCAGATTGTTAACTAATCAAAATGTGGAGGTTTCTCTCTTTCGCTAATAGTCCATATCACATGTGTTAACACAGCACACCTCACATGGAGATGCATAATCCTCACAAACAAGCTGGGGTGAAAAAAAGGGGGCTTAAATATTGTTGACGGGCACAAGGCCAGTTCCTCCTCTAAGTGCAAAATGCAGTTTGTAATGCAGTGGAAACAGACAGCTAAATCAGAGCACAATGACCTATTTTGTTGCCGTGTGCCATGGGGCCGCATCTCTTCAACCCAAATCCCACGCAGTTTTGAGAAGTCTGTTCACGGAATGTATTCTTTTCTGTCCTCTGTATGTCAAAATGGTCAAAACAAAACAAAATGGCTTTCAATACGGTGAGGCACTTGCCTACATTATTTACAATGTATCCTGGAAGACAAGCTCAAGGACTGTAGGCGCCTCACCTACTGATGTGGTCCAAGTTTTTTCCCCTCCCAGTTCACCCTTTTTCTCCTCCCTCTTTAGAGGCACCTAATTATGAAGCCCTGACTCATTTACATGGATATGTTTGATCTAAATTACACTCCAAACCACACCAAATTAGGATCATCTGTGAATGTGAAACGTTATTTTTCTCTCCCCCCCCTCCATGTCTGGCAAATCCAAACCAGCTCTGGAGGGCACATGTTCAAATGATGAGAGGGATTATGGTTTTTAACGTTCTCCTGAGACCTGGCCCAATCCCCCCCACAAACTGTGCAGGACATAGAGTCACCCACAATTATCCTAGGATCTGCACCCCTCCTGTACCTCGCTCAAATTAGAGTGAAACATTTGGAGAGTCAATGAACTGGCTGCACATCACACGATAGACAGGACTCCGTCTGTGGCCTGTGTCCTTTCAGATAGCAAACCAAAAATACTGGAAGGATCTATGGAATACTGCTTTAACATGATACGAAATGCTTTACTGTACTTTGCCAGACTGAAATATTGTTTGGCCTTGTGATTATTATTGTGAGAGCAAAGTTATGTCAAACTGACATCCAATATGACGTTTTATCACCTAATTCATTACTGTCAAAACTTGGCAAACCAAACGGCTGAGCAAAAGATTGAAATGTTTGTTTTTTTATACCCTTTATTGTGGGTAATCTTTGCACATTCCATTGCTCTCCACCCAGATCCGCAACGTCTGGGTTCAATAAACTGTTGTATCACGTATTGTGATTATGTGGTTGGCGAGGCTAGGTTACTTAAATGTACTGAACCTCCTTAAACCCATATTCTATTCAGTACACTCCCTTGGCCCCTAACTCTTCCAACGCTTTACTATAACATTGAGTATATCATGTCTTTCGCCATGAAATAGAAAGGGATACATAAACAAGAAACATAAAGGAAACGATTGAAGGATTTAAAGAAATGAAGGTATGCAGCTATACTTTCTCTAACTGTAACTGTAATTCTATCTCTAAGTGAATGTCTGTGCTCTTGCTAACGATAATACAGCTATGATTGTGGAGCTGCAGTACCATGATCTGGAAAGTTACACAGTGTTTTTGCTTTGATTAAGTATGAACATGGTCTGACAGGGGATCAGAGTTGTTTGTATACATCTGTCAGGTGAACTAAAAAGATCTGCTACATTAAGTCCCTGGTCCCCTTTATTCTTTTCCAAATGCAGATTCTGGTTATTTATCATATGCTGCTGTTCAGATATCTTGAGGGTGTGTAGCTGATTTTAAATTGAACATTCTCTAATTTGGTCATTAGATAATGGGTAAATATCGTGACCATACCAAGTGGGCGGGTATCATTAGAGTACGGATGTTGAGGGGGAGGGGTTAGATGTGGAGCTCTGTTAATGTGCATTTTCCAATCTCAATCAGAAACATAAAATACATGACAAAATGAATGTCCAAAGCCTCCCGTTTATTATTCCAGTGCAATGTGTTTCAGTCCTGAGCTGCCTTTGATCCGCTTTCCTGTACATGGCGACTATGAAGCTCGGAACATTTGTCGTAGCCAGGGGCACTGGAACAGTGACAGAGATGTACCATGAAAATTTGAGTGTCAATGTGCCCCCCTCAATTTATTAACTGGCCCTCAGCTCAAGAAGTCAGAATCCTGACCCTAATAAAAAAAATGCCTTGGGGGAAATGGCATTGAGCACCAAGTCCTATATCCTGTTGTTCTCTGGTCAAAATTAGATGCTAATTAATTACCATTGGCATCTTTAGCAATGCACGTCAGCTCCTATTTGGAATATCAATTTGTTATCTGATCAAGCTGAATGCTCCATAGCCACCACTGGGAAATCTGACCACTAGTGTCTGTACAATGGATGTTCTTCTCAGTTCAAACACAGCATGGTCATTGTCACCCTTTCTTATGATCTTGAAATACATTGGCAACACAAAAAGAGAAGTGTATAATATGGAATTACATCACAGGAACAATGTATCTTTATGATTTTTTATCACTCCCATGAGAAATAATCAGTCAGGTATGATTGTCAAAATTGACTTGGTGTTATCAATTGGGAAGATATAATTGTGGATATTGGAAATGACAGAGAT